>VZRW01000519.1:154865-273932 GCA_013398125.1 Aegotheles bennettii | reverse complement strand
ATGATTCTATGATTCCCTTCCTCTCGTTGGTCAGCAGGGGCAGGATGTTCCAGCAGAGAGACAGTAACAAACAGTTGGAACAGAGAAGAAAAGGAAATAACATGTTTCAGTACTGATTTGCTTCTATAATCCAGAGGTTCTAGTATGACTGTGAATAAGGAAAACCTAAATTCAAATCCATTATCTAACATATTGTTTCTTTACACAAGAGGAAACCATTATAAATGGAGAGGCAAAAAGACCCTATTCAGAGTCGCTAGGATTTGAAATCTCAGTGCCATTCACTCACACCCTTGAAGAATATCTACTGAGATAAGATTTTTTCTGGGGCAGATCACCCTCCAGCCTGTATCTTCCACTTGCCTTTCTTTAGCTCCTAAAATGTTTTCCTGAACCTGAGACACTTTCTCTGATATGCAACTATTTTTTTAAGATGTTTACCCTAATAAATGGATATTAAGAATTTGACATTTCCCAGTGGAAACCTAATTTGCCAGATAATTTCCAGCAAAGTCTAGTTAGCTGCAAATGTCTCACATCTAGCTGGATTCAGTAGCTGCCACTCATGATGCAGTGCCAACAGCACTCTATCAAACAAGGAAATGAGTACAGGATTGCAGGTCTGATTGACCATTTTCTCTGGCCAACATCATAAATGCACTTTCTGACTGCACACTGGGTGCTCAGACATAATACACTTGGTCGGAGTTAACTACTAAGCACTCCTGTTACTTTTTATGTCTAGGAACAATTGTGCATATTTTAGTGCAAAGGAAGAGCCTTGCACAGGAAGACTGCAAAAGAACTACATTGCAGATAATTCCTAACTCTTCTCCACTCCCAGACAAATGCAGAGTGGATGGCCAAGTGACCTACATTTATTGCTTTCTAGTTGGAGTTAATTGAAGGGTTGCAACCAGATATGTGTATCTGGAAATTCTTTACATTCTTGTAGGCAGAGTGGCAGCCTTAGCCCCTCCCTGAACAGCAGAGAGAATATGATGCTGGGTCTGGTCTCTGGAGTACGTGTAGGCTCCACGTGGTCCCTTGAATATCCTTGCTGAGGTGCTGGTTGGACTGCACCACAGCTGCTTTCTGACCTGCAAATCCACATTCTGACATGTGGTATCTAGAACACAAATTCAGGGCAAACCCACATATACATTTCTGTGCACTTGGATCTTTTTCTAATTTGACATCAGACTCCACAATATATATAAAATATTAAAATATTGCTATTTCTCCTGTCACTGCCTGTACTTACATTGCTATTTGGATGTATTTGCTAGTACAACCACCTAGACTTCTCAACACGTTTAACAGCAGCCAATGAGGAAGCTAACGTAGGAGATGCTGAGATGCTACAGCAAAATGGGAAAGCAGAGAGTTATCAATGCTATCTGTCCAAGATAGAGACGTGGCACTGTAGGAAGGGAAAGTTACTTCTGGCCATTGGGGAAGCCTGGATTACAAGGAACAAGGGCATCTTTAGAGGAATCAACTAATACTGGAATACTCTTGTATTATGCTATATTTTGTAAAAAAGATAAAAAGTAAAGAAAATGAAAATTTTTCTTCCCCTGAAGGGTTTATAATCTACAAACACATGTTATCTCAGTGTATGGATAGAGAAGCTTGAGTTATAATTATGATGAAATAACTTAATTCACCATCTTTAGCAAAGGAAGGAGAGAAAACAGAAAACTAAAAGCAATGTATTTCAAGAGGGCAGGCTTCAATAAACACTGTAAATTGGTGGGTGAGATCTCCTCGGAAACAAGTTGAAGTGACAAAGAAGTCCAGAAGAGTTGGCAATTCTTTAAAGAAATGACAGTGAGGATACAACCAGAAGCCATGCCAACATGAAGGAAGGATAGGAAGTGTAATCAGAAAACAATTTGGCTAAACCATGAGCTCTTCAATGACCTGGAGCTAAATAAAATGTACAGGAAGTGAAAACTACATTGAAATACTAAAGCCAAGTACAAATGAATAGCATAAATATGTGGGGGAAAAATTCAGAAAGGAGAAGGTACAAAAAGAGAGGAAATTAGCAAAGGAAGCAAAAAGCTTTCTGTAAGCACATTTGCAGTAAAAAGAACTCCAAGGAAAAACAATGGTTCACTGCTAAATGGAGAGAACAAGTTCCTGCCAGATGAGTTGCAGAAAAGTGAAATGTTTAGTGCCTTTCCTATTTCAGCCTTCACTGGTAAGGTCAACTATGACTAGATGGTTGATACAACCAAGGGGCAATAACTGAGGTTACAACAGGGGAAGATCAGATTAGAGGATACTTAGAAAAGGTAGGTGTTTTCAGTTCAGTGGGGCATTAGGACATTCATGCCAAGATACTTAAAGAACAGGCAGAAACAATCTCACAGGCATGAGCAAAATAGCTTAGAGAACTCATGCAAAATGAGTAGGGTCAATAGACCACCTATCTGTATGAAAGAGTAAAGGACGAGTCAGGGAATTATCAGACCATCTAACTTGATTCCTGGGAAAATACTGAAACAAATAATCTAACTACTTGTAAGCACCTAGGTGGTAACAAGGAGAGGAGTAGCAGCCAACATGGATTTGTCAAGAACAAATCATGTCAAACCAACCTAATTCCACTATACAACAGGGTAACAAGCTTTGTGGGTAGAGGAGGAAAAGAAAATGTCGTATGTCTTGACTTTAGTGAGGCTTTTGACACCATCTCACCTAACAGTCTCATAAATAAGCCAAGAAAACATGGCCAAGATTAAACTACAGAAAAAAGACATGCAAAGATGGCTGGAAAACTGCATTTTGAGAGTAATTTATCTATGATTAGGCATCAAAATGGTAGGATTGTATCACTTGGGAATCACAGAGGTCTGTCCTAGGTGTGGTAAAGTTCAATATTTTCATGAATGATGAGGAAGAAGGTATAAGAGTGCATTTGTTGCATTCAGAGATATAATCAAGCTCTGGCAGACAGTCTAAACGCACTGAATGATAGAACAGAAATAAGAAAAATTGAGTCATATTAGAGAGATGACCTGGAAAAATGAAGCCTAATTCAATAAGAACGAGTGGAATATATTCACATAGATAAGAATAACAACTGTTCAAATACAGGACAAAGAACTGCTGGAGAGACAAAGCAAACGATTTGGGAATTAGGATGAATCACAAGCCACACGTGAGTCAACAATGTTACAGTGTTGTTAAAAAGACAAATACAACACTGCTGTGTACAAACAAAAACATCACATGTAAGACACGTGAAACATCCCTCCTGCTCTGCTCAGCCCTGCACTACTGCGTCCAGCTGCGGGAAGGACTGACTCTTCAGCAATAATGCAATGTAGAGAAAAAAGTGACCCAGGAGGAAAGAAGTGGGATTGTCCTGAAATAGGGGAAGTCTGAGGGGAGACATGAAAACAGTCTTGAAGTACTTGAGAGACAAAAGGAATAAGCTCTTCTTATATGTTGAGGCTAGGATAAGATATATGGATTTTAATTGTAGCAATAAATCCAACATTAAAAAAAATAATTTGACAAACATCTGTCAGAAGTAGTTTAGGTAGAGGTGATCCTAACACTGAATAGATAGATAGCCTAAAAGATTTCGAAATGTTCCTTTTATCCATCTTTTCCTTCCATTGCACACTGCTGATTTCAGGGACACGGGTCATGGATGATTAACCAAAGTTCACATGGGTCATCTAAAACCAAGCAGAAAATTGAGGCCTGACCTTAACAACACCAGTTCAAACATTTTTACCTCAGAATATCTTTCCTCTCACTTCCTGTCTCTCAATAAATAGATTGCACATGTAGAGTCTTCATGCAACAAATGACATACTAAGACTTTGTCATATAGTAAAGAAATAGCATTCAGGCTGGTTGTTTTTTCATTTCTATTTTTGCTGTCTCTGTTATCACCATATGAGTGAAAAGGAAGTGAATGAGTAATGCCAAAGCAAAGTATTCTGGTGGAAAATATATTTTAAATATACAAATAGACTGTTAGACTTCTGTATAATTGGATAACAGTTGATTAAAGGTCACCAACAAAAGGCCTTTTGACATAGCCCTTAAAAATCTCAGCTCCTTCATGTAGCATGTGTCAGTACAGAATGGAGAAATGACATGTCCAGTTTATTATGCCACATTTACAATTTAGGATGGATTATTAGTGAAAATATTTATTTCATAGAAATAGCAGATGTCATTTTTTTATTAGAAAAGCTGTGAATAGTAATTAATAGCCTCCTTTGCTGTGTTAATAATACACTTCTACCCAGTAAATATTGGCTAAATAATTAAGTGAAGGATTTTTTTTTTCTTTCCAATTCCCCATGCAATTTGCTTAATTTGATAGATTTTAATTGGAAAAGTGAATACTTGGTTAATATTTAAAAAAAGGTTAATCATGTTCTTTTGCACTGCCTGTGTGTATCAGCTCCATCAGAAGAAGCATGCTGTTCTAGAGGCATGGCCAAACTAGAATGGAGGTATCAAAGATACTTATGAGCATCTTTGAAAAATGGACTTTTAAAGAACATGTAAGTGCTTTCCTTTTTCTGAAATTAATTCAGATCTAAAATACTCTCAAATACCAACACATTCTTTACACGTATTTTCGGTATATATATATTCTCTGAAAGCTGTGGGAATTGAACATCCAACTGTTTAGGTGCCTCTGACAGTTCCACCATGTATTTAAATAACTTGGTAAAGCTCTACTGATTTAATAATTGCTGATTATGCCTCAAGGGGATAAAGGAAATCAGCCAGAGAATGCCATACATACACCTAATATTTCCATTTACAGGTTTCCTGAATGGTTTAGTACTCTCCTGTACTTTAATCTAAAGTAGTTCAGTTTTAATCTGAAATAGTAGTTATCAGTAGCACCCATAAATCATTTTCTACAAACAGTGGTGGCAGGAAAAGGTGTTTTCAGTCCTCTGCAGGTCTGTCAAAATGTTTGTAGAAGTAATTCACACTTGCAGTAACTGAACCTTTGAAAGTTTTGCAATTCACTTCAAATAAATTCTCTGTAAGTGAAAGGCTAACTCCTGTCCTCATTTTTTTTTCTTGTTCTGGGTGATTACAGGCAGTAGGTTTGCTTTATTGAAGAGACAATAAAACTAGACCTAGTTAGTTATTATGAATTCCATGGTTTCTAACGATTACCTGAGATTTGAACACTTCATTTCCATTAAAGGCAGGAGAAACTGGTTGCTTAAAACCCCTTGACGACTTTAAAATTCTCAGCCAGCTCGTCTGAATTCTGCTGAAGAACTGACTCTGTATATGTTCACTCAAATCCCATAAAAGCCAGTGGAAGTCTCAAGCATGTCTCTGGGGCAGAGTGGGACCCCCTGCTATCTAGTCAGTGCAAATTAACAGCTGGGAGTGGAAGGAATGTAAAAAAGCAAAATCTCTTCACAGGGCCACATTGATATGCAAGGGATTTGCTTGTCAGGGTGAGATGTGTGATATGAAGTGAATGTTTATTGCACGCTGCAGGGAGCTTCCAATAGTAGCCAAAAGGAGATATCTATAGTAGATCTGGATCGGAAGCCATCTAAAAGCCAAGGCAGAGTGAAAGGCCTTTTGATACAGAATGCTTTTGTGATGCTACTTATTTCTCTTTAGAGAAAAAAAAATGCCAACATTTGCAAATTAAGGAAAAGGAATTGGGAATCCTGACATTTTACCAGCACTTGTAACTTGATTATTTTGCTGTATTTTGAAGTGTGCTTATCTATAGCCATGGGTTGATGTACAAAACTCAGTAAACTCCAGCAATGTTCCCACAGGAACTCCAGGAGACAGGAGATAATTTTCAGAAGTGATGTGAACTTTAGTCTGGTAAGTCAGGTAAACTGCCATGGTCTCTGTCCACAAACACAAGCATACTGGGGGACTTAAATCCTTTTGCTCACCTGATCCCTAGAAGACACATTAAGGATTTTTAATATCTTGTGTTTGAGTTGGGCTACTTGAGCCTTTCTCCAAGAGAAGCATTGAGGACATAATTTCCTTTTCCGACAAGAACCAGAGGCAACTAACCCACCACTAATTTCTTCCATCTGCTGCTGAGTTCCATTCATACGCGTGGTACAAAAGCAAAGATTGCTGCTGCTAGCATTATAATAACCTCCCACGCTTTGTGGGGGGGACCAAGCCAAGGGTGCCAGGTCCTTGTTCAGGAATGAAGAAGACACTGACTGTTGGTTACCTAAGTATTAATATTTCTGCCAGTTTCTTCAGTAGAAGCAGCCAACCAGATGACCAACACTGCACCAGTTGCTTAGACTGAAATCACCTATGATACTTGGAATTCAAATGCTTGAATTAGTTCAGTTAGTTACATATGTTGATAAGTTACATATGCTACTGCACAAATCATATCTGCAATACTAATACAAGGAACGAATGATCCCCTGCAGATCAAGAGTTACTTTCCAAAATAAATTTGCAAATTACTTTTTCTAATGGCTGCATCAGAGAATTTTGCACTCTATTCATGGACCACTTGTGAACAGAAAATGAGGAGCTTCATCAAAGAAATCACTCATTTTGAGCTATTTGCCATGCTCTCACTAGGAGCAGTACTAAATTCAAAAGCAACACCCACACATATCCCAGTACACTCAGCCAGTTGTCCCAAATCGATTGCACAAATCAAAGCCAGCATGGAAAGTGCAAACAAGCACAACCAGGAGAAAATAAACTGTCACATGCAGGCAGAGGTGATGGACACAGAAGCTGACGATTTCTGTAGAGTTAGGTCATAGGACAAGGTGGGCTGTCAAGCCCACGGAGAACTTGCTGTCCTGCAGGATCTCAAGGTCCTACTGATGAATGGGAATGGCTTCATGTCATCTAGCTGCCAAGATGACACAGCCTGCTGTCCTCACTGTCCAGACAGCTGGGACATCGCAGCTGTTCCTCAATCAGGGTCTGAACCACCCCAGTTTGTAATGTGGCATTTTGAAGTGAGCCATCACACTTTGCTTCAAGACCCTCACTATGAACTGCAGCAGGTGAGCCAGAGGGAGATGGTGCTGCTGAGAGATGGGGCCTCATCAGCCAGTCTGGTTTGCGAGGGCTTTTCACAATTCACAGTGCTCTGATGCAGAAAAGCTTCAGTGGATCTGGGTCTAATCCCTTAAAGAGTGAGGTGTTCATCATCCCATATTCCACACTGTATCAACTGATGGCAGATCTTGATTACAAATTAGTTAGAAAACTCACAAGGTCATTAAAACTTCTCTGCAAAGTACTTCAAATGTGATTGTATGGGGAGATACAAAGTGTTGCATGTCTGCAGCCCAGAATCACACAAACTTTGCTGCTGTCAGTGCAAACAGTCCTACATTTGAAGATCTCCGTAGGATTAGCACACACCTATTCCTATTTACTTTCCCTCCCCTCTGAAGCACAGTCCAGGGTCCCTTTGAGAAGAGGGACAAATACATCCTGTAAGCAACAGCAAACTGCTATGTTACTGTTTAGAATATTTTAAAGCCTGAAATATTGCATATGCTTGTATCCAGAGGTTAAAGATGGGAGTTAGAAGTGCTGCTATAAATAAATGAAAATAATAGAGCAGGAAGAAGGAGCCAATCCAAACGACTGTGAATGCACATGGACTCCCACCTCTCTGCTTTGAAGCTATGTTAGATATTCCTCTATACGTAAACCCAGTTTGACTACTGCTCCTAGACATGTGTATTCTACTTCTTCTAGACTGGATCTACCCAGATGTCTCCAGGTAGAGGTGTTTGGCATCCACACTTGTCCACTGAATTGTCCCTGCTGAGACCCAGCTGGCCAATGTATGAAAGATGTGTGCAGACAGACCAACTCTGGGTCTATCTTCAAAAAAAGTCCTACTAATAAAAGTCTACCTCTGCCAGTGCAATTATCTGCTCATGCTAATGAGAATTAAAGTAGATAGCTACCTAAATGCCTCTAAGGATCAGGACATACAAGCTGTGTTCTGCTATCTAGTCCTGTAAAGAAACACAGGGGATTTGTCTCTTCTTAGTGCTCTTTCTGTACTTTCAGACTGAAATTCAGATTTTTCCAGAAAATGCTGGGGCAAGGGTTATACCAGTATGTACTACCAAGTTGGATCCAGTCCTAATTATTTCTTTCCCACTGAACATCTGCATTTGAGCTTCCTTCCTCCAGTCATTCTGGCTAACATGTTTCCACAGTCTGTCTTGGTTTAGGTTTGTGTTTGCAAAGGTGGGGAGGGGTGGTAGAAACCTTTGGCATCAGCAGGGCATATCTCCCCTGATCTCAATAGCAACCCAGACTCGGAAAGCAGGACCTGTCAGCCAAAAGACATTGACCCTGGCACCAGCTCTCTTTTCTACCTTCTTCTGGCACCAAGTTCAAAACAAAACTTAGCAAGAAATTGCAGCTATGTCCCCTGAGCCCTGTGACTCAGCAGTGACACGCCAGCCTTCCACGTGAGGAAATGTAACACAAAAAATACCTTCCAGGAGGCTTCTGCCTAATGCTGGAAAGCACTGATGCACTCTGGCTCCAGGGAGATGTAAGAAGTTGATTTCCACCCACTCAATAACCATTTCCTTCTGGGTGATCGATGGAGCGTCGTCAAAAACCAGTCTAGTGACAGGAGCCCGTTAGGTATCGGAGGCAGAGGATGAGAATGGCTCTATGATAGATGGTCATGGAGAGGGAAACAGTAAAGAGCACGGCAGCAGTAAAAGGAGTGAAATAGGCTTCTCGAATTAAGTGAAGGATGACAGTAGGATAAATGAAGAAACATTGATTGAATTTGAACATTTCTTTAAACTCAGAGTGTGACTGCAGCATTCATCGCGCAGTGTAAAGTTTCTTCCAGTGTGTGTGCTTGGTGACATCTTGACACACTGATTTTAGTATTGCTCACTCTGTAATCCCCAGGGAAAGGTATCTGAGCTCTGAACAGTGCTTTTGAGTCATACCTTCCAACTAAAGCCATCTTCTAGTTCCTGCTCTGCCAAGGTCACAGAGTTTTTGATCTCAGAAGCAAAAGCTTTACAGGAAAGGTGAGTGGAAAGAGGATTGAAGGCATCTGCTGCTCCTTCGGGGTACCAGCTGGTACAACTCAGTCAGTGTAGTTTGTGGGCAGCATTAGCTGACATTAGACTAAAACTCTCCCACATATGCAGAGCAAGAGGACAGCAGGCACTCAGGCTTGCCTCAGAGACACAGTCTGCCCTGGTCTTGCTTTGGAGATTGCACAGTGAGACCACCTTCTCACAGGACTGTGAGATAAAGCCAAGTTCTTGTATCTACAAGACAGGTTGGGACAGCGTGATGGCCTGGAATAATTGGTGGCAGGAGAAGTGGCTGTGGCTGAGACATGCCTGTCCCCATGCTGTGCACCTCCAGCTGGTGCCTGGGCCAGAGGGGACAATGAGGAAACCCCAGTTCTGTGCTGGTGTGCAGGAGCTGCCTCCCTTCCCCTCACTGCAGGATTAGGAGATGAGAGAGCTCCCAAAGCAAAAATATTTGGGTGTGAATAAGAAGGGTGTTCCTTCCCCTGACTCAGCTAAGCTGTTGTGTTATAGCAGCTCTTTACATATCCCTCCCAGCGCAGTCTGTGTGATGCCGTTGCACAAACCCACATGTTCTCAAACACATGGTCTCTACCTCCACTCTCTACCTCCACGTCTCTCTCATGCTGCTGCTGCTTTAAATATCTGACCCAGGCTGGATGCAGGAACAGTGTTCACACGCACATACTTGCACGCACATGGGCACAGGGTGACTGAAGAAGTTAATAAGCTTCAAAGCATGCGACACGATAATCAGAAGTTCACATCAGGACAAGGAGAGAACAGCAGGGCCTTGCACTGGGCAAATAAATGACCTTTGAGTTCTATGTTCCCTGTGCATTCATACAAAGATCAGACTCTGTTATCAACATCTCGATGCAGATCCATCCCGCTGGATGAGCAGTCACCCCCCATCATCAATGCCAACCAATTTACAGCTCCGCCCCAAGGCAGTGGATGCTATTTTATGACTTGTTTCTTTTTGTGTTATGCCATCCCTGAAGTGTGAATAGGCGGGGTTTAGGATTCAGTGAACATTCACAGCACAATCTGAGGAGGGAAAATCTTATCTCCAAGCCTGGACATGTGTATTGGAACCACTGGGGCAATTATTTGCTTTCTACACATATTTCATCAAGCCATCAGATGGCAGAAACAAACAGCTCAATTTCAGTGGAATAGGACCCCATCACAAGGAGCCTTATGGAATAAGGGGGGCTGCCAATCTAGGAGTGTTCAGAAGACATCAGAAATGACTGTGAAAAAACAAACAAACAAACAAAATAAACAATTCTTCTATTTGTAAATGTTTGGGAAAACTACATCCAAACTAAGATTTAAGCAAAATTTACTCCATTTAAAAATAAAATAGAATAAAATACATCCATCAATCCAGCACCATCACACAACTATCTATGGATACCATGCAGGTATAGACTAATGCACATGTGAAACACACTAAATCTATGTGTTATTGGACTCATAATTTGAATTTTTCACAAGGACTGCTTAAATTTTTTTGTATATCTGCTAAACTGCTTTGGGAGTAACGTAAGACTACATTATGTTTAATAATATAAGGAAAACTTTGAAGCTTCATCTTCTACATTTTTACTCAAGGAAGTATTAGTCATTAAATCTGGACATTTTTGTTTCCTTTTCCAGCTAGTGGATAAAATAGAGGGTTTTTTTTACATTATCTTCCTTTCAGAGTTCTTTTCAGGGTTAATTTCTAAATTGAAAGGCCACATTCATTTGAAAACTCAAAATGTTTGCAATAGATAACCACTAAAAAGAAATGTTGCAATATTTAAAGGAAATTCTTTGTTGCTTTTTCTCAATTTCATTATTCCATAAATTTGACTCAAGTTATTGAACAGTTTTATTCTGACCAACTTTTTTAGCAGATCTTCTGTTTCCAAGAAAGAAAATTATTCGTTGATCAGTTTTGATGTTTGCCAAATGGCCATCTCTTATAACTAGAAGACTTCACAGAATAAGGGAGCAACAGAATGGACCCAAACACAGCACACTAAATAACTGGATGTCTTGTCTAACTCTGCAGTGATTAAGCATGTTATCAAAAAAAATTTCTGAGCATCAGTTTATATCAACTACCTCCACTGCCTGTGCAGAATCCTTCCAGGGAAAAATACACTTATAAATACATTTTAAATATATATACTTACATACTTACAGATGTATTTTTAAATAAGCTTTTGAATAATTGCTTTGTTTCCTTTAAAATCTGTACAAAAGAAAAGTATATTTTAATTACCAATGTAATACCACAGGCACATAAAAGTTTCTAAACCATGCACTTTGTGGGCCATAGTGAATGTTTTACTGCACATTTTAAACGTATCAAAATTACAGTAAGGACATAGCTTTGAAGATTATTTTTTTATATTGATATCCTTAGAAAATTCTGAAAATGTTGAGATATGAGGAGTACATGAGAGAATTTCATCATAACTGCATAGCTTTTCATTTGCTGCAACATAAAAGGCTTTCTTCACAAGGTTGCAACAGGTTATACTGCTTAGCTGAACTGAGAGCATATTTTCCAGTCCTTCAAACATCATCAGCCAGACTTGGGAGTGGAGGACTCCAGAGGACATACAGATTCATCAGGGTGATTAGGGACTGGTGAGTAGTAACAGGTGTAGAACCACCAGCCAGATCATTGGTGTCCTGAGTTAGCCTGGACACAGCAAACCAAGATAGCAAGCCAAACAGCCTTCTTGTTTGCTGTCAAATACAGGTATCTGCACCAAGAAGAAAAGGGGAAAAGTGAGAAAAGAAATAAAAGTGTTAAATTTTCTTATTTCTAAAATTACACTATAGGTTCTTCTTTATACATAAAATCCAGGAAAATTCCAGGAAAAGGGCTCTTTTGAGCCTGCTGATAGCCCCATTCCCTCCCCAGCTGTGTCTCCCTGTGCCAACAGCAGAGTAAGAATGACAGACACCCTAGGACACCAGGAAAATACTATGTAATCCCTTCAGGGTAATCTCAAACCCAGGGGCCAGATATTTAGCTGATATAAAATACTATATCAACTTTGCTGGAGCCAGGTGATTTATTTCAGGGTCTTACTCTTCACTGGGTGTAGAGAGACCACAACAACATGGCATGATACATGCACCCACCACCCTGCCTGCCCTCTGTCATGTCACAAGAACCCTATAAAAACTGAGCTTTGCAAACACCACCACACTGGACCAGTCACGGGCAGGAGATAGGACACTCCTTTCCCCCAGGGTCATGGCCTTCAAGATCCCATCTGTCACTTCTAAAAAGTCATAAAAAAGATATTCACTGAAGCAATCCCAGGCCCTACCTAGGGAGGAAGCAGCAGAGCCTTCTTGATGGGGCTGCCTGTCTCTGGGATTCATCCACCCCCCAAAATTAGCTCTTGGAAATGGCACTGGCATCTTAAGAATCTGTGTTTAAAGGAGCTTGTCAGATGAGGACAATGGTAACACACCATAAGAGGCCCTGTGCAAACTCACTGAGTGAGATTCTGGTCATCCCTTCTCAATAAAGCTGAATTCACAGGGAAATAAGTGCAGGGAAGGGTGTTGAAATGACATGGGCCTGTTTTTCCAGAGGAGACAAGATGTACAAGTTTTGTTCAGTTTCACAGGACAAAGGCTGACACAGAATATGGTTGTTGTATCTAAATATCCCATATTGATAAATGCCACGGAAGAAATATTCAAGCTACAAGATGAAGCCAGGGAAGCTGAGGCACAAATACTTTTTTCTTCTATGCTTCCAGTTGCAGGCTGTGACACTGGAAGAAACAGATGCATCCAGTCTATTAACACATGGCTCCGTGGCTGGTGTCACGGCCACAACTTTCGGGATTTTGATAATGGGATCACCTACACAGCACCAGGCTTGCTGCCATTGGACGGGATCCACCTTTCTGGAAGGAGGAAGAGGGTCTTTCCTCAGGAGCCTGTGGGGCTCACTGACAGAGCTTTCGAGGGGGGAGGGAGATAATACCAGACTTCTCTGTGACAAGCTGGGGGAAGACTGCCCAAGTCACAGAAGGTAGGAGCAGGGACTGGAAGAATGAAAAACCACTTAAAGCAACGGAAGATCAGGTTTGAGACCACATAAAGAACTTGATGGTGCACAAGTCCATGGGACCTGATGAGCTACATCCATGGGTCCTGAGGGAACTGGCAGATGAGGTTGCAAAGCCACTATCCATCATGTTTGAGAAGTCATGGCAGTCAGGTGAAGTTCCCACTACTGGAAAAGAGGAAACATAACCCCGATTTTTAAAAAAGAAAAGAAAGAAGAGCCAGGAAACTACAGGTCAATCAGTCTCACCTCTGTGCCTGGTCAGATCATGGAGCAGATCCTCCTGGAAACTATGATAAGGCACACGGTGATTGGTGACAACCAACATGGCTTCACCAGAGGCAAATCATGCCTGACAAATTTGGTGGCCTTCAGTGAAGGGGTTTCACAGCTGGTGGATAAGAGAAGAGCAACTGGTTTCATCTACCTGGACCTGTGCAAAGCATTTAATACTGTCCCACACGACATCCTTGTCTCTAAATTAGAGAGGCTTAGATTTGATGGATGGACCACTTGGTGGATAAGGAATTGGCTGGATGGTCACACTCAAAGAGCTGTGGTCAATGGCTCGATGTCCAAGTGGAGATCAGTGATGAGTGTTGTTCCTCAGGGTTCAATACTGGGACTGGTGCTCTTTAACATCACTGTCAATGACATGGATGGTGGGATTGGGTGCACCCTCAACAAGTTTGCCGATGACACCAAGCTGTGCGGTGCGGTCAACATGCTGGAGGGAAGGGATGCCATCCAGAGGGACCTTGACAGGCTGGAGAGGTGGGACCATGAAAATTTCATGAAGTTCAACAAGGCCAAATGCAAGGTCCTGCATATGGACTGGGGCAATCCCATGCACTAATACAGGCTGAGTGGAGAATGGATTGAGAACAGCCCTGAGGAGAAGGACTTGGGAGTGTCGGTTGATGATAAAATCAGAATGAGCCTGCAATTATTGCTTGTTGCCCAGAAAGCCAACTGTATCCTGGGGTATATCAAAAGAAATGTGACCAGCAGGTCGAGGGAGGTGATTCTCCCCTTCTACTCTGCTCTCGTGAGGACCCACCTGGAGGTTTATGTCCGGTTCTGGAGTCCCCAACATAAGAAAGACATGGAGCTGTTGGAGTGAGTCCAGAGGATGGCCATGAAGATGATCAGAGGGCTGGAGCACCTCTCCTATAAAGACAGGCTGAGAGAGTTGGGGTTGTTCAGCCTGGACAAGAGAAGGCACCAGGGAGACCTTAGAGCAGCTTTCCAGTACAGAAAAGCTGGAGAGGGACTTTTTACAAGGGCATGTAGTGATAGGACAAGGGGTAGTGGTTTTAAACTAAAAGAGGGGAGATTTAGATTGGATAATACGAAGAAATTCTTTGCTATGACAGTGGTGAGACACTGGCACAGGTTGTCCAGAGAAGTTGTGGCTGGCAGTGTTCAAGGCCAGGCTGGATGGGGCTTGAAGCAACATGATCTAGTGGGAGGTGTCCCTGCCCCTGTCAGGGGAGTTGGAACTGCATGATCTTTAAGGTCCCTTCCAACATAAACCTTTCTATGATTCTATGATTGTTGACACAACAGCCAGAGCAAGCTGCCCATGAAGACACTTAATGGAGAATGTTAATTCTTTAACTGTTAAAGGAAGAAGTTTTTGGAAACATAAGAAAAGCTGTGAAAACTTATCATGAGGTCCAGTCAAGTAAGGCATGGAAAGTCATATTATTTGAGCAGAGGTATTGGACTCAGCAAACCTTCCCACCCCTTCTATCCCTACATCATATAAAAGCTAAAGGGAATTTTGTTACAGATTTAATTGGGCTCACCCTGAAATGTTAATCCTATCAGCATGTGCATGTGGCCTAACCAGTTTTGGGTCTTCAAATGTTTCATCACAATTTTTCAGATCAGATATGGACTTTAAACTGAATGAATGCATAAATTGTATCTTCAGCAGCAGGATTCCAGACCTGGGTGTGCAGATCTCAATGCATAGAATAACCTGCAGTGGCCACAGATACAGTTTATTAATTAATTATCTCTATTGGAGACCAGGATCTTCCTGCAGCTGCTAAACCCAATGGCATGCAATGACAATTATGTAAACTTTCATGGAACTTCAGAAAAGCTATCAGCAGTTTCCTGGCTGTAATTTCTGAGCTGATCTAATCTGACATGTGGTGATTTTTTTAGTCATTTGATAGTGTAGAGAGCTAAGTGAACCCATCTCCAAACAGCCATAAACAGTGGCCCTGCAGTTTTTGCTACTTTTGGGTACCCAGAAACACGTTGCTGCAAACAGTCAAGCATGAACAGGAAGGATTAGATCTTACAGCAGATCTTCACCTTGGGTGCATCAAACCTTTTTAAAACAAAAATATGTTTTCAGATAAACAAGCTGTTTTTATAAAAGGAGTCAACCTTCTGAGAAAGAGCCTTCATGACTCTTCATCAGAAGTGCAAAATCTAACAGATAAAAGTTTTCATCCTAACAAAGGATTTTTGTCAAAACTGGCTAAAAAATTTCAGTTTTCAGCCATTGAAGATGAAAACATTTGTAAGGACAGTTGACTTTTCAGTGAAAAAGTGACACTAGTGTCCCTTCTGCTAATGGTGGAAAATTATTCTGCAAATAAATTTCATCCAGACATTTTCCAGGCCCATATTTTCAAGTCTGTTTTAACTGGACTTCCTTTTCTTGCTTTAACTTAGGTCATTTGATCCTCTGAGAACTGATTGATCCCGTAAATCAACTATCTAGATATGTTAAAACCCTAACATTTACACTTCAGAACAGGATTGCATATCCAGACCTGTCTCTTAAAAATCTGTGAAACACAAACCAATAGAAAACCTGTCTCAGAACATCAATTTTACAACTGATACCTACAGAACAAAACAGAGATTAGCCTAAGAAAATTTATATTAGCTTATGCTGAACTGCGTATCTTGATTACTAGTAATGCCATATCTAAGTTTAGTGGAAAGAAAATGTCTGTAGAAATCTTCAGTACACAAAAATGGTGTCTCACGATTATGCAGCCGCTCTTGGACAGAATAGAACTCAGCCTGCTTCACTTCCATCAGCGTGTTAGTAATGAAGACTCTGCATGTAGATGAGATTCCTTGTTTCCACAAAAGCAATCTTGCTTAAATTTGTTGTAACTGACTTACAAGCCAGTGACCCCACTCAGAGGTATAAGGGAAGGTGCTGGGGATGTGAAGGGATTTGGTTCCACCAACAGCTGCAGCTGCTGCCTGTGCCCTACAGCAGTTGGCACATGGGGGAGAAGGAGATGAAGAGAAAAGCCTAACCAAAGAGCAGAAAAGTGGACACTGACATGAAGCTGATTTCATGCCTGCAGTGAAAGCAGAAGCAGACTATCTAGTGTCAGAAGGAATTTTATCCTCCCAAGCTTTCCAGCCCCACTTTGCACAACAAAGAGACCTGGCTAATTCAGATAAGGAGCGGACTAACATCCCAAGTTTCAGTTGCTCATTTATCTGAAGCACTCCACCCTTCACTAAGCATCTCCGTTCCTAGAATGATGCAAGTCCCTTGATAAAAACAACATGGCACATTACCGGAATACCTCAGTCCCACTGTGCTCTGCCTGTCCCACCCCCAGAGAGCAATCACAAAACCTAATTCTGTCCTCCCAAGTTAGCAAAACTCCCAGCAACTTCAGAGGCACCAATGTTAAGCCTGGGTAAATATTTTCTTTTCGTACACAGGTTGTCTTGTCCAGTCATTCTCAACACAGTAGGATATTCCCCCACACACCTTTCTTAAATAAAGTTTTTCTTTGGCTTTGTTTGTACATCAATGCAAACACCTTGCATGGAAAGAGTCTTTTATTCCAGCTGCTGGAAAAACAACTTCTCACAATAATCGAGAAGTGTGTATCAATAGGTCCCTGTGAAGAAAAGAAAGGATAACCTTGTTATGACATAGACCTTCCTTTCAGTTTGAAACCTTGCATGCTTCAGTCAGGGCCTTGTCTCTCTCCACCTACATGTTTAACCTTTTTCAATATGCTGACTCAGAAGACCCTGCTTGATCAAAAAGCAAATCCTTGTATAGTAAATGAAAGTCTGTAAAGAGTAACCTCATGTTTCTTAGCTATCTTCTACCAACCCATTGGAAGTGCTGCCTAGGCTTTCTTTAATGATCCACATATGGGAAATCTTTCCTGCTCACCAGCCTTGCAGAGACCTCCCAAGAAACAACCCTGACTTAGTGAAATGTCACTTATCCATCACAGAGATGGAGCTGCTTTCAGGAGAACTGAACTACAAATCATTTGCTCAGGTCTCAGTACATTAAAATTGCTGTTCTGTACCTTGCTAAAAATACAGAGGACACAAGTTCAAATGCACATCCAAACATGGTTACTTTTTCTTTACTGAACTCCAAATTATTATCCTTAGGTGAAAAATTCTTCCCAGATTTATCCCATCATCTGTAACCCTGAGTGTGATGGACCCTCATTGTCTCACCTTCTCTTCTCATCTGGCATCTGGCTTCTGCCAGGTCCCACCAACAGGGTTGAAGATCTCTCCTTTATATTCATGTGTAAGTGAATTAGTTCATAGTTTTTCCAGTAGTTTCATGTCTTTGGATAATTCACCTTAATGTATCCTTCTGGTGTTTATTTCCATCTCTTTTTCACTTGGCTGTTAGACTTCAACCAATTTAGCTTGAATAATCACTTAGTCTAATCTATTTCATATGTAAATCTGTTGTACTATTTAGGAAATCTTAGCTATTGCTTGTATGCAAGATGCTACACATTATTAAGTTTCATTCTATGGCATCAGCCCAGTTAAACTTATCACCTAGTTTGTCTCCCTCACAATTCAGATTCATCTTCTAATGAGCTAAAAATTAACAAGTGAGATAAGGGTCATTAGAAATGTGTATTCATCTTTACCAAAACCAAATTGCACAGTTGCAATGGAACACATAATTTTATGCATTGCAGTAGAAATTGACTTGACTCCAGGAATTTCAGACATTAACTAGCATTTTTCTAAGACTGATAATTATCACAATGCAGAACATACAGAATTCCCCCAGACATTGTCTGCAGATAATCTACCACTGTAGGTCCCTGCACAACCTTAAGACCTGACCTGAATGCGGTTCCGTGTTTTCTCTACACTCACATATAAAAATCTGGTATTTCAGCAGTTTGTAACTAATCAATTAATAGGTCACTCATAGACTGTGATGTAGTCAAATATTAACCTGAGAAGAGAGCAAGTGACCTCCTCCTGTCACTGCAAAACCTTTGCAGCAGTGACTTCAGTGGGTGAAAAAAAATTCCCCAGCTCTGCTGGGATCTCCATGAGTGAACATACTACCCTCAAACAGTAAAGCTTCACCTGCCCTCTGGAACGTCACATCAATCTGTCACATATTAGGGATTTCCCCTCCATGCTATTAACATACCTCAGACTCACACAAATACCAGTAATTAACAAGCTTGTTGAGGAAAGAGAAACAGCTTACTTAGTGCTTATCTATATATGGAATTATTTCTAAACCAGTGAGG
The DNA here is from genome assembly GCA_013398125.1 of Aegotheles bennettii. Lineage (NCBI taxonomy): Eukaryota > Metazoa > Chordata > Aves > Caprimulgiformes > Aegothelidae > Aegotheles > Aegotheles bennettii. The sequence continues at coordinate 255,222 of VZRW01000519.1, read as the reverse complement.
ACAATCTTTTTCTTAAACCTATGCTCAAACCTAAGCTTGCTTGCTTACTACTTCGCACAGAGAGGCAGGACTGTGAACCTAGTACTTCTAACCCTTTCTCTTGGAGTATGGACTTTGTGAAGAGTTGCTTAGCTCTTATTCCCTCATGCCAGAAGATAGATAGTTTTAAGCTCCAACCTTGTCAGTTTTCAGACTGTTATACTGCTCTGGATCTCGATCTTGCCCAGAAAAAAAATAGAAGCTCTAGGTCATAGTTCATGATGCAAAACTGGTGCCAATGATTTTGTGGCAGCCAGTCACATGTCTGAGTCAGATCTAAGCAAATGTGGATACATCATGTCAGAAGGGTACAGAGCCACCAGAAGTGCTGTCTTTTAGATTACTCATAAAAGCAAAGTTCAATCCTTGCCTCTTCAGGTACATTAAAGTCACAGGCAGCTCTTTGTGGGCTACTAACTCTGATGACCTTCGTAAATCTCAGCCTGGTGAAAGATGATGGATTCCCCAGTAGACATTGACAGAATATAGGTATCTTTTGTTTTCTAGGAACCTGCAGCTGACCTGTTCTCTGCTTTCTGTGAGCCTTGTCTTCAGCAAAGAAAGAGATTTTTTCTTTTTTAAAAAAATGTAAAATATCCCTTCAAAAATTTCTGGGGTTTATCATCTCTCTTTGTCACTTATTTCTAGTGGAAAAACAGCATACCACTGGCTGGAAAAAAAAAAGCCAACTTTCTTGTTCATGACAGTTCCATACTTAAAAGTCTATGAATTATTTTAATGAAAAACGTACCTTCCAGAGCTCTCACCAGGAAAATAAAGAAAAGAAAAATAAATAAATAAATAATTTGGACAGGTTGTGTCCTGTGGAGGGACTTAGTGCTCTTAAACACAAGCCAGTTTCACCTTATAGACCTGACTAAACCAGTCAGAATTTCTTCCTCAGCTCATCATTCCTATTGTAACTGCAGATGTGGAAGATCAGAAGTGGCATTTCAAATAATTTTAGCTGACATAGATACTGTTTTTACACTGATACAAATACCTCTTTTACACTGATACAGGCAAGATCAGCTTTAAAATGCTCATCAGATCTTGCTGACTCTCCTGCAGTCATCTTGTTCTTTATGCAATTATTTCTCTTTTTTTGGAAGTGGTGAAAATACGGGGACAAAAAAATGTAGAAAGCCTGTTGTAATACTGCTGGGCAAGAATGGAGTGTCTGCACTTCTCTGGAGTCTACAACGTCTTCACAACCAGATTTGTGAACATCAAAATGATGGTTTGCTTCAGTCATTTTTGTAATGAGAGTTGATAAATCTATGTCCACAACATCACAGATCCTCAGAGAACCCAAACCCACTGATCTTCCCAAAGCCATCTAGCTTCCAGACCCATGTACAAAGACAGGCCTGTAATTATGTCTGAGAGAGACAGACCATGTAATGAATGATAGAAATGAGTCAGAAGAGAGAAAGGACACAGTAACACACTCTCAGATCAGCATTTAGGCAGTGAGTGTGACCATCCATGAGCAAGAGATTTTAGAATGGACATTAGGAAGAATTTCTTCACCAAAAGGGTTGTCAGGCACTAGGACAGGCTGCCCAGGGAAATGGTTGAGTCACCATTCCTGGAGGTATTTAAAAGATGTGTAGATGTGATGTTCAGGAACATGGTTTAGTGGTGGACTTGGCAGTGCTAGATTAACAGTTGGACTTGATGATCTTAAAGTTTGTTCCAACCAAAACTATTCTATGATTCTGTGATTCTAAAAGTGAAGACAGCAAACCAAGTAGTGCAATTCCCTTCCCTATTGCCCACTCCATGATATCAATGGGAAGGAAAATTGGTTACAAGGACCAGAAGGGAGTTGCAAACAGCTTCTTCTAACTGCATTTTTAGCCCTGTCCAGGAGAGCATGATTACAGAGTAAGAAGAGCCGTCAGTTTGTGTAACCTCTCTGGCAGCTTTAGAAAGTGGCAGGAAGGAGCAAGACTTGGTGATTACTAGTTTCATCATGTTAGAGGCAAGGAAAGCAGACTGCAACTTAGGTAATGATGGTAGAAGATGATCTAAGAAACCTTTAGGAAGTCATAGTGCCAGATCCTAAACTAGGAAGCAAACAAGTATGTTAGGACAAAGAGGAGATGTCATGATTTAATAGATGGTAAGGAAAGAGACCCTGGGCTTTTCTGTGGAGACGTGTCTGTGGGGATAACCCCCAGCAGCCATCCTGAATGGTGATAAACCACATGCAACAGTGGTCTCTGTACTTCATTAATGACTGAGTAGATTTTGCAAAAGATGCTTCACTTGGGTCCTCAGGACAGTTCTCTACTCATGGTGGAAATGAAAAACTAGCTGCTCTTTTATACTAATCAGCTGGTTGGCAGCTGGCCTTTGAGTAAACAATTAAAATCTCTCCCACACTGGTGACAAATTCACTTTCTTAAAGTGATTACCCAGCTGTAAAATGGCAAGGTTGGGGAAAGAAAAAAAAAAAAAAAGACAAAGAAAAGGAAAAAACATTTTCAGTATTATTCACTTTCTTAAATTACACCCTTCTTATTCCCACAATGCCAATTCAAAAATTGTCCAACTCTTCTCTTTGTAAATTAAACCCCATGAAGAAAACACTTTTCCCTTTTCATCATAAAAATGTAGGTACGTAAAAGTACTGACCCTATGAATCAAGGGTCAATTATTATTTTCAAATGTGTGCCTACAGACAGGCAAGTAGACGCTGGACAGACCCCAAAAGGCTGTGGACTGTGTTCTGGCTGCCTATTATAGTCATTAAGCAGGTGATTCATTGCTTAGTATTTAGGACTGCCAGGCTGCGCCTGTCTATGCAATAAAGAGGGAGAAGGAGTTGCAACATCAAAGAAGTCAGGCTCTCACAGTCGGCCATCTGTATAACACTTTGACTTATGTCCCTTTATTGTACATGGACCAGGGTATGTGATGGTGTACTCTGATCTCCTACCAAACATCAGCACAGTTCTAGGTGCTCGCGTTCATACCAGGGGTCCTGTTCAGTAATAAAACCAGTCCTATGTAAGCTGGGACATGAGCAAAGCACAGAAGGTCACTGCAAATAACATATGAAGGAAGGCTGGAAATGCTTTAGAGAATGACAAAGAAATCACATTTGATGCTGTGTTCACCTGCTGTGGTTCAGGTTTCATGGAGTGGGCAGTGGACTGCAAGCCCACAGCAACGCATGACACTCCCCACTCGCCCAAGCATCTCCCTCGGTCTGACCTTGAGGTGCTTTGCCAAAGTAAGTGAATGTTATTGATCCCCATTTTCCTGAGGAAATGGGAACATTGAAACGTCACCGAGGTTACACAATGACACTCAAACCCAAAGAGTTGCTCCCCAGAGTCCCACTTCACATGGGGAGGAAGAGCTGTAACCTGGCTTGTCACCAACCTCCAAAGCAACTTTTAAACCAGGACTGCACTGGTAATCCCATGCTTAAACCACCCCAGTACAGTAGTAGGCAATTAGCATGTCTTTGTTGCGTGAACTCTCCTGCAGTGTATGCAGGGCTGTCAAAACCACAGGTCTGCTGAGATCCTCTTAGTTCAGACTAGGCAGTAACCCTGGAGCGGAGGGAGCAGGTGGAGGTGTTTTGGCAAAGATGCTCTTCCCTCAAGAGTCAGAGTGCATTGCTTCCTGAACAAGCCCAGCCCTGTTTGCTCACTTAATTATACAGCTACAGGTTCATTTCCAGCTCTCTCTCTTGTCACTGAGCTGTGTTAAGACCTGTCAAGCTTCACATGCCAGGCATGAGACCTGCATGCTTGGCTCCTGTCTCCGTCTCGCATGTCAGGCGGGGATGGAGTGATGCCTCAGGTGACACCAGCAGAGACTGAATCACTGTGGTGCAAAGAAGCTGCCATGCATCACTGAAGATGTAAATGGTACTGCAGGGCCACCGGGCAAATAGTGGCAACATACTGCATGGCTTGGGATCATTCCTGCATGCTTGATTCACATTTCCTATTGCTAAGAACCAGACCAGGCCATGCACTAACAGCAGGGAGGAGTGGTGGCCATCAGGAGCAGTTAGAGAAAATAGGGTTGGGTGCTGGAGGCAAAGGGGTCCTGGTGGTTTGGCTCATCCTTGTGTAGCAAACCCACTGCGTGGGATACAGCTTTGCACACAGCCACTCCTGCCAATGAGAAGCTCCATACAATGTCTGGGCAACACTTTGAGCAGCTACCTGTGGAGCCCTTTAAAAGGACTTGTGGCTTCCAAGTGAGCTGATCAGCTTAATTTACCCTGAAATATTCACATATTGGAATATTCCATTCAGTCAAGTAGCTGGGCTGTGACTTTCTTCTGAGGGCAATATTTAGGAAATATTGTTGCAATAGTAATGTATTTATTCCCAATTGCTGATTTCAGTAAAGCATTTGACACTGTCTCCCACAGCATCCTCGTAGATAAGCTGATAAAGTATGGGTTTGGTGATCAGGTAGTGAGATGGATAAAGAACTGGTTAAAGGGAAGAAGTCAGAGAGTTGTAGTCAATGGGACAGAATCTAGTTGGAGGTCAGTAACTAGTGGAGTCCCTCAGGGGTCGGTACTGGGACCGGTGTTGTTCAATATCTTCATCAACGACCTGGATGAGGGTACAGAATGTATCCTCAGCAAGTTTGCTGATGACACTAAGCTGGGAGGAGTGGCTGACACACCAGAAGGTTGTGCTGCCATTCAAAGAGACCTTGATAGGCTGGAGAGTTGGGCGGGGAGAAACTTAATGAAATTCAACAAGAGCAAGTGCAGAGTTTTGCATCTGGGGAAGAACAACCCCATGCACCAGTACAGGCTGGGGGCTGACCTGCTGGAGAGCAGTGTAGGAGAAAGGGACCTGGGGGTCCTGGTGGACAGGAGGATGACCATGAGCCAGCAATGTGCCCTTGTGGCCAAGAAGGCAAATGGCATCCTGGGGTGCATTAGAAAGGGGGTGGTTAGTAGGTCAAGAGAGGTTCTCCTCCCCCTCTATTCTGCCTTGGTGAGGCCACATCTGGAGTATTGTGTCCAGTTCTGGGCCCCACAGTTCAAGAAGGACATGGAACTGCTTGAGAGAGTCCAGCGCAGAGCCACTAAGATGATTAAGGGAGTGGAACATCTCCCTTATGAGGAAAGGCTGAGGAAGCTGGGTCTCTTTAGCTTGGAGAAAAGGAAACTGAGGGGTGACCTCATCCATGTTTACAAATATGCAAAGGGTGAGTGTCGGGACGATGGAGCAAAGCTTTTTTCAGTGATGACCAGTGATAGGACACGGGGCAGTGGTTGCAAACTGGAGGTTCCATGTGAATATCAGGAAAAGCTTTTTCACTGTGAGAGTGACAGAGCACTGGAACAGGCTGCCCAGTGAGGTTGTGGAGTCTCCTTCACTGGAGACATTCAAAACCCGCCTGGATGCGTTCCTGTGTGATGTACTGTAGGTGACCCTGCTCTGGCAGGGGGGTTGGACTAGATGATCTTTCGAGGTCCCTTCCAACCCCTAGAATTCTGTGATTCTGTGATTCTGTGATTTGGCAATTTCGAGCCTCACCTGTTTTAGTTTGCTCATTTCTCCTGCAAAAACACATGCACGCTCACGTAATTCATCATGCTCACATAACTCTCTGTTCTGCTGCTTTGTTTCTTTGAGATTCACACATGCACACACACTTGAGAGGGAGATAAAATCATTCTGTCTGGGAGGCTTTATCTTGCCTATCTGTTCCTCAAATGGGTCCATTTGACTTGGAAAGGAAGAGAATAATTTGATTCCTAACAGAAATTTAATTCCTAACAGAAAATGTCCTCCTTTGATCCCATGTTTCTGCAGAGTTACCCATTCCCCAATCGATCTTTTCTGTGTGATGTTTCCCTTTTGTTTTCCTTCATCCCTGTCTTATTTTACAATAACACATTTGAGATAACCTACCCTTTTCCCAGGGAAACATCATATCTAGCCCATTCGCAGCCAGTCATAACTGTAAAACTCACAGCACTGCCTCCTGTACCATCCTGCATTTTTAGATGATAAAACACTATCTGGTTGGTCTTGCATTTAAGCCAGCAGATGCTAGTATCACTACATTCCAAAGGACAAAATCCATCCATTTCCTTCACTGTCCAACTCTCGCAAAAACCTAGACAGAGAAGCCTGAGGCTTTGTAGTTTTTGAAGTGCTCTAATCTGGACAGATCTTACCATTGCTGTCATAATTGATTAAGCTGTTGCTAGCATCCCCTGCATCTCCTGAGAGCTGTCATGGTTCACTTTCATCAGGGCATGCTCCAAAGTTCACACACTTCCAGAAGGCACAGCTCAGCGAGAGTCGGGCGTCATTAGAATAATAATACTTTGCACTTGCATCTCGCCTTTCATCACTGGCTCCCAAGGCACTTTGCAAATACTCAGAGTCCATTTCTGCTACCCATTGTCACAGTCTGTTATACAGTACAACAGTTCTCATCCCTCTCCTAAAATGTTCTGTGGAGCTATTTGCGGAACGAGATATGCCAAGGACAACTAAACACTGATCAAAAAATTGTCACGATGTTTTTGAGAGATAGATAAGTGTTATTCCTTCTTTAGAAATGCAAAAACTTAATGGCTATGTTCACACTGGTGTGCTAAGAATGGCTGAAAGCCACCCCTGAGACTAGTCTTGCCTGTCTCCCGCACTGAGTGCCTTCAAACTTTGCCTCAGGGAGGATCCATATATCCCCACCCAGGATTTTGTGAGCCCAAAATACAGACTTTGGTATAAAAGCTGCTTGCAAACGGTGTGAAGGAGCCATGCAGATGGAAAGTGGATGCACTGGGGAACATACTGCACTTACAGGTGATTTGGAGCATCTTCTTTCAATCCTCCATGTGCTTTATCAAAGAGACTCAGATGACACAATGTGGGAGCTAACACAGGTCACAGCATTCCTAAATTCCTGCTCAATGTCTAGTCACTACAACTTCCCATTTTCACTAGCCCATGGATTCATTAGCTATTTACTTATTGGCTGCAAAAAGTACATATGAAACGTATTTTTACTAAAATAATAAAATTTGGATTTTCCATGTTCCAAACAAATAGGATACTCATCCAATCTGTGTGCACAGAGACAGAGACAGTGGATACATATTTTTTATAGGTGTATGTAATGCATGTGCAAAGCAGGGAGAGAAAAAATTAGGCACACGTTGATCTGGGTGCTCATTCTGTAGGAAAGGAGGCTTGATGTGTGCATGTGACAGGTAATTTTTAAATGGAGAGTTTTCTTCAAAGGGGGGTGTGTATAGAAGGGGATATCCCCCTCCATAAACAACTAGGGGATGGGGGGGCTGTCCTCTATTCAGGCTAGAATTCTGTGAGCAAGTGGACAAGTCAGAGCAAGGGAAGAGGCAACAGATGGAGATAAGGAGGCAGGATCAAGTCTCAGTTCAGCTGAGGGACTCAGTGTCTTCACTGGCTGAAGAAAAGCACAAAAGGAAGATTCAGCATAGGTCAACACAGAGCAAAGCCCTGTCCCAAGAGACTGAGAAGTTGTAATTTGCCTTATCTCTACTCATTTCTTGGATGCTTCTTAAGTTGATGACTTCGTACCTCTACTTACCTGCTCTCTCCTTTTCTTCTCCAGACTTAAACAGAGAGAAGACAGCAGGTTACTAAAAAAATAAATAAAACAGCTCACTAAAGAGAAGGCAAGCTGAGTTGGAAAACCAGGAGCCATTTCTACTCCTACCAGCTGGAGTTTCTCCCACTTCTACAGCCATTAAAGTTATGAAATGTTTGGATGTTTTACTAATTCCATTAAGAACCAGAAAGGCTGTTCCCACCATGACCAGAAAATGAAACAGCAGCAATCACACGGGAAAATGCTCAACTTTCCAGACTCAGCAGTTTTATTAGTGCAAATACCCTCCAGATAGACAGCTTCCTTACACTGAACCCTAACTCAGCCTGCAGAGGCTAACCCGCTGTTACTAACCTTATTCTCCAGCTTGTTTCACCAGCAGGAAGGAGTGGCCCACCGATGAAGACTCTGACCCATGATTCAGACATGTATTCTTTTCCTCTCTCTTTTGTGGACTGCCTGAGCGACTTTGAGCAAGTTGTTAATTGTGTCTGTGTCCCAGTTCCCCAGCTGTGAAATGGAAATAATAACACTTTTATGCTGCAAAATGGCATGAAAAAGGTAAATTTTGAGGCACCTGGTATATGATACTAATAAAAATCTTGGAACTAACATTTCCCAGGTTTCACCTCCATACTGGGTCTCTTTCTTCCCTAGGACTTCTGTAGCAGCAACAAATGCTACTGTGATAAGTGTGGGCTTTTTTTGTAGTGTTGTGTATGTGTTTTCTTGGAGTCATGTGATTCTGGATAATCTCACTCTTCATTAAAATAAAGCCTAAATTTTCATAGTCAGGAGATGGCAGGGTAGGGGGTGGCAGAGGAAAGAAATGAAAACCTGAAAGCGTGAATGCAAAAAGGAAGCAACTGAAACAGCCCAACATTACTTATTTTAAATTACCAAGATTTCTAAGCTGATAGAGGTTTTATTAAGGATAAAAAAAAAAAGGATTTGTCAGAGCTGACAATAATGAGTTTCGTTCATCCTGTTTTTTCCCCTTTGGGTGCTATTGCAGTACAGATCAGATCAGCACAATTCGCTCCAATTCACCAGTACAGGCGCCTAAATTACAACTCCAGAACTGCTTGAGTCTTTGAGAAAGTGAGACAGAGCTCAGAGCTGAGTTTTGAAGCCAGATCACACTGTGGCAATGATGCTGCTTGCTAGGCAGCAATGTGAAGAGTGTATTAGCATTTAGCTAAGGTATATAAAGCCATGGTCCCTGCCTTGAGGACCTTTCAACATTGCAATACAGACAGAGGGACTAGAACAGGAAGCCACATAAAAAGAAAAAGAATTAAGCAGACATGTTTGTTACGTATTCCTGCAACCACATCAAGGCTGGTCAAAGAGAGGAGACTATTGTGTCCTTGAATGCAATCCCTGCTCACGAATCCTGGTCCTGGCAGTCACGCAGGGCTCGGCGCAGGTCTGCACGGCTTCCCAGCGTCCTTTCCCAGGGCCAGCCCACCCTCCTGCACCGGGCTGCACGGTGTGCAACAGATAGGCATGCATAAGTTAGCTGTAAGCCACACATGTAATTAAATTACTGACTGGTTCAGCTAGTGAAAGCAGGCATGAGTTATGTACAATCTGCTAACATTTTCAAACTCTGTCTTTAAAAATTCCTCGCTCCAGCTTGTGCCAAACAGAGTGAGTAAAGTCTGCAGGTCCCAGGGCCCTGGTGTCCTATCACAAGCCACCTTGTCCCTACAGCAGTCGTATTCCTGGCACAGCTGCACAGACCCTGGCCCATCCCAAACCCCTGTACCCCAGAAGAGCCAAGAGCCTCCTACTAAGTCTTCTACCTCAGGGCTGGGGTGAATTGTGTGTGGTCTCAGTCTGAAAGGAGGGACAGCTGTGTCTGGCCTGGGTCTCATCAGAGAGGGGCTGCCTGTTCTTCCTAGGAAACCGAAAAATTCCCAGGAAATCACACAAAGGAAAGAAAATCTCGAGAGCCAAGGAAGAGTCAGACACACAGGATCCTAGAGGGACTTGCTCTAGGTCACACTGCAAGTCACTACTGGAGCTGGACTGAGACACAAGGACCCCCAGTCCCTAAGCTGTACTATGATCTCTTCCCTTGAACCAACTCAGAACAAGGCAAATCAGGATAAGAAAATTACTAGACTGAGGAGACTTTCTCTAATATTAGGGATACCAGAACCTCCAGATGATGATGCTGGTATCAAGAACCTGTTCCTAAAGCTGTACAGAAAGTGATTTGTCCTTGACTGCTCGCTTAACTATAACTAAAATCACTCTGGCTTTCTTGGGTATCCCAAGTCCAATATAGCGAATTTCACAGATTGTAGAGGCACAAGGGGCAATAAAACCCAGTCTTATTTAGCAGAAGAGGTCAGTATCTCTGATATTTAGCATTCCTCTGCAGAAACCCATCAGGCTGCTGTGCAGAGCGCTGCACATCCTGCTCCCCCTCTGTATAGTTTATTGCTTTCTTAAAGAGAAAAAGTAAATGGGCCAGATCTGCAGCTGATGTAAATCAGCATCTCTCTCCCAGAGTCAATGAAGCTATACCAGCGGGCACTAGCTAAAGATCTGGCCCAGTGAGTTTAGTGCCATGAGGTTATGAATCACGGTTATTATGTGGCGCTGCATGTAATTGCCTGATCCCTTCTCCCCATCTCTCCAGGGGGTTGGGAGCAGCCCTCCTCGTAATGCTGCTGGCAGCGGGGGGAGAGAAGAGTGTAATGTTCCATTATCTTTTGCATGTTTTTCCAATAGTAAATCACAGCAGGGGATGTGACCCCCTGCTAATTGGAAGTCATGTCCTGTGGGGCTCTCTTCTTCCCTTTTGCTCCAATGTATATATTTGTATTAAATACTGATAAATGGAACAAACATGGAGAGGTGGTAGATTCTGTGCAGATGCATCTCTAAAGATTTCTCTTGCAGACCTGTTTTTCTTTAGTTTCAAAAATGTTCAATGAATTTTACTGTTTTAACATGAGAAGTCAAAGCTGATAAAGATCCCTTCAGCCAAACCTGACTTAAATCAACTGAGCTGTTCCCATGTTATAGAAAGATAATGTTTCTTTCACTGCCATCTACCACAAGGTCTGAAATCCCTCCATGACCGCTTGGTGTTTCGGAAAGGGTGAAACCTAGAGATGGTAATGCAGTAGACAGGAAGCATTTCTGTGTAGCTCATCAGTGAGCCAGTCTAGGTTTTCAAAGGGATTTAATCTGGGTGAAATTCAACCCTGTGGTCAATGAAGCACTTGCATTCCTCCCGAAGCTCGCGTAGGCACGAAGGGGTGAGATTGTCAGGCAGAGATTTCCCGGAGGGCTTGAGGGTGTGGGGTGGGGGTCCGTGACACCCCGCTGGCTCTGCGGGTTGAAGGGTGTGCTCTCCCATGTCACCCAGGGCCAACAGCACAAGTCCCTGTATTTTGGACCAGGGTAGACAGACCTTCTGGTGGTGTTCACAGTGCCAGTGTGGAGCTGTTTCTTCAGGCACTGTGCAGAGACGACTGCTCTCCCTGTGCTCCCTGAACCCCTTGTATCTGTGTCACAGGCTTTCGCAGCCTCATAAGCCCATGGGACACAAGTACCTGGTCAACCTTTTTCTACACACCGTCTCAGCATCAGGGCAGCTGCACTGCAAAGATCACTGGACCATAACCAAACATGACCTCCCAGCAACGTTACCACCAACCTCTTCCTCCACCCAGTGCCAACAGATCAAATATGCTCTCATCACATAAACCAACCCAGCCCTGTCTCACGCAAGGAAGGATGATATTTGAGAAGCCTGTTACATCACGATGCTGTGAGACACAGTTACACACCCTTGAAATGTACCCAGCACATATTGCATCATGAGAGATGTACCAAGAATATGATTAGAGAAGGATAAAAGGTGTTTCTTTAATAACGCATTAGCCAACGTGTTTAATGAATGTATTTTAAATGCCAACTGCAGACAGAACAAGGCGTATTTCAACACACATTAGCTGATCAAGGGAAACCTCAGGAGGAAGTCTAAAGGGAACAAATGAACTTGGCAAACTGGAGAATCCAGCCAACAGGGAATTTAATGGGAATTAGGGCCTTAATTCAGCAAATTTAAAGACAGATTTTTAAAGGTACCTATTAAGTTAAACATTTAAATAACTTTAAAAATCTCATCCACTAACATACAATGATCTCCAAGTCGGTGTTTAGATCCATCCCTGTTCCTTTCAGCAAAGTAAGCAGTACTAAAATGCTCTGCTGAATCAGGACCTAAATCAAATTTAACAAGCTAATCCAGAAATTATCTAAATCCTACACAAGCTACTAAAGGAAGATTCCTCCTCCCATTGTCAGGTTCTGGAACCCGCCTGTGAAATCACTTCTCAATATTTTATTAAATTCTGTGGATTAGTTACAAAAAAAAAATCCATAGCTAAGTAATCATCTTGTGTCAAATTCTGTCAGACCTTCTGAGAAGAGCAGAGGTTTGAATTTCAAGCAGTGGAATCAATAATCTACCACTGTACAATAATTTGGAGATTTGCAACACAGAAGTATCCACACGACACATAGAAATGATGTTTTACAAACAACTCTTCTCCCATTTTATGTCTGATTAGGAATACAAGTCACAGTTGCCTCTGAACACCAACACAGAAGGAATCTTAGAGCAGGAGGAAGTGAGAGGAAGCTCAGATACCACAGAGATGGGCACTGTGTAAGAGCACAAATCAAATCTAGTAAGTCCTATCTTCAGTGAGTGAAAGTGGCAGAAAATTAGGGCAAGTCAGAGGTTTAAGCACCTGTCTCAACTGGATGGGCAGAGAGTGAAGAAGTTGCTGCACTACGAATTCCTCCACTTCAACTAGCTGCTCATAAAAAAAGTTTGCAGAAGCATTTTAACAGGAAGCAGGAGAGGTTGATAAGGTGTAGAAGAGACCTTTGGCACTCCGTAGTTCTTCCACCCCTGCAGTGAAAGCAAAAGCAATCTTGCCCAGATAGTGAGAAGATCAGATACTGGTGATACCACTTTGAAGTGTCTCTAGAAGAAGTGGCTGACACCACACGCTGCAGTGGAAACCTGATAAGCATCAAGTACTCGACAAACCTTCAAATAGATCTTGAAGTGTAATGTGCTTCTTTTCACCCTAAGGAGTCTCTGCCCACATCTCCAGAGCATGACGTGTCCTGGCTGCTGGTCATGCTGCACAAGCACCACAACTTTGCCAGGTCCTGGATCTACTTGGGAGAAAGTGCCCACATGTAGGTGGCTGCTGCAGCAAGAAGATGTGATGGGATCCCATGTCCTGTCACTTCACTAGCCTCAGGGAGCAGCAAGCTCCACCACTGCCCTGCTTCCCCCCTTGCAGCCCCCACCCTGTCACAGGCAAGTGTTACCCTCAAACAAAGTTGAGAGTGTTTTTGCAGTAAGGGCAATACAGGAAACGTTTCAGTCTGTACTGCAAAAATAATCACTTTACAAAGCAGGCCCCCCTCATTCTTGTCAATAGCCCCAAAGTGTTACTCTCAGTATGCACAAATGTAAAAAATCAGACCACATGTTTCTTTTACTCACGTTACTATGATGGGGAAGATTTTGGGAAGTGGTGGGGTTTTTGGTAAAAAATGGTACTGCATTTTAAACTCAATTTTAATTTCCTAGAGCAGATTATCATATGCCTTGGGCCCAACCGGGGCTACAAAGATCAAGTACAGGTATTTGATCAGATGTATGAAAACATCATGTCCTTGAACAAAATTGTGCTGCTAAAATTAACCTGCACTGGTGTCAATTATGCTGGCAGAACTCACTCATCAGCTAGCTGAAGGGTTGTTGGTGTGATTCTGCTGCTGGTTTCATGGTGAAGGAGGGTGATGCAAGAAATCCATGGTGGCCAAGACTACCAGTGACCTCCCTGCCCCGTCCACACATGCTGTGTGCAGCATGATGTGGACAGCCTACATATAGTCCTTCTTCATCTGGATCTGGGTCTACTGATTGCCCTTGTTCAAGGGCTGCAGGTGACCATCCCTCAGCTCCACTGATTCAGCAGAATGTGTTGGTTCTCCCTCCTCCAACTCAGGACCATCAGCAGTTCCCTTGCAAACCAAGTACTTGGACTGTTTTGTGTAAGCTGGTACAAATTAGACAGTATCTCTCCTATAGACCTGTCCACCAGCAGTCCTTGTTGAATGATGTCTTTGGCAGAGGGCTAATGACAAACAGGCAGAAGGCATTCATGAGTTAAACCAGATATTTGCAGCCAGCAACTGCTGTAGCTGGAAGGATACTGGCAGCTTACCTCTGCTTAGTGACAACATGGAAACTCTGTGGAAACTCATTAAAGCAGTAGCTTGCCCTGGTCTTCAGTTCAGTGATCAGCATCAGAGGACTGCTCACTGGGACTTTTTCCAAATGGGTATGAGTAAAATACCAGTAATAGCAGAAATGTATTAGCTTAGCTAGTAAGAATCCAGTGGTACAGTTACAATAGGCTAAAACCTAAAAAAATCTGGGGAAATCTCACAATTTAGGGGAAACAATTACAATTTTCCATTTCAGAAGAGAAGTAAAAACCTAAAAATATTCCTTGAGGCACAGAAATGGAGAAAAAAAAATAAGAAAATATTAGTGATTTCTAGTGCTTCTTCATATGGAAATTCTACAATCTTTGAAGGCCTGACCATTTTGTGTAAAGAAAATAGCATTCCAATCTGGTGGCACACCAGCTCCATTTCACTGCATCTGTGGTGCTGTGGTGTCAAAGATCCTATAAGCTCTGGAAACCACAGTCCTTTGAGCTGTCTGTCTGAGATATGGGCTCTAGAATTGTATTTTCTAGAAGCCTACGCTTCCCACTGTCATTCAGCAAGCAGACAAGAGACTACACATGTTTTGACACGTCTCCTCAGCCAAAGCTTCTGAAGTGAATAACTAGTTGCAGTTGACCATTTTTCCTGTGTTTCTTTCTGAGGTGCCTGTGAAGACCTGGAGGAAAGAAGGAGTCCCACATTTTAAGCTTCTACACACTTAATGAGTTCGAAGGAAAACCCAAACTCAAGTGCTGGGAATATCGAGGTCAAACCCTGTCTCAACTATTGACTTTCTCTGTGGCCTTGGGCAGATGGTATCACTACCTTGCCTAAGTTTCGACAAAACATGGGGATGTCTGAGTTACCATTTTTAAATCATTTGGGTGACACAAAGTACCATGTAGAGTTACTCCCATGAGTTGAGCTTTGCAGTGCTGGGCTTATAGGTAATTAATTGCTGCCAACTTCACTTTTATGTGGGTTTCATGTGTGTATTTTCCCACAGAAATGTTTCTTTTGGTGTGTAACTCAAAACTATCAGGTTTGGTTTCATGTGTTGTTCAGAAAGTAAAAGTAGGCTGCATGTGTCCTACAGATCTTACAAGAAATCTTTACAACTGCTCATTGACCCAGTGTATGAAATTGCATACACCAGAGTGGATATTTCTCCTGTTTTTTATTGAGAAAGTGGGAGGAAAATACCTTCTGTTCTCTGTTGAAGGTTTAATTTATCTGCAAATGTTCTTTGGGTTTTCTATGAATGGGAAACCAAACATGGTGAGAGGCAAAAAGAACAAAAAAACCCAACCCAAACCCCTCACACCAGCACATAAAAGAAACATGAACTTTGATTTTTATCAAAGCATCTCACATTTCTGGTGCTTCTGAGCAGTACATATTTGATGAAATAACTCAGCAAATGGGAATGAAGAGGCAAATCACACAAAGCAAGCAGCTCACAAAAAAGTATTGCAACTGGAACTGGTCTACAGGAAGGATTAAGAAACAGTTACTAGTATGGGCCTAAAGGTTTGTAAGTAACTACGAATTTAAGCTCATTAGGAGAAGATGTCTGAAAAGGCTTTCACTTCCAGAAAGAACAATATTGTCAAGGACTTCTGGAAGATGAGCCACTTTCAAAAGTAGACATGCAGGAGAGCAAAAAGTAAATTAAAGCCCATGAGAATTACTTACATAAATAATTTTGAGGACCTAAGTCTTATTTGCTCCAGGTCTCAGTGTATCAATATTTTTGGGACAAAACCTAGACCTGTGTCCCACAGAAAAAGCTCTGGAAGCACAGCCAGGGGGCTCTGAATGCATCATGACACTCCCACCACTGGAACAGATATCTGGGAGTAGGCAAATGTCCTCTTCAATACTGAGAGCATTTAAAAAACAATCCAAGCTGTGCAGTGGTGATTAAAAATTCCTAGTTAATGAATCTCAGCAGATATTTGCTCTCTTTTCAGCCTCTTGAGTTAATGATTTCTCTGCCAGATGATGGCTTTAACAGCTATGAAATGCACTTTTTTTCCTATAATATTCTCATGCAGTCTGAGCATGCATCACACTTGCTTTCAAAATGAATAGAAGAAAATAGAAAACAGGTGTTTTCAAACCTTATATGTTTAAAATCCCCAGAAACCCTAGGACATTTTTTTCTTATCAATCCTCATCTTGGTTAAAGGCCACCTAATAGCTATACATTTGCATGCATCAGAGCAGCACATGTCAAGCATACCTTTACTACAGTAATGTTGACTACAGGTAGTGGAAAGGCTGGCCATGGCCCCATGTCGTATCTTCCTCTCTGTGAGCAACAGCCTTGGAGTCCAGTCAGAGGAAGGAGTAATTTGTGTGTAGGTTTCAAGATTTTAGATCTCATTTCTTCCTCTAGCATCCTCTCCTTATCACTGTGGTTGCAAAGGGGCCTGCCTTTCTTGCAGCTTCTACCATGGATGTCTGTGAGAAACAGAGCATGCTTGGTTCCCTTAATTTAGTATTTCAGCATAATTTCTAGGATTTCAGTCATTTTGTCATCTTGTGTCTTTAGTATCCTGTGACAGGTACAATGAAGCAGAATATTTGGAGGAAAGGGACAATAAAAAAGTGAAATACACAGAGATGTAACATCACATTACCCTTACCCAAATGTCACAGCAGGCAGCCACCAAAGGAAGATGACCTGGTCTAGCGCATTCCCACCCCCAGCCACCCCTTGAATCAAATCTATCAATCACCTTGAAAAATCAAGTCTGTTTGCTAAATCAGCAGAAAACAATTTTTTTATTAGTTCTTGTGTGTGGTTAGTTTCCATGTCAACTCACCACACATTCTCATGATCTGTCAATGCTATTTGAGGGAGGGGCAGGAATATGTGAATGGGGGCAGAGAGGGGAAAGTAGGTTACATCAGATTAAATTGAACATCAAACTGCACCCCAAATCTCCAGTGGCACGTCTAAGTCTACCAACGCAGTCATCAGAAGTCTGAACAGAAAGCTGAATTATGGGAGAATCCATGAAGGCTTTTTGCCGTATAAAGAGAAACCTGAAGGTTTGAGGAGTTTTAGCTAAAAGTTTCAGACTCTACATCAGACATCAGAGAATTAAGGCCACAAACAGAACACTGAAATTAATGTTTAATGGTTCATTTTAATATAACAAAGATAATTTAATTCCAAGAATAATAGTAATCAACCTACAGTATATTAATATTTAAAGACTGAAACACTATTAAAATGGAGAGTAAGGATGTTTTATCATCAATAGTCCCTGTAAGTTATCCCTATCATTAGGATTTGTTTTTCATTAAACTTGTAAAGTTAATGTTTGACAGCTCCATAATAGTGTAATAAAGTAAGTACTACTTTTACCAGCTACATGAAATATACAAAATGTTATGTAAGGTACCTAGCCTATAAGTGTAATTCATGCAGCACATGTAATTTGGATGATTTATGGATTTTAAAGGAAATTAATATTTGTGTTTCTGTTAAAGGAAAAAGTTAAAAAAATCCCTAAAAACTGTTATTAGACATTTTGCTTTTCATTTACGATAACAAACTGTTAAAATCTCTGTGCACAAAGGTTGCAGTGAAGAGTAATGAAGGGTACTTATCTTGAAACTTGTCTTTCATGCTAGATAAACAAACAATACTCCTACAATCATCTGAAGACCTTTCATACTATTGCAGAAATCTGAACTTTACCGAAGAACGTACATTTAAATGGTCTAGATTTGTCTCCACCTTTAATAACAACACGTAATATAAAGTAGAACTTGGAAAGGATTTCAGTAATATATACAACATCACTGATAAATTTGCTGC
The DNA here is from genome assembly GCA_013398125.1 of Aegotheles bennettii. Taxonomy (NCBI): domain Eukaryota; kingdom Metazoa; phylum Chordata; class Aves; order Caprimulgiformes; family Aegothelidae; genus Aegotheles; species Aegotheles bennettii. The sequence goes on along the minus strand of VZRW01000519.1, from coordinate 237,452 downwards.
AATATAAGGTCCAGTCATCATATACATTTCCAAAAGGATTTTGATAAATGTCAGCTCAGAAAATAGCTAAGAGGATAATGTGCTTTATCAGCTAGATCTGTCAGAATCACGGTTGTAGCACACAGAGTAAGTTTGAACTAATTTTAGCAATTAGTTCAGGTATTGATGTTGAAGCTTATTCTGAAACATGCTAATTCCTGCCTGTGCCTATGTTAGTCCTGTTAAAGACAGTTTGAGTGTCTCTGCAGATACTCACAGCTGCACTTTAGATGAAGCCAGAATGACTTTTGAAATTAGGCTCAAGAAGAAATCCAGCAACATGACCTCAGCTCTACAGTAAACTCTGGAAACATTGAATTCAATGGGATAGGAGCAAAAGTGTAATATTAGAGATGTGCTTTGCAGAATCACAGTCTATAAGATAACTATCACTATCAAATGCTCCGCAGACAACCAGCAATCCATCAGTATTTCAGGAACTGACCTCTTGAGGATTTGTCTGCATTCACAGCTCCATGGCCAAAGGATGTCCAGCCACATAATGAATTTTTTGAGTTTTGTATCTTCCAGAAGGGAATCATGTTGCTCCAAATATTCGTGTTGCAAAACTACTTGCCCTTTCCCAGACACCTGCACAGATGTGAGACATAAGCTCACCATGCTTATGCCATTAGTCAGATGGGACCTTGATGTCTGAACCAAGTATTCCCTTGCTGAAAACTGGGACGCTCCTGTGAATCTGGTAGATAAAATATTTATGAAAGGTGTGAGGAGCTCATTTGTTAATATATGACTGGTGTTAGCAGACTGTCTCTGACTGACATGAGTAATTAATTAAAAATAATGCTGAACTTCCTCACACGTACAGAATACCGAATGGAGGGGGGAGGTCCAGCCTAAACCCATGTTTCTCCCACCAGCAGATTATACTGGAATTCTGTTGCTAGAGGACCACATTCCCTCCCCACTAATCCTCACCTTTGTGGCTCTGCTCTGAAAAACACAGAATTGCCATGGTATGAAAAAAAAAAAAGAAGCATTTGTCCTTTGGCAATAAACTCATTACAAAGTGCTGGATCAGCAGAGCAGGAGAAGAAACAGCAGACCTGACCACTTCTACACTGTACTCCCTCCTGGTTTTCCAGTGAAAGTCTGACATTAGATACCAGTTCCTACATAGAGTAGTTGTTTAATTTAGCAGAATTACACATGTGTAAAAGATAAAACTTTTATCAAAACTTCTAAAAATAAAACAATTTCAGTGAGAATGAAAAACTGTCTGTAAACTGTGGACTTGCTGGAAAAAATGTCCGTTGTGTTTAGAACAAGGACAAGGTCCATGGCTATCCTTTGTGACACAGTTGCACCTGAAGACTTTAAGAGTGCTATAACCTTTATTCAATAAGTGTACCAAAGGAATGGAGACATGGAGAGATTTGGCCGGGGAGAATGAGAATTTGGCAGCAGTGCTGACATGTTAGTGAAATCTGCACAAGAGACCTGCACTGCCACTGCTCCATGCTAACTTGCAGTGCAATTCTTTGTTGCCAGACCCATGTTCTACACCAGCATGAACACCCTTCGCCTGCCACAACCTTCCATTTTGACAAACCTTATTTCTTTGGGGTGAACTGAAGCACACTTTGAAACCCACCAACTGCACCTCCAGTTGGAGGAGATACTACTGCATCCAGTCAAAAAATCCTGTCTACAATACAGGGATATTTTTGGTGTGGATCTCAATAAGTATTTATAATCTTGACTGCTTATAGACATAATTCCCATCAAGTTCTGAGAATTTGGTCCTGCGGGCTTTAGCTTATTGACATGTAAAGCAGAAATTATTATCTTTCCCTTCCTCACTTGAGCATTATGACTTGTCCTTAGTGTGATATTATTAATTATGTAGCACTAAGAAAATTTGTATCACTGGGAAAATTTCAGGCAACATCCATTCCAATAAATTCCAATAATCCCAGGGTCAATCCCAGGCAAGGGAGCTGGATCATCACCAGCATTGGTGGTCTCTAGCACAGTTTGGGTCTATGTCAGATAGCATTCTACAAAAAAAAATCCCCAGGCACAATTTAGAAGCTTGCATGGACCAAAGACCATTTCCAACAGGCGATTTGGATGCAGCCAAGCCATCTGGTATGATAAAACAGATTAGTTGTAGGAGACAGGGCACTTAGGCCCAGTGCCAGAGAATGGCCCTGGGTACAATTACTTGCCTGGACATATATTCAAGTCATGAGTGAGGGAAGAACAAGGCAATTTGTTAGTGGTTTTAAAACCATATTTATCATTGTCATAGTCAGACACATAAATAAAGGCACAGGATGTTGCTATCATTAAGTATCTTGATGCCAAGTCTCTGTGGCTATGGCTGCACAAAGTGAAAAAGGCCAGAGCTTGTCCCTGGATGGGACAGCAGCTGCCCAGACAGCTAGATCGGCCCCTCCATTCCTTGGTGAGGCTGCCAGCGGCTGAGCCATCAGCCCCAGCTGCCCCCAAACCATGCCAGAAAAATGTTCAGGAGACCTATCCTTGGATGATGGTGTGACTGAGTTTTACTCCACGCCCTGATCCATCATGTTGACAGCTTATACACAGCTCTGTATTCCAGAGACCTCTGCAAATATAGACAGTACAGCAGGATGAACACTTTTACTGAATACCTGTAGCACAGCACATTTTCTTCCCTATTTTCTTTACCCTCAAGCCATGGCACCAGTTCAGTGACATGATGTGAGGTCCTTGTATCTCCAACTCATCATGAAACTCCTCAGCCAGTGAATGATGCAGATGGAAACAGCCCAGGGCTCCAAAAGGAAAATCCCTTTTGTGGGAAGCAGGATGTAGAGGTCCCCAGCCAGGGACCAGTTTTGTGTTGATTCAGCACTATGAAAATTATTTCTGTCCTCATTCAAGAGAAGAAGAACTCTTTTTTAACATCTTTAAGTACAGAGCTGGAAAGTTGGTCAGGTAGAATAAGTGTGACAAGACAGGCCACTCACGGGGAGGTGGAAAGTTCAGCTATTATAAGTACAGCTGTGACAAGTTTAGATTTGGCATTCGCTGATCAGGATCTCTCAAACGTCTAATAACTTCAACCTTCTCCTAAAGGACATTCTGCCTCTGTTTGTCCTTAAAACATTTTGTGAATTTAACAGTAGAAATTAAAGGATTTATTTTAGGGGCTGAATGTTCCATTAACTAAGCAATTCCAAGGTACTTAGGACAGCATAATATGATAGTTTCAGAAATTACACTTAACATTACATAGTCAATTTTAGAGCACTTCATCTTTAACTACAGTGTGTTAATGAGAAAGATCTGATTAAGAATAAAGCTAACAACTGTGTGTGACATGATCCATGCCTATTAGGATGTATTAATATAATGTAATGAAACAATTTCAAATCATAACATTAGTTATTATGTATGAATGACCTAAATTTAATTTTGTACAGAAATGAGCAATACAGTTGTTATTTATTATTTTATTTATAAAACAGCTCTCAGCTTTCAGAGAGATCTCAATAAAAAATAATTATAATAAAACTATTATTTTATAAGTGGTTCTTTAATATTCATACCAGTAAAGCTGGAAATCTTGCATAATCTATAATATCAGGATATCTACAAAACTTAATTAAAATCCAAATTCCAACCAAAGCATTTACAAGTCTGACCACTTACAAGTTAACAGATATTAACGTGAAGTTCATGTATTTCTGTACTCTTCGTATCAGACCCTGTCACACATGCACAGAGTCACACTCATCCAGCTCAGCTATTGCTCATCTCATCAATTAACTCCCACAAGGCAGACCCAGCCTGATGTTTGTGTTGCATTACAGAAGTTTATAACCCCATTCTCATCAAGACACACAAGAGGAAGGAGGTTGGTTCGGCAGAACATTAATACAGGATTTTGGAGATGTCAGTTCTAGCCCCTCTTGAGTGACAGGCTCCACATCATGGAGCATCTGGAGAGCAGAGTAGGGGAAAGGGACCTGAGGGTCCTGGTGGACAGAAGGATGGCCATGAGCCAGCAATGTGCCCTTGTGGCCAAGAAGGCCAATGGCATCCTGGGGTGCATTAGAAGGGGTATGGTTGGTAGGTCAAGAGAGGTTCTCTTCCCCCTCTATTCTCTGGTGAGGCCGCATCTAGAATCCTGTGAACAGTTCTGGGCCCCTCAGTTCAAGAAAGACAGAGAACTGCTTGAAATAGTTCAACACAGAGACACAGAGATGATTTAGGGGAGTGGAACATCTCCCTTATGAGAAGAGGCTAGGGGAGCTGGGTCTCTGTAGCTTGGAGGAGACTGAGGGGTGACGTCATTAATGTTTATAAATATGTAAAGGGTGAGGGTCAGGAGGGTGGAGACAGGCTCTTCTCAGTGATGTCCAGTGATAGGACAAGGGGGAACAGGTGCAAGTTGGAACACAGGAGGTTCCAGGTGAACATGAGGAAGAACTTTTTCACTGTCAGAGTGACAGAGCACTGGGCCAGGCTGCCCAGAGAGGCTGTGGAGTCTCCTTCTCTGGAGACATTCAAAACCTGACTGGATGCATTCCTGTGTGACCTGCTCTAGGTTGTCCTGCTCTGTCAGGGGGGGTGGATTAGATGATCTTTCAAGGTCCCTTCCAACTGCTAACATACTGTAATTCTGTGATTCTGTGATCTAAAGACACCAGAAAGATTATTGTTCCCCTTCCTGCTCGGATGTATGAGGACGAACAAGTGATGCAACATGGTGCATCAGTGATGAGGGTCATGCAATCACTCTCAGTGATTCAATGCTTTCTGTTGTCACCACCACAAGTCCCTATTCAGCATTCACACACTTAGGATTTACCCCAATGCTAACTAGGTTCTCATCTACAAGTTTCAAGTTGCCTCTAAATAATGTGAGAATTCATTTGAAATACAGCAATTTTCATAATTTATATACTAAAAATCTACCAATTTCTGGCAATATTTTTTTTCTATTTCACAGAAATGCCAAAAGCCTGATGTGTTTAAAGAAGAGCCCTACCATGTGCTCAGAGATTTTCTTCCTAAACATATGGACTTCCTGCTACTGCCCCCATCTCCAACATCCTACCACTGGCTCCAGCTTACACATCACCACTTGCTTCCCTGGAGCACAAAGACATCATAGGACCGGCAGCACTTCATTTTGCTCATGCTCAAGCCAGGCTAAGCTTCAGAGATCAAAACAAACTTTCAATCTCACTTACACTTCTACATGCAGCTTGCTGTGATGCTCAGAGCCATGAGACTCTCTTGGGAACAGACTTTCGGTATACATTTCCCCACATGTGTGCTGCTTGCACAGGAAACAGAATTATGACCAATTGTGCAGTTAATAAAATTACCAAGGGTTTTTATAATTATTTGAGCATTGCTTTGCAGGTTTTAGGACCTCAGGAAGTCATTGATAGCTGGGTAAATTGGATGTAAAATACTTTTCAAATTAGAAAGGTTACATTTTACACTTGTCATCGTTAACTGCTGCGCTTCATATTCTTCATATTTTATAGTTTTCATTAACAATAATAATAATCAGATATTCTGAATTACCTTTCATGAGCAAAATATTATATCTCTCCTACATCCATGAAAACTTCTGTGAGATACTGTAGCTTTTGGAGTTTCCTAACTTATCAATGCTTCATCTCACATGCGTCAGACTGTGCAAATGCTGGGGGATTTTAAGGGTGTCAGGAGGTGAGGGGTTCTGGTTTTGTTTTGGCCTCTTCTTTTGAGGTGGGGATTTGTTAATTCTTGTTTTGCATATAATTTCATAAGTATTTTTAAGCACAAAATAAGGAAACAAGAAAATCGGATGCAGTGTCTAAATTTCACATATTCTCACACTTTTCAAAATCTTTATTCCATGAAAACTCTGTGGATAAGTTTCTCCCTGTGGGTCTCTTCAACTCTGGCCTGGCATCCCCCATACATGAAGAATTTTGCTTTCCTTTAAAACTATTTGTTTCTTATTAGACTTTCTCAGAGTTTGGTTCCTCATTGAAATGCTCAGCATACCCACAAGTCACACACACAAGTCACTGCACACATATGGGTTCTGTGGGGCTCTTGTATGAAATACTGGTAAAGCTCACATGAGATAAATGTGCACCATGCACTAATTCAATGGGGCACCACATGCACAGGCCAATATTTATCCATCTAAGCATGTGTTTGAGCACCGTGTAGTATCTGGTCCTTTCCCAACAAAATAGAAATGCTTGTTCATTCTGTGCACTGTCACTTGATTGCCATTCAGGCACCTGTCATTTCTTTGGGAGGCAATATTCAAATGGGAAACGCTTGCACAAGAGTGAAAGGAAAGCTAAGTCACGCCAAAGCAAAAGTCCATAAAGATACCTCAGAGATGTCAAGGGTCTCTGGGGCTAGTTCCTGACTCACACAATTTCATATCTAATGGTTGGAATGATTTTGTAAAGAGGCTTCTGTTCTTCACCACATCCACAGCATGAGATGAACAATACAGAAACACCCAACCCATTAGAGACACCATGCAGGGTTTACCTATTTGTACTTAAAATCAGGAGACATTTGTAACCAAATCCAGAGACATTAAAGCATTTAAATTTAATCCATCCCTTGATTGCTGAAGCCGCCGCCGATTTGTACCACATGAGTGGATATGCTGACTTGATCTTTACACATTCCCTTCTCAGCCCAGAGGTGAACACATCCAGAGGCATATCACCATGGCTTACTAAAGTAAGTAAGTTTACTACTGGTGGAGTGTGAAGTATTTTGAGGTGCATTGCAGCCTGGCCCAGAACAAGGAGACTCCCCAGGCAGTATCACCCACACATAGCAGCAGATGTTTGGAAGCTTCTGGCTTACAAATACTGTCATTAAGCTCATCTTCTGGTCAAGAACATTTCCTGTCCCAGGCAATCTGATGCTCAGAGAGGTATGTTCTAGATAGCTGTGTGCTCACCAACAGAAGAGTGCCTTTCTGAAGGATCTCTCAATAGGTCCTCCTCTTGGGCAGCTGTTTCCATCTCTTCTTTCAAACAAGGGTGTGGGTTGTGGGTTTTATTTTTTTTTGTTTGGGCCACTGGCAGCATGTGATTTCATTAGACGTGAGTAAAATTGTGATTTTTCTGTCTTCCTCCTGTGAACTCCCCTCCCACTTACCCCATTGCTTCCGAGAAAGAGAAGCTGAAAATGGCTGCTTGAGATTTTCCTTTCTGTTGAACTGAAAATGAGAGAAAAGCTAAGAATTTCTGAGTGCAGCTGTACTTTCCTAATCAATAGAAGCTGATCAAGAGCCCGAAATACTCTGTGTACAGCTACAGCCTTGCATTTCCTGTCACTGCCTGAGGTGAAACCTTCCATTGCCTGCTGTGATGATTCATTTCCGAAACTTCAGTTAGGTTATCACAGCAGCAGGTGATCACTGATTTTCACCCATGTCTTTTCCCCACGCTTGCTTTCTTTTATTTTTCAATTAATATCTGACTCACTGTGAAGGAATTTTGTCAGAGTCAAACAACCTCAATTCTCTTCCTCTCCAAACCCTCCTCCTAATACATCTATCATAATTTTTTATTTTAAGCCTTGGTATTTGGTTCTGTCATTCCCTCGGATATGTCTGCAGCTTCCAGAAACTGAATTCGGAAGGGCTCTGTTAGGCCAGGTGCTGTACAAACATGAGACCTTCACCCAGGAGTTACCTTTTAAAAAGGTCTTTCAGTCCTTTAATGATACTCTCTCTCTATTCTAATGTTTCATTCACGAAAGCAGTAGCCTAGCTGCAAACCCGCTTTTTGCTACCATCACAGCAAACAGGATTGTCTTATTGGAGAGAGCAGAACTACTCTGGATTTACACTGTGGATAACTGACAGCAGAACGTCCTCCCCACTTTCACTCTTTAAAAACTAGTCATGATGAAATGCTGGGATAGGTGAAAAAGAAAAATCCTTTGAGATCAGAGACCCAATAAACCTTCCTCCTTTTTTTGATACTACCTGCTTTAAGAGATTTTAATTACTAATTAGCTATTCTGTGCATTTGTTTTGTTATACTCATCCTTGCTTTCTGCTGGGATTTCAGCATCTGTTGGGGAGGAAACCTTGGAAGAAAGCCAAAAAGCTGTAGTAAGAGGTGTCAGCAACTCTCTTTTCAAATCAGAGCTGGACCACTGACACCATTTGACAGCAGTTACCCTGCTGTGATACTGCCTTGGACCACATCCTGGGAATGTGACACCGCATGTGCTCATCAGAGCTGGGAAGTCCTAACAATGAACTGCAGCACGTTAAGCAAACTTCAACAGGCTAAGTGAAAAGGAGCTCTTTTTAAAAAAACACTGGTTTATAAATTTCCTTATCTGATTAAGAGACTACCAAGGAACCCTTAACCTGAGCACCCTTGAGTGATCTCATTCTCGTAAGTCAAAAACCTCCCACTTTCCCTATCAAAAATGATCTTCCCTTGAAGAGATAATAGGCAGCAGCCTGGCTTACAGGCAGCCACACACTGGTGGTAGAGCTAATGGATGCAAATGGCTCCAGGTTGTTTTGCAGAGGAACTCTCCAGGAACTTCACTGCCTTCATCATCCACACTGCAGCACAGATTTGCTAAAGAAATAGGTTGCTTTCACAAGACATTCCCTAAGAAGGAGGGTCTACACAAGGATGAGAAGTCAGCATTAAACTCTAGTACTTGATATCTGAAAGCTGGAGGTAAGTGGCTTTATTATTAGTTTCTTACACCTTTCAGTCAAGCTATAATAGTAGGTTTTCCCACATTAAAGGGTAAGTGATCCTGTATGTCAGAGGTTATATCTTCATTTCTGAATTAACTCGGGGGAAGCTGTTGTCTCTTCCTCCCTCTGGTTCATAGAAAAAACCCAAATCTGGGGCTGTGTTTTCCATTCAGAGCAAGATTACCAATTGAAGCTCAGGATCTCTTTTCACAAGGCCTGGCACCCTCAGTGCAGAGGATGCAATTGCAGTCTTTGAACATTGAGTTCCCCAGTGTTTTTTCCACATCTCTCTATGCCCAAAAAATCACTCCAATTTGCATGCAATGACGTGTGGGACTACATCTACACTATCATCTCATTCCTCACCTCACTCATGGTCTAGATTCACTGATCCTCCATATTGCATAAACATTAATTCACTCCTATGTTATTTTTTGAAAGTACTAGATATCTCCTTTGAAAGAAAAATCAAAGTGTTTTCTCTTAGATATTCTGCTCTGGGAATATCTCCCAGCAGACAGCACAAACAAGAATACATCAGGCTTTTCTTCTGCTCTGAAGAGTCTTCTAGCATTTTCCCTGCAGGCTTAGCAGACTCAGGGGCTCCAGTCTTGTCATGTCATAAATACAAGACCAAAATGTAGAATCTCAACTTCATTCCATGAAAACACTAAGCAGCAGGAGTGCAGCACAGCAGTTAATCTGAACTTCAAAGAGTGGACCCAAAATGACAGCTCTGTCTTAGGGGAAGAAGGAATTGGAGGAGACGTAGGACCAAGATGGTAAGGAGAAGACAGAGCTACCCTGCTACAAAGGAGTCCCACCTGTCTAGTGTGGATGCAACCATTAGTGGATGCATTCACCAGGGTAGATGTAGCCAGGGCAACACCATTTAATGCAGTAAAAAAAATTATGGGATAGTACTTTGATGGGTTCAGAGATACACGTGGGTGTATGCAATCCCTTTGTGGAAATAATGAGTATGGAATATGGCCACAGTTTGCTAACTTGAGTTTAGACCCACACAGAATTCAACCACATTTTTGCGACAAAGATCTTCCTGTGTGATTGAGAGTGGTCCTTTTAAAGGATTCAGTGGCCTCCAGATTGGAGCTTTGTTATGAATAAAAATATGACATATTCCCCAGGTGGCGATTTCATTGGGAAAAGGGAGGGAAAAGGCCATTGGTACTCCCTCATGAATCAGAGTTTTTGTGACACTGTTCTTCAGCCATGAATTTTTTTTTCTGGTGCATTATATAGACCATCAACTTGGCAGACAACAGAAGCCAGTGAGGTCTATTACAGATATCTGCCCCTAGTCTTGCTTTGAATGTGGATTTCTTTCCATGATGCTCTTATATTCAAAAAGAAGTATATGCATTTTGGCTCAATTAACACTGCAAAGTTAACCTTAATTGGAGACCTCCTACTTGCAGTGAAAACACAAACAGTAGCAGTTGTCAGTCTACCATTTGAAAAATTACCTACTTGCTAGGCAGTGTCAGGTAGCATGCCATGACTGGCTTCCATAGCCAGGAGCTCTCTAGCCAGTGCTAAGAACCTGATTCAAGAAGAACCATGAGATCCAAAACTGGCCATGGGTCATGACAGAGGGCAGACACTCTGCTGCAAGCTAAGATGAAGAGGTTGTAGTCACTGCATTAACTCAAGAGTGGAGAGTAGTCTTGTGTATGTCTATAGAGAAGGAATAGGAAGGTCCTCTCAATGCTCACCCCAGCTGAGGGTTGTGAAGGCAGAAGGCGTGCACATCAAATGAAAGACAATTACAGTGACTACATCATTTCGTAGGACTTTCTACAGTCCAGATTTTATCTGTGTACACACTGGAGGGGTAAGATGGGAAAGTTTCTCAAGAGTAGAGAAAAATTACTCACCATACTTGTATCTGCTTTATTTAAAACCCTTAGATCTGCATATTTGGCTGGGATGTCTCAGAAGGACAAATATTTGCATGAAATTTCTTCTGAATTTTACTTCCATAAAAGCTAGAAACAGTTTAAGAATATCAAGAGTGACCTCTCTACTTCTGCTTTGTGTTCCCTGTAGAAGGAGGAAGTAAAAATCTCCCAATATGCTCAGTTCAACATCAGTTTTTCTGGGTCTTTTTGTTAAAGCAGTTTTTCCATCTTTAACTGTGAAGAAGCTAAAAACCCTGAACGGAACAGCAAAGATGGCAGATGTGTTAGGTGAAAGAGGAATAATTCAGCTATTCCATCATCATACAGAGGGAACATGATAATGGTGGAAGACTCGAGACTTTCTTGTGCTTTGGAGTCACTACATGGCACTAGTGCATAGACCTATTTACTACACGATATGGATTTCTGGAGGCAGAAGAGAGAGATGAAAAATCTTCCTCTAAGCCTGAGCAGAGCCTTGTTTAATAGCAAAATGTTGACAGTTTTTAGATCTATGCAGTCATCCTGTTTAAGTAAAAATTCTCCCAGATGTCTTCAAGAAATTCGGAACAAGCTATTGCTGTAATTGGCAGCTCTATACCTCCACTGTGCCTGACCCACCAACGTGGTCCCTGACTGAGCACACACACAAGAGAAGCCAGGCAGCTTCGTTTAGGACAAAGTAATGTTTATAGATGCTTTCCTCAGTAGTGTGGCTCTGCCTTCTGATGTCAGTGGCATCTTTCTTTCTTTCTTTCTTTCTTTCTTTCTTTCTTTCTTTCTTTCCTTTCACCAGAAAAGCAGTTAAATCTGCATCTAGAACAACATTACTGGAATGTGACCTTTTAGTGTCAGAGGTATTGTAACACGGGTAGCTGCAAGCCTGCACTGCAAATAGGATGGGAGATAAGGAACTTCTTCACATCTGGGGTGGCCTGCATATCTCCTTCACACTGGCAAAGTAAGCAAATGGCTTTGCTAAATGATGGCTGTTGGATTCAGTGAACCATCGACTCCATCCCGTTTCACATACTGTAAATATCCATATCAGAAAGCCCACAGCTAGCCCATATTGAAGCCCTGGCAGATAAAAATCAAAGGAGAGATACTGAAGCTTGACCTCTTCATCCAAAACTGACTGAAGTCAATCTCTTAAATGATTTAGCATTTATAGCTATCCCTAAATTACCCTTTCATTCTTGGCAAAGCTGGCAGGGACAGAAATATCTGCCAAGCAGGTTTGAGAAGCATTAGTATAACACCATACAAATCTGGTGTTGCCTTTCTCTGACTATGTCCACAGAATACATGAGACAAGCTGGAACCTACACATCTATAGCCAGAAATAAAAATCCAGACTTCTTATAAAGTAAATAAATAAAAATAAAACCTGCCTAGTTAAACTGCTCCTTTCAAATTTGCACTGGTGACAGAAACCTTATTACCAATCGCGCACTAAGTGTGCTGATGTGAGCACTGCAGATCATTTCTAACATGAGTTACTACCCATTTTCAATGGCTTGTGCAATCAGTGGGTTTTCTAATTGCTTTGGGATTAATAACACAATAGGAGGCCATTTCACATGGGTTGACAATTATTTTATCCAACTGTATAACGAACAGGTGATAAATTAATAAATTATAATCAGTCAGTTATTAAAGCTTAATGGCAGATGGCTGTAACAAGAATAAAGAGAGTCTGAGCCTCACAAAATGGTATTTTGATAGTATTTTTCAATGCATTTTTAATGAGAGACATATAAAATGCATAAAACTTATAAATCATTTATAGAAGAACAAACTACAGAGTTGAATGGTCCAGTTATAATGCTATCATTATATTATTACTATCACAAAATCACACAGCAGCCTGCAAATCTGACTGGCAGCTTATTGCATCAGGTGCTGTACAAACAGGGAGTGCTGCTCCGGCGCCAAGGGGCTGGACGGCCACGGCTGGGGGCTGGAGGGCTGCACGCTTGGAAGATGACCTGACAATGTCATGGGAAGAGCCCAAGGCTAAAGCTCACTCGTGAGCGCAGGTTCTGCACTGAAGGCCTTAACGACTGCTGAACCCAGCTCAGGACTCTGGGATTTTAACCCAGACGGGCATGTATTTCTTATGCACTTTGGTGTGCAAAGAGTTCCATGCTCTAAGATCAGAAAACATCCCACATGCAGGTAGGGGAATGGATGTGCAATGGATTGTTTGTTTGTAGATGTAAGGTATTTCACAGCCCAAATGCATATGCATGTATGTATTTCCTGAACACCTTTTTTTGGTATAATCATCTGAAAACATAATCAAACCAGTCTAGGAAGTCTACTGTTTTCCTCCCTCCTTTTGCTTCCTCTGAGGCACTGAATAATCCATTGTATGTATTTTATAATTTCTGTATATTTGGATGAAATTCTCACCCTTTTTCAGTTATTAGCAAAACACTTTTTGACTATAGCTGAGCCAGAATTTCAAAATTTGTCTTTTTTTTCATGGTTATAGGCCTACAGAGTATAATTTCTTCCCTTGTACTCATACAGCACCCAGACAAAAAACACCTTGGAGTCCTAGCCCAAGTCCTATTAAGAACAGGTATTAGTCTCTAAAGCCTTTTGCTGGTTACTGACTGGCTCAAATTTACTTCAACCATTTATAAGTTAGGGTTTTCCCAATGGGCAACTTAGTGCTAGAAGGACACTGCTCAGGGGACATCAATACACATCTGTCACTGCACAAAAAGATTCAAGCTCTTCCACCTCAAAACTCACCTCACAGAAAATTTGCCTTAATTCCTCCCTGCTGAAGATTAGTCAGTGATTTAGGCAAAATAAATTTAATATTCCAGTTCACCAAAGCCAGATGTGTTCCTCACAAAACAGTCATTGTAGGTAATATCCTCACTGGCTGTATTAAACCAGAGATCAAGAACTGAATAACCTCTGGAAACTAAATTATGCTTCTTATCCAGGAGCTAAATGCTTTAGCACTGCAAGACTTTAAAAATGTGGTTGACAGCTGAGTAGTCATCCCTGAACATGGTCTGTTATGGTGACCTGCACTGTGCCTTGGCTTCCCCCTACTCCTCTCCCTCCTCACTCCTGCTAACATTTCTGGCTGCTTGCTCCTGTCTTCATCTCACATCAGAGGCTATGTAGGAGGTGACTGTCTTCATTTTTGATGCCTGTACAGCCCTTAGAGTGACAAGGAGAGGCTGGTCCTTGAAAAAGAGCCCTTTACAGATCAGAAAACAGGGACAAATACTCAGGAAGTCTTGGAAGCATCTCCCTTATATTGCTTTTGCTGTAACCAGCCTGAGGCTGAGCACAGGAACACCAGTCTGGCACCTTTTGCAAGCGATGACACTCATGCTGTTTTTTCCTCAGGCAAGGGAAAATAAAGAATGGCTCTTCTAAACCCATGCTGGTTGATGGTTTTGGGGAGAAGCAGAGCAGAGAGAGACCCTTACCAGGTTCTGAGGGGCAGGGGCAGCTCCCAGGGGTGTCCAGGACCCTGTCTGGGATCAGACCCTGAGGCAGTGAGGGGAAGGTGTGGTGTCCAAGTTGCATTTGACCCAATCCTCTTCCATGAGCAACCTCCCTTTCATAGGGCTGTGATGCCTGCTGCCTGGTGCTAACTTCACAGGCATGTTTTCATTGCACTCTCTACCCTCTACCTTTAAGTGTCCGTCCTCTTTCATCTAAGTGAAGAGCGATGTGTGTCCAGTCTTATTCCAAATTGCAAAAGAGCATCATAAACAGAGACATAGAGAAGAGACTCTTTCAAAGCTCTTAAAATGTCATAGGTATTAAAGAAACTCAAGGATTTCCCCATTTCCTTCCCCTTTAACACCTGATTGCTTTCTTCTAATAATGGTCCCTTTGCTCAACAGGGAACAAAACCTCCCCTGAGTCACAGGACTGTTTCTCAACCCCCTCATATGAGCTCTCAGGGTCCAGTTGTCTCTCGCAAACACAAGAAAGTACCTGGCTTTTCCAAGCATGGAAGGACTGGTTATGTAGAAAATCAAGGGTATTGATCTTTTGCAAGCCTTGAAAAGCACAGTGGAGTCAAAACCATACAGTTTCCCCCAGATCTGAAGGAATCATAGAATCATAGAATCATAGAATCATAGAATCATAAAATTGTTTGGTTTGGAAGGGACCTTAAAGATCATCTAGTTCCAACCCCCCCTGCCATAGGCAGGGACACCTCCCACTAGATCAGGTTGCTCAAAGCCCCATCAAACCTGGTTTTGAACACTTCCAGGGAGTGGAACACATCCACAGCCTTCCTGGGTAACCTGTTCCAGTGTCTTACCACCCACACAGTAATGAACTTCTTCCCAACACCCAGTATAAATCTACATTCTTTTAGTCTGAATCTATTTCCCCTTGTTCTATCACTGCATGGTTCTCTTAAAAAGTCCCCCTCCAGCTTTCCTGTAGCTCCTTCAGGTACTGGAAGGCTGCTCTAAGGTCTCCCTGGTGCCTTCTCTTGTCCAGGCTGAACAATCCCAACTCTCTCAGCCTGTCTTCATAGGAGAGGTGCTCCATCTCTCTGATCATCTTCGTGGCCTCCTCTGGACTCACTCAAACAGCTCCATGTCCTTCTTATGTTGAGGACTCCAGAACTGGACACAGTACTCCAGGTGGGGTGTCACGAGAGCAGAGATGGAGAATCACCTCCCTTGACCTCCTGGTCCCATTGCTTTTGATGCAGCCCAGGATACCATTGGCTTTTTGTGCTGCAAGCGCACACTGCTGGCTCATGTTGAGTTTCTCATCATTCAACATCCCCAAGTCCTTCTGTTTGGAGCTGTTCTCAATCCATTCTCCACTCAGCCTGTATTAGTGCATGGGGTTGCCCCGACCCAGATGCAGGACCTTGCACTTGGCCTTGTTGAACTTCATGTGTTTTGCATGGCCCCACCTCTCCAGCCTGTCAAGGTCCCTCTGGATGGCATCCCTTCCCTCCAGCGTGTCGACCACACCACACAGCTTGGTGTCATTGGCAAACTTGTTGAGGGTGCAACTGATCCTACCGTCCATGTTGCTGACAAAGATATTAAAGAGCACCAGTCCAAGTACTGATCCCTGAGGAATGCCATTCATCATTGATCTCCGCTTGGACACCAAGCCATTGACCGCAACTCTTTGGGTGCAACCATCCAGCCAATTTCTTATCCACCAAGTGGTCCATCCATCAAGTCCATGCCTCTCTAATTTAGAGACAAGGATGTTCTGCGGGACAGTATCAAATGCTTTGCACAGGTCCAGGTAGATGAAACCAGTTGCTCTTCTCTTATCCACCAGATGTGAAACCCCTTCACAGAAGGCCACCAAATTTGTCAGGCATGATTTGCCTCTGCTGAAGCCATGTTGGTTGTCACCAATCACCTTCTTGTGTAACATGTGTCTTAGCATAGTTTCCAGGAGGATCTGCTCCATGATCTGACTAGGCACAGAGGTGAGACTGACTGGCCTGTAGTTTCCTGGCTCTTCTTTCTTTTCTTTTTTAAAAATTGGGGTTATGTTTCCTCTTTTCCAGTAGTGGGAACTTCACTGAACAACCACGACTCCTCAGATATGATGGATAGTGTCTTTGCAACTTCATCTGCCAGTTCCCTCAGGATCCGAATCTTGAGGTGGTGGAGAGCTTAGGAGGACAACATCCTTTGTCCCAGCAGATGGGCATGCGACAGGGTTCTGAGGGATTGCAAGTGGACAGCAACACACTCAGATGCAACCCTTGGGACGGCCAGGCAGCCAAACTGAGCAGCCAAACTGAGCCCATGCTATCCCCAGGGTGAGAGGAGCTCAAATGACTTCTTTGCCACCACAATCCCCCCAACTCCAATCCCTCACCCCAACCTGAGCTCTTGCTCTCCCTCAGATGCAAGCTCAGCTCCAGATGCACTGAGCAGGTTTCTGTAAAACTCTGCTTTTCCCAGGCAAAATGTGCATGATTTTCATTTTGAGTAATTTCTCTCTCCCAAGGATAACTTGAAGCATTTTAGACTCTTGTTCTGAAAAGATCTGGGGAAACTGCATCTCCCACAACTCCCACATTAAATCTGTCAATATACAGAGGAACTCTCCATCCACCCCACCTTTTCCCTCTTCTGATTCTAGGGTCTTTGACTTATTATCATGATCTGACCTTTATTGGATATGCCATCTGCCAAGCTCAAAACTTTAAAAAGCATTCAACTCTGTCTGTATCTAATTGTAATTTTCCTCAATGTCATCCAAATTTAGCACAATATCATCTGGAAACACTGTGGCTTTTGATTCAGCTGAATCACAAAAGCTAATTGTATCAATAATAATAATAATTTATTAAAAATATAAAGAAAATATTTAAGTCAAGAATGCACCCTAAGAAACAGTTCCGCTCCCTGCAGGCTTAAATATCAGTTAATTTTGTATTATATTTTTACCCACTCCGTAATGTGGGTATCAGCCCCAGAGTTTCCTAACTGTGTTTTATCCTCCCCCAGCCCACTGAAGTACACAATGCTCACAGTGAGTTGCCTTTTTTTTGGTCTCCCTCAGCAGCAATATCCTCAAAGAATTCCAGCCAGTTAATGAGGCATGCCCTCCCCTTCCTGAAACCGTATCAGATATCCTTAATTAGGCCATGCTTTTCTAACTGTTCCTCCCTTAGTATCTCAAAAGAGGAGCTGAAGACTTTCAACTGCACAGATCTGCAGCTTCCCAGTGCATCCCCAGGCCCTTTATAAAAATAGAAAAAGAGATCACATTACCTCCCCCTCAACCCTAAGATATCTCTCCCCTGAAGGAAGCAAACTTGTAAAAATAGCAACTACGGCTTCTCCAGTTTCCCAATCAGAGTAATAGCAGCCTAAATAGATGTGTATTTTTCTTTCCTTAGCAAGGATGAGCCTCAGAATGGTTTGAAATGTGTTTCAGATGAGCATGGAAAAGCAGGGCAGCACAATTCCCTGCTCATCCTGAGCTGGTGTTTCTATTGTTTATTCTGTTCACCTGGAACTTTACAAGATAATTCAATGGTTTTCTAAGAAAAAAGTTGCTTCTGTTTTTCTTGGTTAGGGTTCTCAGTGCTAACCAGAACTGAAATGTATCTCTGCAGATCATGAAAAAATTTGGCCTTGTACTGGAACTACCAGAAGCTTCTGGAATTTCTCCTTTTTAGTTTTCTAAAGATAGACTCAACACAGACATTTGAAATTCCCATGATTAGGAGAAGCTTAGTTTAGAATGGAGTTTTGCAAACTGTAGCCTAACTGATAAATTATACCAAATCAAACAAGCACAGTTTACA
Source organism: Aegotheles bennettii (assembly GCA_013398125.1). Taxonomy (NCBI): domain Eukaryota; kingdom Metazoa; phylum Chordata; class Aves; order Caprimulgiformes; family Aegothelidae; genus Aegotheles; species Aegotheles bennettii. The sequence goes on along the minus strand of VZRW01000519.1, from coordinate 219,460 downwards.
CTCCTGGTCCTCTCCTGGAATCAGCCAAATTCTGGCCCTTTTCTACCTGTAGTTACAGTTCTGTCCACTCCTTTCACATCATATTTGAAAAAGATCTGATTTTCATGTTTAACAGGGTAAACAATTTTCTGCTAAGATCACTTTCTTGCCTTGCCCCATCACTATGTATTTTAGGGAGGAGGGGGCATCTTTTTCAACAAAAACAGTTATCTCCTCTTATTTTCTTTATACAAGTATATATTTTAATCACTTGTTTGGACTAAAGATTAATGTAACATTAATTCCATACAGGCAATCCCAAAAGGGAGAAAAGACTGAAGTCCAACATCAGGCTACCATGGTAGATGTGTGCGGGACCAAAACAGAGCCCAAGTCTTTCACGGTTGTCAGACATGGACTGAGCTCAACCTTCCCTAACGTGTGGGAGCTATTTCATCTGACTGCAGATAGCAGTTGCAGAAAGGCACATCTGATGCCCAGAGAAGGCCACACCAATCCATGGGACTGGGGATTAGGAGGTGCGAAAGTCAGTGCTAGCGGTTCAAACAAGGTGCTGCAGATGGGGAAAGCTGAGTTCAACACTGAGACTGATACTCGGAGGAGTGGTGGGAGCAGGACAGCTGCTTCAGGGGCAGGGCAGGGTTTCTGCCCAAATCAGCTTCCCGTTTGCTGATGATTAACAATGTTTTATGCAAATTACACCAATAAGACTTAAAGAGTAATTTCTGTGATCAATATCTGGACTATAAATATTATTGCCCCAGAGGGCACCAGATTTTGCTATCAGTCAGTAGAAGGGTGATAATACTGACCTGGGGAAAATCTTGGATATGTCTCAGCTCAAGAATCATTTTGTCTCAGGGAGTGAAGCTACTTCCAGTACTCTGAAAAATTTTAAAATTTATTTACTAATCAATAAAATTTCACAAATACCCTTGATCTCATTTAGCACTGGTGATTATCCTGCTCGAAGTGAGAGGTGAGGTAGGAAATATCCAGAGGTTGCAGCCTTTCAGCATTTTTATGGACCTCTGGAATAGAAGAAGGTATCTCAAATCCCATAGAATTACTGGGCAATCTTAAAATATATAAAAAAAATTAGTAATTGATTGTATAATGATCCTTCACTGAAAAAGACATTACTTGTGACCTTTGAGAAATAATCACTGCATCTGAACCCACTGAATATATACCATAATTAAAAGCAGTCAAAAATATTTGTGACTATTTCTGTGTGGGAGATACTCACATTTACCTCTATTTCTTACAAGCACTTCCATCAAAAATATCTTTCAATTACGTTTACACATCAAGAATACTGCTTCCACCCCTTGCCATTTCTTCAGATCAGTGTGAGACAAATTTAAAAACTTTCTGTGAACAAAATATATCTCTTATCCCAAACACATTTGCTTCTTTGCTGCTTCTTTTGCTGAGGACAATGCTCAGTTTATCTTCCCATCTCTGTGGCTAATAACAATTTGTGCTTTTCTTTGGGGAAATGCAGACAAGGCATCATGATGTAAAAACACAGCACAGTCAAAGCATTTCAGTTTTACCTCAAGGTAAATTCATAAAGGTCAACTTTAGATGTGGCTATGAGTCTGACCCTGGGTTAGCCAACCTCGTATTTAAGGTGAGGTGCCTTTGATGTGCCTACAACCTGCATGCCTGAGAGGTGCAGGGTACCCACCTCTGCTGGACTGCCTGCTCTCCAGCTCGTTATTCAACCCAGTGAAATGCAACCCTTTGCAGAGGAATTTCTCTGGGTTTGCATGTCAGAGAAAACCACCCTGCTGATATCTGGAGGTTTCAAGTCACACCATGCGCACAGCTGAGGCTGATACTTGGCCCCCACAGCTGTATCCCCACATCCCTCGCTGCTTCAGTGGGGGTTTTGCTGCCCTTTCTGGATGGGTGGGTGCGTGCAGACAGCCTCCCCTTCACTGCTGGGGTTTAAGTGTGGTTTGGGAGGAGCTTTTTCGCTCTCATTTAGCTCTTGTCATTGTTCATTCTCCTTTCATTGCTGTGGAAGGACGTTTCTTTCACTTCAGCAGTTGGTCACATCAGAAGCAGATAACACTGTGGGAGGCAGCGGGAGGTGTGACTCATTCTCGGAGGTCACCCCGCTTTGCAGAGAGGGGGCATTATTGTCTCACCTTCCTCCTTGAATTCAGCATCCCCGCTGTGCTGAGCAGGGCTGCCTGTCAGTCCCGTCTGCCCTCTCTCTCCCCTATCTGCCATAGCTGCTTCAGCTCCTTGTTTTCCTCCTCCTGAGAACGTCAGAGGTCAAAGGGACCTTCAAGACCAAATTCCAAGCAGGACTCACTTTGGTGCACGGCTGGCGGGCTAGCTGGCCACCCAGTGCTTGCTACAGGCACTAAGTCTAATGGCCCTATCCATTCGCATGCTAAAGCTGTGTCTGGAGCTATTTCATCATCTCAATACCTGTGGATTTAACATCACACAAGACTTCACAGCATCAAGGAAAGATTATTCCCCCTTTTTTCACAGACAAAAGCTGAGCACATAGTTCATGTTGGGTTTACTATATCCTACTGACTTTTTCTGTACCACTATGGAATAGGAAACCCCAAAGACACATACTGAATGGACACTGTCTGAATATGACCCTGGTCTAGTTTGCCAAATTATAAAATAATTCATAGAAGGGCCCAAATAGGAGTCAAGTCTCCACACCACTTCCTTCCCATCCCACTCTTCCTTTTCACCTGAACTGGTCAAAGTGTTGCAATAGCAGAAGTTGTAAAAATTAGCCAACTTAGAGGAGTCACTGTGGCATGTAACAGGCACTCCGTGCCGGAGCCCTGAAAAGCCCGTAAGCCATTCATTAAGTGGGAGTGAAGCTATCCAGTGATAAGCATTTATGAAAAACCCATTCTCAGAATCAAGTTGGAAAAAGCATTATGCTTCCCTTCCTGCTCTGCTCTGAAAATACAAATGTCTCCTTTGATATGTCACAGGCATTTCCTTTATGCAGGAGTGAGGAATTGTCAGGAATACTTCACTTCAAACCAAAAATGTATAGAAATAAACAGTCTTCTGTAGGCAACTTACATCATGAAACACACTTGAACTTCTAGAGCCATCTGAATACTGGATCAAATCTGGCTCTATTCCCTGAGTATACCGGTGATTCAGAAACTCCAACAAGCACCCTTAAAAAGTGTTGTTTTTTTTAAAAAAAAAAGATAAATCCTTTATATGTAATGTTATTAATATTATATTTAAAAGGTGATGTAGAATATTAAAAGCAAGATGCATCCTTCTAAGATATAACTCAACAGAAGTAGTTCCATGGAAATTCAATTACAAAGTGCTGGAATTGAGGTTGGGGGTGAGGTGAAGGTTTCTCTTTGCCATTGTTGTCAAGATTTTTATGTTGTGAAGACATCAGTTATGGATGCCTGGTCATGCAAAGGCATCACAAGAGTTTAGACTGTCATATCCAGCCACAGTATAGCACTACTGGAAGGACCTAAGGATGTAGAGTCCTTGTGCAACAGTCTCACTTCAGAGATGAGTCTATACAATTTAAATTATGCCAGGGCTTACTGTGTCACTGATGTTGCACAATCGACTCTTGTAACTGTAGAAGATACTCTTCTTGGGGAGAAATCACACAAAATAAAATGGAAACTACACCAAAACAAAAGGCAGTGCTTGTGCCTGCAAAGGCAGTGGCTGAAGCTTGTAGCATGGCGGAGGATTTCTCTTCCTTGCAGCAGAGCCCTTTTGCTCCTGCTGGGACTCAGCTCCAGCTGGGGTCACATTTACTTTTTCAGTCTGAGCCTCACTATTTTCAGACTATGGTTGTTGAGACTCAGAAAACAACAAGAGCCACTGAAGCAAATGGCAACTGCCTCCCCTATGAACTTGCAGCATCGTGCTTGATACAGATTCTCTAGCTTCAGAGCCACTATAAAGACATTTCTTCAATAGATGGAAGCACAAAGTTGCAAACTTAAAATAACAGAATGGTAAAGTCAGACCTCACAGCTTTACATTTTCTTATAAAACTATTTGGCTAACATAAGAAATGGGTCAAATTTCTCTTTTTGTGGAGAAGACTGAAATTACTGGGATTCCACATACAGAAATAACACAGAAGATAATTCTGTAGGTTAATTAAAAATAAACCTTCTGAAATTTTCCTGTTTTCTTTTTAACTGTAGAACTTTCCATACAGATGATATCCAGCAACAGTATAGCTAATCTTATGATGTTGTTTTAATTATAAAAACAAATTATCAACAGTTACTCTTTGTCTCTCTTGATATGAAATCCAAAGAGTGAAAGAAACAAAAGCCATTGAAGTCACCCTTTTTCCTGTTTTGTGTTTGAAACCTCCAGTTACACTCACAATAGCCACTCATTTATGGTTTTTCTCTCTGCAAACTGCCCTTTAATTGATTGAAATAGTGGGTAGGGATTAGCAGAATCAAAGTCACATAGGAGGATGATTTTTTTTTAAGACTTCCAGTGGCAAATACAGACAAAGGGGTAATGCAAACACAATTAAACTCTTTTGAAGCAAAGGAAGCAAATGGTCATATTGTGAATTGCAACAGAATGAGTCAAGAAATTAAAACAATCAAGCTATGTCATGTTTTAGCTCACAGTCACTGTAAAGTCTGGGGTTATAAACCCTTTCCTTTCAGACAGGCAAACAGTGAGAGCTCTGTTCTGTTTTCAAGGGATGGATGCTATCACTCAGACAAGATCCTAGCTCCCAGTGGGTGATAAAAGCTTATCACTCCCATGAACAACACAGCCCAGTAACTGGTGGGTGCCTCTATCTCCCACCTCCAGCTGCTGGCTTCCTCTGGTTTGAACTAAGGGAAACATAAATAAAACAATCACCATATGGATATTGCATTATGTAGATGGCAGTGGTTGTAAGAAGTGAAGTTTCATACGGTATTGGCAAAGGACTGAATTCATCACCAACAGTTTGAGGCTGGTTGAGCTGAGAGAAACAATTTTCGAGCACATTCCTCCAGCAGCAAGGGACAGCTGACCATTATCTTCAGGATACAGTCTTCCTGGCTAGCTGGAGAGTGTTGGAAATCAAGAGTCAGGACAGATGATTTAAACAACTGCCTGAAATGAGCAAAACTTGGTACCAGCAGAAGAACATGCTGCATCTTGCTTCTAGCTTCCTTCTAACTTCCATGTAGCATCAGCTTCCAGTATGCTCATGCAGCAAAAGATGATTTGGGACAAAGAGCTTCAGCAAACATCATCCTGGGCCTGATTCTCTCTCCTAGTTAAAATTAACAATAATAGCATCAAAAGATGAAAGACAATGATGCACTATGACTCTTGAATTGCAGCAGGAAGGACTTTATATTGTGCTTTAGCATGAAAAAATACCTTCCTAAGCCTTCCTTCATCTCAGACTGTGTTGTGCTGGGGCTGATTTGCTGCTCATGTCCATTTCCAGACAAAGTCTGTTATTCAGTTAAACCAATGCAAATCAGGAGCAGCCCCAGATGAAGACAATGAGGTTTCTTCTGACTTGTAGGGGTGCACAAGCCAGCAGATTTCAGTCCTCTGTGGTCAATGTTTATTACTGTGAGCAGAGAGTTGCTCAGCCCTGGATGGAGAGTCAGGACCAGGCTGATTTACAAGTTAGTCACCAAAGTAAGACATGAGCAACCCCCCTGAAGGACAGCCAAGGACAGAAGTTTAGACCTCATACGATTTTTAATGGTTTCCGTGCCTTGAATCATCACTGACCACCTAGAAGCAGTTCAGGATTTAGGAATCTATCATGAGACTGAAACTGAACTTTGGTGCCAAAATCCCAGACTGAAAGCAGCAGCCCTGCATGCTCCTTTCTTTAGGTTTCTGAAAAGGTCTGTAGACACACACACATTTGCTTCTCTGCACACCCCTAGCCCTGTCCCAGGCTTGACTTGTGCGCTGCTGGGTCAGGGCTGTCCCCCAGCCTGGGGCTCTGGTCCACAGGACAGGTTCAAAGGGTGCCCCACACATCCTAAGATGTGAATGGCTGAGTGATTTTCAATTCTATTCCAGAACCTAAACCCGGGGAATTACAGAGCCCTACACCTGCTATCAGACACAGTCCTTCATCTCTGTGCCCAGTTCTCAGTACAGGTGTGATTTTCAGCCTTAAACAACTTGAGAGACTTCATTTAAATAAGCTGCCAGTCTGAGTTCCTTTTAATCTCTGAGATAGGGGATTTTTTTGGCTTGTATGTTCTGTGGTTGTAAGAATGAAAAATGAGTGGTCAGACCGGTAGTTTGCAGTTATATTGGCTGTTTCCTTTTCCAAAGATAATTATTTTTTTTTACTCAAAGAGTTGGTTTTCTTAATGACTTGCAGTAAGGTTTTATTTTTGTTGGTTGGTTGGTTTTTTTTAAGTTTCATCGTTAATAATAAGTCTGAAGTAGTTTCAGAGCAGTGTACATACCATTTTACAGAAGTGTGAGTGCTCTGCTGTGAACCCCATGCAAACAGACCACAGCCCCTAGGAGAGACACGCAAGTCTTAAAACTGACAGAGCAAAATGAGTAAACCTGCTTACACAAACCACTGCATAGTCTAAGAAATGATGATTGCTCAGTATCCTTTTATTATAGTCAAGCTGAAGAACGTTTTACAAAGCAATAGACTCATAAAAGCTCCTCCCAGCTAGGCGTCTCTGAGAAACCCATCCCCATCGTTCAGTGCAGGAAGTTAATTCCACAGCCAAGGGAAATTATCTCCTGATAAAGTTAGGAAGTACACAGCAAGAGCAGCAACCATTCAGGGGTTTTAAAAACAAATAAATTGCTGAGGTCTTTCCCATGTGTTACAAGCCAATGCTACTGAAAATAGTCTTTTTGCCCATTATGAGTGATTTATGAACCTTGGCTTTCTTTTCTTGTCCAGCAAAACTGGATACTAACAAACTTGAGATCAGAGGCAGAAGCAAGGCCTCGGGAATGAAGAGGATCCTAATGTCTATTGTTCTTTGTAGCAGATTTGTTGTCCTGAAGACTGGGGATAGGAGGGAAAAAAATCCTGTGATCCTCAGGATACTCCTAGCACTAGTAAAACAATGATTCCTTTAATAAATCTATAGAAGATATGGAGTTTCACTCATCCAGGTCTATTAGTATGCCTCAACACAGGGTGTAGAGATGGCCCTCTGAGATCAGTTTATTGAATTGTACCTGTCCAAGGATGCTGAGGATTGACTTCTATAAATGAAAAGATGAAGTGAGATAAACTTTTCACACCTAAAAGTATTTTCTGATTGTCAGGACTGATTGTTCCAGTGTTCACAGTTCATATTTTCAAAATCCTCCTTTTGTTAATAGAAGACAGAAACAACATTTGGAGAGGAGTTTGAACCTTTCTGGTCAACAAAATTTAACTGGATCTGCATGTCTGAAGTTGACTAGAGATAAGAGATCACCTGATCATGTAAAGAGATCACTTTTCTCAATATTATTACATCATCTTCTGTCCCATGGATCAGCTCTAGTTTCAACTTGATCAGATCAATATTTGCTTTGCCTCCAGTTCTTACACAGGTTGTTACCTTGGAACATCACCCTGTCCTTTAGATTAAAAGTTGCAAGTTGTTTAGAGCTTGCATTATTTCCTGCAGTACCAATAGGCCCTTCCAGGTGATGCCTCTCCAGGGACTTAACAATTTAACATTTGTTCAACACATTCACAAGAAGAACATCCTTCTTCCTCCACAGTCTTTTTCAACAATGCTTATACTTTCTCTTCTGTAAGTAAGAACACGGTTCCCGGATTACTCACAGGTATGTCTCAGCTGTGGTCATTACTTGTCACACAGATGCAGAGCGTGGAATTAATTTCAGGATTCAGATGGCCCTAAGATGAGTAAATACCCATGCAATTAGTCTCAACAAAGATCTTTGTTGCAATAACTACATCACTTAGAATGCATGAACTAGCCTTGCTTAAGCTGACTCAGAGATGCCAACACAGTAGAACAGAGAAAAAACAGTTTCCTGAAGCACGCATACTAAATTCTGTCTTACCAGAGAGATCCATGGGGTTTGGGTGCTCTTTGATTGGACACAATAAACCCAGCAGATTTTTAGTCCTGATCTTTGCAGCACATGGAAGAGCACCATGGCCTCACAAAGCACGGAGTTCACCACCATGACTACCTTGCTGTTTAGTATTATTTCAAGTTCTGAACCTTATAGCAATTGCAGTGCTTCTGCATGCATTTCTACAGTAAGGAGAATTTCCAGAAAACATCATAAGTTGACTGTCTTATGATTGCTACAAGCTGCTGAGCATACAAAACCCTGTAGTTACTGTTTCTCTGATAAGGGATCTCTTATTTTCATCCACTGGCAGAAGGATGAATTAGAGCAACCAGTGAATTTCTTCCCATATAGGTCTCAAGGCTGACTGAATATTTTTAGTTGTCTATATGATTAGGCCAGTGTATGAAACCTTGAGTGGCAGACAGCAGCTGATTAGGGAATGCTTATTCATTCTTTCCCCTAAAACCAGAACTAGAAGTCAAGCAATGAATTATTAGGTAGAGAATTTAAACCAAAAGCAAGTCCACACAATGTGTGCCTAAATAAATGGAACCCATTGCTACAGGATATTGTAGGTGCCAGGAGTTTAGATGAATTAAAAAAAACAATGAGACAAATGTATTGAATGAAAATCCATTAGCGATCATGAAAAATAAATATACACCTCTTTTACCAGAAGTGTCTGGAAGGAGATGTTGGGGGAAGTGAAACTGGAAGCTTGAGTCCTTTTTATACCTCATNACCCGGGTCCTCCTTCCTGCCCTTAAGAGCAATCAATCCAATCAATGTTAGAGACAGAAATCCTGGGATAGCTGGATCTTAACTCTAGAGCTGGTCTCACATTTCTGTGTTTAAAAGTCATTACCTTTCCTCAACCACTGTCAATACCCATTTCTTCTTGGGGGAGTTCTGCTAGCACCTGTCTTTAAAACAAGAAATGACATATTTACAGGGTAATGGCTTCCATTTGTTTCTTATGTGCTATAACCTCAGTTTCTAGCAACCTCCTCTTTGCCAGAAGTGGCTGCCATTTTTATTTAGATATTAATAGACCTTTCACAGAGCGGTTTGGCACAGGCACACTTGTCCTCTACCATTTCTCATTTTTATATTTTTACCTAACATAAATTGAACGTTTGAATGAAAATGTATGGTCATGCCTTGTGTTTCACAGCAATATTGATGGAATATAGCTAATTATACACAACATTTCTGAAGTCACTGGGCCTCATACTTCCATTGACATGACAAGATAGTTTCAGAGAAATTCAAACAATCAGTTTCATCAAACTTCCAAGGGACAGAGAGAGCTTGGGTTTCCTCTTTGGTGCAGCATGACTTACAACAAAGATTTCTGAAAGGCATTCCTGCAATACACCTCTGCCTGTGTCCTTCTGCTGTTAAAATGTGGGTTTTTTCCACCACTTGAAGAATATCAGAGTATCCATTCTTGCAGTTTCTCCTAATTGGTCTCGTGTGAACACCTCATGAAATCATTTTGTGTAAAAGACCAACAGGCAATTCCTTCAAGGCAGCCTTGCGTGTTTTAGCATTTCTTGTTGCTTTGCGCCATTGCCCAAGAAGTAAAAGCTGTCCATGACATGAAGCCTCTACACTTGAAATCTTTCCTCAAAGGAAGTTGCCTTTTCCATTTATTTTCTAAATCTGTTTCAGCAGTACCTGGGAGAGATGGGAAGTTACACTGGCAGAGAGAAATATGTGATAATTGCAGCCACAAATTCCCACCTCCCAGCTCCTGGTAAATATATAGCTGCAGGTTCTTTTTTAGTACATCCCAAGAAACACTGCTATTCATTTAGGGAACCCTCCTGGAAAAAATGTCCTTCTGAGATCTTCTTTTGTCCAAAAAACCAATAATAATTTGAGAGTATCAAATCCACAGCCTACCTAGTAAAAGCACAGTTAAAGACCAGATCAAGATGGGATTAACTGCATAGATATAGAACACAGTTGTTAACTGGCTGTCAATGAAGATTTTTTTTTTTTCTTAAAGGAGAAAATATTAAGAATAGAAGATCAACACAACATTTTAGACTGAGGGCTTCCACCTTCAGCTACATCCCTTTTCCAGGCAATGTAATCTCCCCGTGGGATATTCTCTGGAGGGCTGGGTACAAGTCAGCAGTACCCAAAGTCACTGGGAGTGGCCCATAAATGCTGATTTAACTCTGGAGCTGGCTGTTCTGCACAGGTGCAAATTTTGCCCTTGGCAAATATAAGTAACATAAGTAACACAGAAGCAATGACTTCTGTGACCTCTTTCAGATGATTTGCATCTGAAGAGAGACGTTTTTGGAAATAGAACTGTTTTGTCTCAATGTCTCCAAAATAAAACTCTTTGATTCAAATTGACTTTTAATTCTTAAACCTACTTCAATGCTCAGCTATTAAAGTCCTGGGCTTTCCTAAAGGTTAGACTCCAGAAGGATTTTTTTCTTTTGATTTTGACCCAACTCTGACTTAAGAGCAAATTGCCAGAAAGGAATCAATCAAACTGAGTTATTAACAGTTGTGTCAAAGTGAAACAGGGGTGAGCTCATCACAGAAGGTGTTGCCCACAAAATTTCCAGAGCTTTGCTCAAAACCTGGGGTAATTTTTACACATTTCGGAGCTATTCTTTAAATGTGTGGACAGCCATACTGACATATAAAGAATTAGCAGCTGAGGCTACAAAGAGAACTGTGTGCCTGCAGAATTCTGTCCCAGGGATCTCACTGTAGTACTGGGCCTTTGATATCCATGGAAATGTGGATTCCCAGGAATTATAAGTAACCCTGTGGGCAAATTTATCTTATAACACTTGGGAAAAATAAAAGACATCCAGCATGAGGTCATCAGTTCCTACTGGGGGAACAATTGACAAAATGCGGTTTGAAGAGGCAGAATTCATTTGAAATCCCTCTACATCTGGAGCTTACTTCTCATGTTACAGGAGTCCCAAATGTTCAAAACAGTGAACCATTAGTGAATGAAGGAGCACCAAAACATCTGTATAATGCATGAAATGTCTGGAAGTGTCTGACTCTCTGGGAATCAGCTGAAGCTTTCAATTGATGATTTAATGGTGGTAATTGAAGTTTGCAGCACTGGCACATCCTAGCTCAGTAATTAGATGGATTACAATCTTTCTTGTTTGGCAGCATTCTTTAAACAAGCTTCAGCTTTTCATATAGTCAACACTCTAGAAGAGATAAATGTCACATCAGTTCAGAGCAAAAAGTAATTTAAGGAAAGACTCAAATTTATCTTCACTGAGTACCAAACAGGAGATATTTCAAAGACAGGACAATGGCCCTTTCTATCTTAAAAGAATGGCTCATTTCTCACATATAAAGGCTAGCTTGTGAGGGGGAATCTAGGGGTGTGCCTTCCCTGAAATCACTGGAGCTAAACCTGCTTATAATATTTCAGGATCCAGTCTATGTAATAGTGACGGATAAAATTCTAATAAATAGTATTGTGTGGGGAAAGGAGAAAAGGGAGAATTCCAAGTGAGAAAAAATATATTGGTTATCACTTAGCAAGATATGATTTGTCACTGTGATTGGTCAATGTCACTGTATGGACAATGGAAAAAAAATGAAACCATGAAAAAAGCTCTATGCTGGGATTATTTGTAGTGAAATTAAGTAAAGGCAGTAGAGATCAGGAATCAGCCTCCATCCATAGGGGAACAGGAGACATGTTCTTCAGTCACTTACATCCAAAATTTGCTTCTGTAAATTATTTTCACCTTAGCTTTAAAAAGGCAGCATCTAGCCTGTGCTACTAACAAATGTGTTACATTTACCTGTCTTATTTTGTTAGTGTCTTTTGCAATTACAGGAGCAATGTTTTGAAACTGGGTCCATTTCCTAGTCCTCATGTCTAGATTTTCTCCTACCTGGATGTTTCAGTTGTGTGATATGAAAACTTCTAAACATAATTGGGTTGGTTTGTCTAAAGAACCAAACAGCATGAGGATTTCCCTGAACAAATCCTCATTTCCCATGTCCTGGGAACTGTATGGCATGGTTGTGTCACCACTGTGATGGAAGCAAACCTCCAAAGCAGAGCAGACAGGTACATTTGATCTTCTTGTGGTCACACTGTTGCTTCAGTTTCCTGTACAGCATTTCCCATCCCTTCACCTGTTTCCATTCTCATTCAGCAGATGGACAATGTTGATGCTCTTGCTATTCCATTAGAGTAAAAATGTTTCATGTCCAAGGAAAATCAGGCTGGCATAATTCTAATGGCTGAAAGAGGTTTGAGAAAAGAACTCTATGTCCTCTCCCAGTTTTTATCCATGACCCTCCAACCATATACATTTAATCTGCAGGAAATGTAGTAGCTGTCACCATCATTATTCCTTTATTACAGATATTGTATCATACTTGGTTCCCCCCATGACTGAACAGTTTTGCAGTGCAACATTTGCCCACACTTTAGCCTTAGTACCTTGAAACAAGGAGACCCTGAGACCTCCCTGTGTGAGCTGATGGAATCACAGAATCACAGAACCACAGAATCACAGAATCCTAGGGGTTGGAAGGGACCTCGAAAGATCATCTGGTCCAACCCCCCTGACAGAGCAGGGTCACCTAGAGTACATCACACAGGAACGCATCCGGGCGGGTTTTGAATGTCTCCGGTGAAGGAGACTCCACAACCTCTCTGGGCAGCCTGTTCCAGTGCTCTGTCACTCAATGGAACCATTTCAGTGAAATTTATGAAGCATGTAGGTGTTGAAATCTGAATCACTGAAGCCTTGATCTAGTGTCCAATGCCACCAGTGAGGGGCTCTACTGACAGCAACAGCCAGGATCTCACTCACTGTTCAGCAAATGTTCCCAAGAAATAAAACATCCTGCAGGATATGCTTCATTTCTCTATAATTTGCAAAGTGATCGGGTACTTAAGTGATCAGAATAAATAAACAGAAAAAGAATGAAAAAGCCAGAGACATAAACAGATAAGTCTCTTTTTCACTGCAGCAAATCTCTTAGAAGGTCTGGGTTAGATTTCCAAATTTGCCACGAGCTGCTGTCTGATCTTGGGACAGTCCCTTGAAGGCCATTTCCACTCTGAAAAAGGTCTATGTGAAAATGACAACACCTTACTCAGCAGATCTACTGTCTTGAGAAATCATAGTAATAGTGCCTTCATTTCACAAAAAATAAATAAATAATAAAGTAAAAGGGCTGTTGTTTTTTTCTTTTCAAAAGAGCTGAGTTCAGTTGTAGTCCACCTTCTTGCTCAACAGAAAAAAATACTTGTATCCCGGCAACCTCAACATCACAAGCTGTTCAAGCAATGTCCCTGTGGACTTATTGACTTGCACAATGTCTGGTGCAAAATATGCTTGTATTTCCAAGAACAAATGAGTATAAACTCATTTTCATGAAAGACTGCAGCACGCCTAAACATCAGGGCAGTGGTTTACCAGAAAAAGCTTCAAGTAGGAACATTTGGGCATAAAACATATTAACTGCTTTTAAGATTGAGTTTAATCAGTTCATAAAAGGGATTATATAATGTGATTGCCTGCACACAAGAGACCCCTTTCAGGCCTGCACTCCTTAACTGCAAAATATATCTTAAGGCTAAAAGATCAATCAATGGTAAGGACCCTTCAGAGATTTGACCATGTATGGGAGGTAGAGTTTTAATGAAAGTGTTTTAGCTGTGCATCCTTTCCTGTCCTACAACACATTCAGTAATGTAGCATTTAGGATGATTATGATAAATTGATAGTGTAATGATAGAGCAGGGATATTCTGGATGAAAGAAAACCCTGGATAATGCTGCTGGCAGGACTGTTTTTAATGCCACAAACCTTACACATTTTGGAAGTCTCCATTATAATATGGTGCAAAAGAACACCTTCAGTGGAGGTACATCAGAAAGCACTGAACCAAAACAAGCTGCTCTCTGAGAAGCACGCACTGGGGATGGACAAAGCTATCCACTATGGCCTTGTAGGGTTACTTCCATGTCCAGCAAGGTGTGCATAAAGCCTCTGATTGACACGTGATGGTTTCCACATACCTCCGCCACTTACAAATCAGTGCTGAAGAGGGACCTCAAGAGCTAATTTAAAGTAATGAGGCTTATCTACTTGTACTCGGTGCCACATAAGTCGTAAGTATAGTTACACTATTTTGAGACCAGCACTGGCTCTGAGAACAACATGGACACATACACTTAGCACCGAGCCTGCACTAATAAATGACATCTGGGGTCATTCAGGTCTGGATTGCTTGTCATCTATTGCATAGTTTATGGGCAAAATCCACCCATTGGGCAATGGTGAATTGACTACACTGCTAAATCACTTCTGCTTCAACATGTGCTGTGTCAAACCTACGGCCACACATACATACAGAAACTGAAATCACCACATGGAAGTGACATAGAAGTGCAGTGGCTACAGAAATCACCACTGTCCAATGCAGAAGTTACCAACATCTGCCATTCACCCATCCATAGTCATCTGTTGCTAATCTTTACAAAGAGGATCTTGACGCCCTCATCAACACTTTGACTATATAGTTCACAAGTGCACATTCCCCCTTTTTCAGGCTGGATGTTTGAGCAATGTAATTTGTGAAAGACCATTTCAAAGTTCCTTCTCAAAACACAGGATCTCATCATGCAGGAATTGTTCAAGGTGACAGTGGATACTGCAGGATACACCAGGCCCCAGGTGGAAAGAGTTGTAACAACTCCTGCACTAAGTGTGGAACATAGTCTGGATGCTGAATGGTCCCCTGATTCAGGGGATTTGACATAGATGACTTATAGAGGCTGACAATCTTGTTTTGCCAGTTTTCTATGGAAAAATATTATAAAGCATATTCCCTAAAGCACTCATCTTCCTATGCCCCACTCAGGTGACATAAAAGCTGTACAGCCTGGGTATACCCTAGGGTTCAGACTTGCAGCCTTTGGAGGTCTGAAAATGGCATGGAATTGATACAACAGGATTTCACCAAGAACAAATGATGCTCCCTGTGGGACTATTGCCAATGGTTTCTTCTTATCTGCTGAAAGGTGGCTGAAGGTCAGACTGCTGGAACTCCAGTACAGTGTTACACTTTCTTTACATTAAACAGAAATGTGCTGCAGCAGTCTTTCTTCTTCTGCCTCATGCCATCACAAAAATAAGAGGCTTGATAGTTGCATATACATACATATCCTTTATATATATAATTTTGAATGGGGGTGTGGCATTTCTTTGTGAATAAGCTAATATCCATGGACCTCATTCACACACAGGTATGTGTCTGATCAGGGTTGGACAGGAAACACAGAATGATAATTTCAGTTTTGGATCAAAGTAGTACAAGAAAAGAAACAAAAGTTGTGGAGTATTTTCAACCTGCTGCAATTTTATTCATTGTTGTCTGTGGGATTCAAACAGAGAAGGTCACTCATACAGCAGAGAAACTAATCACTATGGGCAGAACTTATTTTATCTGAGATTAGCCATCTAAGAGGCAAACATCTAATCTAAGGCAGTTTTCTAGCCTCTGTACTCAATGGAGAGAGAAGGTAACACCTAATATGGGCAGGATCAGTGACCCTATGAAGACAATTCTTTCTGATGACCACAGAAGGAGTTCGAACTACTGGTTTACTTACAATGCTTGGCTTTTATGTATTTGAGGTTATAAAAGGCAAAACTTCCTCCAAATATTTAGTGCCTTCAATATTCAAGAGTTATGTCTGGCATTCCATTTTGCTTGGGTTGCTCTCCCATTTCAGATAAGGTTTTCTGCTAAGGTTATATTATATCAGATCATAAAGGAATAAAGGACATCACCTTTGTGGTTGTCTGAATAACACACATAGCTTGGGTGCCTTTTCCCTTAATCTGTAGGAAAATTATGGGTCATTGATGCATTCAAGAAGGGGAACCAGTCCTGAATTTCAACAGGACATTCACCAATACTTGGCACCGCAACTGCTGAGAAATGTCTATTGTTCAGTATAAGCCCTACTTAACAGACTAGGGATAAGAACCATAAAGCAAGCAGACATTCTTGGATTTTTGTATCCTCAGAAGTGTGATTGAAAAGCAGTGACTGGTTCACTGCACTATTGTTCAAAGATTAAGGCAAACAGAACAAAGAAGCAGCAAGGTCATCCAGTCCATCAGAGAAGACACACTTTCCACAGTGTGTTTCTGAGTGTTTTGTCCAATCTCATTTTAAAAATCTCATGCCGTGGGGGCTATACCAGCTGTTCCGGGAGTTTCTACTGGTCTAATAATAGATATTCCTCTCAGGAAAATTCCTTGGTATTGGCTCTGTTATTCTTTGCATGGTATTATTATGTTGCTACATTCACCTCTTAGACAATTCCAGTAATCTTTCCTTCAAAACTGGGCTTTTCATATACTTATACACAAGCTTCACTTCATCATTTTATAGATAATTTTTCAAACTTACTGCTTTAAAGACTGCAAAGACAAGGAAGTCTTGATGAAAAGATCAAGATGTAAATTCAAGCTCACGTGAATGTGATGGATACATGGATTTCTGTTATGGACACATTTCAAAGGCTTCTTTTCATCCACAAAGCTAGACATGAACATTAGCTGGAGGAGTAAAGGGCAGTTTCTCAGGTGCCTCCAGCTATGTAAACCTCATATGATTTGTCTGACCATGCTAGTTCCCTGCACTCAGGATGTTTTTTTCTTAACTTTGCCTCACACTTTCTTTAAGTCCTTTCTGTTTGCCAGTACAGTTCTGATATAACAAGTGTTCAACACTGAATGTTTTGTTATTGATACGGTTATGTAAAAGAGTAACCTCTGTTCCCATGAGCATCACTAATGTTTCTGTAGCACCTAGAGGCTCTGATGCCATTGTGTAATACGTTGTAAATTAAAAACAGGGTCCCTGTCTCAAAATGAAATGATTCATTTGTACAAGGGAGCCTAAGACAGTGTATCATGCTCATTTTCATTAACCCATTGATGATTGCCTCAATCTGGTTGCATTTTTTCATCAGGCATCAATTATCTTAGTATTTTCAATTGAAAAACACCAAGATTTGATTCATTTTTCAATACTAATTTAAAGGAAACAGGGAGTCATAACACTTGCTACATCATAACAAAAAAAATTTCCATCTGTGGTGAAAGTTTTTGTTAAAACTACATCTACAGTTATAATCAACAGCAATATTCCAGGTGGGGGAAGAAAGCTGGTTTTCATTAATACAATCAAAGTAGCTTGAAGTGAAAACAAGGGAAAACAAGCCCTAGGAAGGCAGAGTGAGAGGGCTTCTAAGTATCAAAATGCAATGAAAAAGAAATAGAAATAGAAGTGGAGAAATCAAAATGTAACATTTTTAATTTGAGGTTTGTGCTGGTGTGAATATATTTAGTATAATTCTTATCACCATAAAAGAATTAACTTACAAAAAAGTTGCCACCGGTAGGGAAAATAATCATAGGAGGAAGTATATGGTAGGTTTAGAAATTCACACACCCACATGTTTTTCCTCTGTCCCTCCACCCCAATTATGTCTGCCGTTTTTCTCATAGAACTTAATTTATTTTGATTTCCTGATCTGTATTTTATCATGATCTTGGCTGGGGTAAATTTCATGTTTTGGCTTCACACCCCCTATGTTGAGAGCAGATGTGTCCACTCAGAATCTCACTAGAATGAAGTTAATCAGTGTTTAACTCATCCACCTCTGAAGATATTAAAAACCCACCTGGATGTGATCCTGTGCAACCTGTTATAGGTGAACCTGCTTTTGAAGGGGAGGTTGGACTAGATGATCTCCAGAGGTCCCTTCCAGCCCCGACCATTTTGTGAATCTGTGATTCTGTAAATTCATTATGTTTTCTGATTTGTAGATTTTTTTTATCCTACAAACCACCACATCCTGCTTTCTATTTGCACTGCAGGACCTTTCTCAGCTCTTCCTTACTCTCATATCTCTGAACAGACTTCCATGCAGCCAAAGTGGTGACATCTTCCTTGTATACTGCTTTTATTGACAGTTGAGCCTGGAGCCACTCTTCCTGTGATATGAAAGGAGAGTAGGCTCTTGATGCCAATCAGTTACTCTACATAGGAGATGCAACATTTCTCTGACAAGTATCTGACTAACTTTTCTCCCAGCCATATATATCTCAGTGAACCACTATATAATCCTGTGGCCTACCAAATACATGTGACATATCAGGCAGAAGACCTACAAGGAATTTTAAGGTGGGGAGGTGAGGGGGAAGAAAGAGAGGAAAACCAAATTATGAGCTAAAATTTCAGCTGGTATGAATTAACAAAGCTTCACTGGAATCAAGAGCTGTATCATCTTACGTTGGTTAAGAATTAGGTCACAAA
Organism: Aegotheles bennettii; assembly: GCA_013398125.1. Taxonomy (NCBI): domain Eukaryota; kingdom Metazoa; phylum Chordata; class Aves; order Caprimulgiformes; family Aegothelidae; genus Aegotheles; species Aegotheles bennettii. The sequence continues at coordinate 201,019 of VZRW01000519.1, read as the reverse complement.
TGTTTATAATCGCAGAACCTCTCCTGGTATAAATTTTAGTATGGAGAATTGTTTCAATCAGGCAATGAGTTGGCACCAAGTTCAGCCACCTAATGGGTTCAGTATAGAAAAAGTTTATGCAAAAACCCAGATGAAGTCAATGCACACTGATGTTTCCAGTGGATTTAGTGCAGCTCTTTCATCTCTGGGGAAGACCTGTGTTTTAAATAGACCAGCTCTTTACTGACTTCATATGAATATCTTAATCTTAGCCTGATTGGCAATCATTTGTAAAGGGATCACTCTTGAAGGATGAAAGCAAAAGGAAAATTTCTTCAGAAACCGAAAGAGGCGGGAAGGAAGCCAGATGGTGGGAAAGACTGAAAAGATAAATTAAATGGATGTTGCTTTAACAGGGACCACTGAGCAGCCCATAGTGACCAGTGTCTAGAGTGATGTACCAATTGGGAATAGTGCTACTCGGTATAAACCCAATTAAAACTCTGATCAGGATGAAGATCTTTGGCACATTCCCAGACTGTTAATGTTGGGATAGGAAGAAAGACTTGAAATTTAGACACTAAGCTACCCTGGTCTGTAACTTGTGTACAGAGCTTGCTACAAGGGACTGGCCAAAAAGTGCCAAACACACATGGATATGCCTCAGAAACCAGCTGCCCTCGTTGCACTTTGGCTTTGCATGTTCTGATATCAGGGACATGGTGACAATGCAGATCCAAAATGAGAGGTACTATCCAAAATTATACTGCAGAGAAGAAACTGACTATCAGGAAGATGACAACGTCCTGTGCACAAAGGGGAACTGTTGGGATGTAGAGGCTATTTTAGAAGTTCCTCAAGGAACAGTCTCAGGACTAATGTGACAATATTTTCAACAATAGCACTACCACAAAAAAATGCTGTAAATGGTAAATGGAATTTGCTGATGAGATGTTTAAAATATCTGGCATTATCAATGCAGAGAGGGATGTGGAAATCATACAGAAAACACCAGGTAATGTCCATGATGAGAGTAAGAGAATGACTTTCAACAGGGAGAACAAGTTTGACACTTCCCTTACAAGTCAGTGAGAAGAGGATGTGTGGATCTATGGTGTGAGTATATCAATGAAAATTTGCAGTAATATGGGTCCTTCTAAGTTCCTTGCTCACCAGTCCAAAGGAATAGATGGTCTGGTCAGATAAGTTGGCCTCAGCACCAGCACCTGAGTCAAGGACTGACCTGACTAGCAAAGTCACTGATATGAAAAAGAATTGGAGATAACAGTACCGTATGTGTATCCAAACATTTCTGGACTCACTTTCAGAGATGTTGTAAGGAACATTTTACATGGAGAAGTATTCTCAGTGACATAAAGCATAAATCATTACTGTGTAGAGATTGCAATGCAACTAAACAAGGACTGGGGCTTCTCTCTCTTGTGTTGATGACTTTTTGGCCTTCATTGTTTTATGTAATATTTCCTTCCTTTTTCAGTATTGCCTCAGTGAAAAGCAGGCAGTAAGCACAGGGCAGGACCTGCTGGGGAGGTTCCTGGGTGCTGGGCACTTCAGAGGGACCCAGGGGACACTGCAGCCAGTGGCCTCCACCCCTCAGAGAGTCTGCGACAGGCTAGTGGGTAGAGGAGAAGGAAGAAGTCACCTGGGACAGACAGAAAAGCCTCCCTGACCTACACTGTCTGATGGCCCCAGCGAGGTAATACAGCTGGTGAGTCAGAAAGGAGAAAATGATGCTTCAGAGGCGGGGATAAAAATCAGACTTTCTGCCTGTGAGGGTGGATCTGAAAGCCATTGCTAGGGCTGCCAAGAGGCTGAATCTCAAAACCACCATCCAGGTGTCCATTGCTAATCCCTGCTGCCTGAGCTGTCATGCCCATCAGCAGTCTCACAGGAGTCAAAAATCAAAAATTTGGTTTAGAAGCAGGCAAATCCCAGGGTATCCACTTGACAGACTTATCCTGCAAGCCTGACACACACATGCTGCAGGGATGAGCATCTTGGAAATGCTTGCTGATACTACCCAGCATACTCATTTGGGATGGAAGAGACACACACTCAGGCAAATGCACTATGTGGGAAAAACGCAGCTCTGCCATGTGTACAGGAGCCTCCATCCTGGGACAGAGATACAAAGTCACACCTGCAGCCTCCCACTGAGCAGAATAAATTGCAGTTTTGGACCACAGCCCTCGGGCATTAATACAAGTTAACAGGTCCAACCCTGGAGTGTTTCGCTTTAATGTTATAAAACACAGAGGGGCTGTTTTTTATTCTACAGACTGGTTTTTTGGCACCAGTATTGGTGCTTTTTTTTAAACAAGTAATTTAAAATGTGATTTTTTTGGAGGTGATTCACAACAGGTTTTTCAGAAACTTTGTGCCAATACGTCTTAAGAAATTGTAGGCACCAAGATCTATAGGTTGAATTTTGCAGAAGCAAAGGGGGAAAAAAATCAAGACTATCATTTAAACTCAAGGGAAATTAATCCAAGATCCATAGATTTCCCACTCTCCACTGCTTCTTGTGAACAAGACAAATACGCCTGAACAGTTAACATCTCACTACTTGAATAAGTGAAATTGCCCCTTATAAGCCTAAAGCTTCCACTAAAAGAGAGCACAAGTGAAAAAAAAAAAAAAAAAACATTTAAAACTACTGCTGGACACAAATTCTAAGGCTTATTTGTCTCAGGATTTTCAATCAATCCATTAAATCAACAGAGACACACTTGCAAGTTCCTATTTAGCCATAGAACCTCAATCTTAAGATATTCAAACATAAAAGTTTGGGTCAGGCTATTCCCAGTAAAGATGTTATCAAAACTAAAAATGTCTTACAATGCTGGTAAATTTATTACTCAGAGAGTCTACTTGTCTGGTTTCTTGTCAGCCTACAGAGGTTTTTCGTTGTTTTTTTTTTGACAGCATTGTAACATTTTCTTTCTTCAATGCTTCATTAACTCATCTTACTCATGCAATTTTCCCCATTTTATTTCATGTACATCAAATTACTCATCAGCTTTGTAATGCCATCAGTGTTCAAAGAACCTTCTATAAGAAAAAAAAATCACATAGTAAAAAACCTAAAACCAATGCTTATACAGGTAATATAATTTGTTGGAGAGTTATTCATAAGAGGTATATAAAGTTAAACGCTCTTATGAGGATAGAAGGACTCAGGAGGAATTTTAACAGGATTAGTGTGTGGCTAAACTAAGGTGGTCAGGAAATATTTTATAAACCAGGGGATTTTTGCTTTACTATATCTTTTTCTTTCTTTCTTTGTTTCTTTCTTTTGGTAAGTGTGGCTAAAGGGACTCACACTTCAGTGCCTTAGTTCTTCTGTTAAGTATTCCCCCCTTGAAAGGATGTGCCATAAGCAGAATATTCTGTTTATTCACCAGAATAGGCAGGTGAACTGCAAGCAGTTTACAACTTTGCATGCAAGTATTTTCTCATCCCCTGCAAGCCCAAAAATGACAGCAGAAGCAAGCAGCAGGGTCGCCGGTGCAGATGTGAATTTGACTGTCCGAGAGACATCACGGTGAGAGGTTTACACTCATTCACAGCCATGGCCAATGGGCATGCACAGGTGAGATGAAAGGGGGACAAAAGCCCAGAAGCAGGGTGCTAGGACAGGTCTTGAGGTCGCCAAGCTGAAGCTTATGCCCTTTAAGAGATCCCTCTCATGGCCTGGGCATCTACCCACTTCTCCTCACTGAGGACAAGCACACATGGGGTGCAGGACAGAAAGGTGGAAAGCAGAGGTAGAGGGTTGTGAGGATCAGTTCAATAAACACCTTTGTAAATCACAGTTACAGCGTCTGAAAAAAGCAGCTCTGCTAGAAAAAAACAGTTTTTCAGTTATTAATCCTGTTATACATCAGGTGACTGATAGTCAGATGCATAGATATATGTGCATATGCACACGATTCTTTATTTTTAAATGTCTCATTTTACTACTGCTCGTTATCCTAACAAATACTAAACACAAACCACTGCAACAGACAACATTAAAGCAGTAAGAAAGCAAACAGGTGAATGCTGAGTGAGCAGACAAGAGAAAACTGTGTAAATTGTACCTAGCAAACCCTCAGGGGTCTTTCCCCAGCATGATCAATAGCAGATTAATCTTCTGAGCAGAAGGAATTTCTTCTAGAACAGACAGGCAGCATCAGCTGAGATTTGTCTCTCATAGACAGAGTATATAGGAAAAGGCTTCCAAATGTCATTATCTAGCCAGCAAAAATTAGTGATTTGTAGGATTGTCTTATATATACTGAAAGTCATGAAAGAAGGGTCTTACAAGGTACAGGCTAACCCAGGGAGCAAGTGCTGAAGCGGTATCAGTATGATGAGGCAGAAGAAGGGACATCTGCAAGAAATTTTATTTTTTTTTTTTAAAAGATAGACAAAATGGTTCATCAAAATCTCAGGGAGAAACTTGGTCCCAATTTCATTAAAAAGGCGTTTTCACCTGCAACTAGAGCCCCTGCTTGCAAAGAGAAAGCAAGATGGATCTTGAAAAGATCACTGCTCATGACAGGAAAAGCACTAATTAGCCAGCAGGGACCCTGAGGAGTAGATCTGTGTAGAGTTGTGAAGCTCAATATTTCTTGCTAAATTTTCTGTCAGTCTGAAGCGAAGCAGGATGCGTAGTCAGGAGCAGTATTTTCTCACAGCATCACTGCTTTCAGCCCTGTCTGGAGCTGGGAAGTACAGCGTCTTGTGAGAGCTAAAAAATTATCTTCCAGTTTTTCACCACAGTGTTTAGTTTCCTCACTCATTCTGGCTTGTGTTTCCAACAATTTAACCAGTAATGAAGCCAGCTGTGTATAGCATACTAGCTGGGGCTAGTGAGCCTTCAGCATGGTTTATTCTTCAGCCTCCGCTGCCAAAGACTTCACATAGCCAATTTAAGGAAAAAAAAAAATGATGGGGAGGTTTCAACATCTTCTACCCCAGTTCTTGCCTGTGGTTTGTCCTTGAAATGCACCCACTGGCATAACAGTAATCCAGAGCCAAGCACCTGGCACATCTCTAATTAGAATTATTCTTGCAGTTTTACTTTGGATTTTTCCCCTGTGAAATCATTCTTTTTGAGTCAGAACACTCGTTGCATCTTAAAGCTGTTTCTGCTGCATTTGTTCAAGATTATTTGTTTCTACCTGATCACATCTAAACATCCTTGTAACAGATGGTAGTAGCTATTCTCTCAGTCCAGAGGAAATCTTCAGATAACCAGGAATTTGCTGCAAATGTTGCCCTTCATTCCTCTTACTCATTGTTTTACATGATTGCCGCTGACTGGGGTAAAAATTTGCAGAAGGTAAATGCTGAGCAAAGCTGTCTCCTTGAAGTAATCCCATTTTCAATGAGAGAAATATTTCTGAAATTTTAGCAGACCTGCTTTATGATTTGGTGTTATCCTTCCAGCTCTTCTTACCCAAACTGGTTAGAATCTCCTCGGTAATAATCTGATCCTGCATTGGTATCATCTCCTGAAGGGTCCTATTTTTAGTGGGAATGGGACGTAACAGAGCTGTTGTTTCCAGAGTTTGGTGAAATATGAGTACCTTACAAGCAGGAGGCATGAGTGAACAACGTATTTTGGAGCTCTGGCAGCTCCAGAGTCTTCACACACTGGGACCCCCGGGCTAAGTGGTACAGGACAGGTAGGCCCAGGCAGTCTTGTGAGTTCAATGTCAGCATCACCACCAGACCGGGATGTAAGTGGGGACACAGGAAGGGATGAAGACATGGCCAGCTAAAAAGGTGAGGAGCTGCTCATACTGATGCATTGCTGCCAGGCCCTGCCCCACTCCTGGCACAGCATTAAAAAGGTCATTTATACCTATCCACCCCCAATTAAAGAGGGGTTTTTTTCCTTGGACAACATGTATCTGTCCACAAGTAGGGAGAATGGAGCGCATGAGCACTGTTGTTGAGCAATGGAGTTTGTACCAGGGCTGAGAGACCCTCATTGGAGCCGCACTGGTGAGTCCTGCTTAAAATCTGTTTTAGAGGTGAGACACAGGGAGCCTGCAGAGAGGCTGCCTTCCTGCATCACATATGTTAGTGGTTGGTCTGTAATCCTGGGAAAGTTGGGGTACTACAGGGACTGTGAGTTTCTATGAAGTCAATAGAAGAAATCAAAAGAAAACAAGCCCATTTCCTCTAGGATTTAACTTCCTACATGGGGATCCTCACCTCTTGACAAAATAAGAGGAATCATCATGTGGAAATGGACTGAAACCTGCAGAGACAAACTGTAGCACGAGATGTAGGGCAGGGAATTTTTTGCCCTTTCCATGCATGCTCCACTGAGGGGACATGGTATTTTCACAGTATCTTAGAGTCTCAATAAGAGTTTCACTCTTGCCTTCAACCTGTGATGTCTTTCCACCCCCCCTTGACATCACCTTCAGCTGTGTCTGCTGTACTTCCCTTGACACGCTGCTCTGCACCGGTTGTACAGATAACAGCCAGACAAAGGCAACCAGAGGGCCAAAGGCAGCATCTCTTTCTGAATACAGATTACACGGCTGAAGTCACAGGGTGAAGTTTACATAAGCAATCCTCCTGCGTCAGGAAAAGCACGCACTTGCACCAGCCTCAGGAAGCTCAGGAAGCTGTATGAGGACTCTGCTGTTTGTCCTGAAATAGTGTGAATTTGGCTTTGTGCAAGAGTTTCTAATGAAACTCTTGGAAAATAGGTAGTCCAGGATTATTGTACAAGGGCCCACAGTCCCATTTTGTCAGAGGAGAGCTGCCAGCTTCTTTGTCTTCGTATTTTTCTGGGTTGCATAGCTATGAACTGGGATAAGACCCGAGAACTTTGTAGGCCAAATTCTTGTCTGTGCAACTGCAGTCAGGCAACCTTTGTTGAAATTTCCCAGTGAAAAGAGGATGTCCACTATTGCACCATCCCAAATAATCCCTAGCTCCAGGAATGCTCTGGGAATGTGCTCTGAACAAGCTCATCCCCTGCTGCTGCAACAGCTCCATGAAGGTCACCGAACTGAGGTTGCTCTGATTTGTTGCAATGAGTCAAGTTCTGGTGCAGGGATCTGGAAAACATGGATGTGTGAGCTTCACTAAACTATTCAGTCTTTATGAATACTGGCGAAAGTGAGGTATTTGAATCTTGAAATCCTATAAGTACTACAAAGAATATGTCAAACTCCCTTTGAATTCACTACAGGAGTAAGTATTGAAGAGGAAGATGCTGAGATTTGATCTCATTTTTGTTGGAGGTCTGTAGATTGTGACCATGGAGGGCAGAAAACCTCCCCTCTCCCTCAAAGAGCTGGGAAACCAGAGGTGCTCTTCCTTCCAGTCTCCCTGCCCTGCCATCAAATTTCTCAGTATTGCACTTTTAGCAGAGATATGTCCCCAGGTTTCCCTTCACTGGCAACTGCTTCATACTTACCCTCCCAAGAGGGTTTCTCCAGCAAAGATCAGGCTTCCCATAATAACTCTATGAGACACATTAGTGAGGTTCAGGGGAGAGTACACACTCTTTTCTCTGCTCAGCTCTGATGGCCTTTGGAGCAGTTTAGGCAGAAACTGCTTCCCCAAGGCCAAGGGGACACAACTCCCCCAGCCCACAGAATGCAAAATTATTGGATTCCCATAATACCCCAAATATATGTCAGATACGAGCTATTTCATGCCTGCGTTATCTTCTTATATAAAGTCTGAAGTAATAACAGAACAGTAATTCCATTATTCCACAAGATCATGTAGTCTTCAGAGTACTGGTAAGAGGTGTAAGCATTTCCCTACACGAGTCCAGTGCAGTTGTAAACAAAATTAAATACTCCTGGAACTGGAAACATCACAGGCAGCTACAGGACTACCTCTCTGGCTGCTTGCTCCAGCAGGTGGTAAGATCAGAAGGGCTGTAATGTGTGATTTAGTTGCTCTGTAATATCAACACCAAAGGGGAACTTTGACACCAGAGTTACAAGTCATTTTCCCCTGGCAGTCTCCTATGCTAGCTATTCTAAAACCAGTGATCTTTGGGTTTCATGAAGACTTGATGATTAAATTGTCATTTGTGACACAGAAATTAAAAATAAATATGAAGTATAAGATCAGCCTGTACATTCCCTTTCTACATCAGGTGCCTTCCCTATCATTCATCATAAAGTGGTCTTCTCAGCTGAATTTTAAAGGACAAATAAAACACGGATCTATAGATTTGGAGATGGCTCCGGCACTTTCACTGCATTTGTCACCTTCATGTCACGTCCAATCCTCTCCTCACTTACCACGACTTAATACATGTACAGGGTGGCCCCATTTAATACCTCCATCTTTAGCATGGGCCCTTCTGTTTGATAGCTTTAAAAGACTGATGAAGTGGTTGTGGACAGAAATAAATTCAGCATCCACATAGTCCACAACAGTCAACTCTGATATGAATTTTAATTATTCACATAATTCAGTTTCCTTGACTCAGGTAACACATTTTTGGCATCACGAGTCTCAGAACAGCATGATGCTCACTAGGCTCAGGCTCACCTTTGCCAGGCAGAGATGGCCTGTCAAGTCCATAACCTCTGCCGAAGTGGCCGCCGAGTCACAAGGTCATTAGTAAGAATTTGTCAGCACAGCACACAGTGAGTCACATTTAGTAGCCCATCTGCTGTCACACTTCATAAAATATTTTCCTATTATTTCTCCTTCCTGTTCTATTCCCAAGGAGCAAATCAATCCCCAGAAGATCTGTAACTGCCAGAGCCCAATTTTGCAAATAAAAGAGCGGAAACGTAGTTGTTGCCTTTCCCACTACCCCGAAATGTCTGATACCTCTTATCATTCTTGATGACATTTTAACAACATGAGCTGCTGTTAGGGATCAGCATTAGGATTCCCAGTCACAAGCCAGACACTGTAAAGACATAGCACAAAAGCTACACCCCAAGTGGCTGCAGACGAAATACATTCACAGGGCAAGTCCCTTCTCATTCAACTCAGATTCCCTTTTGGGACCAGCCTCCCAATTCTCACCTCTGACTTTAACTAGACTTTATGGGGACCCTCATTCTTTTCCTTTATTTGCATGCTCAGAACTAAGTTAATGACATTTCAGTAGCTGGATTATTTTATAGCTGTCTCTGTCTCTATCATTTTTTTTTTATGGAATATTGTCCTGCATTTCTAAAGCTATTTAAACAGCAACATCCTTTACAGAAATTCTGTCTTCATCCTGCCGGTTTATATTATATAAGTCCCATTAGTCATCTTGAACTTTAGTAGCTCCATTTTGTTGCCTTTTAGGTTTTTTTTCCTAGAGGATCTGAAGGGGCCAGGCAGAAGAGGTTATTGTGAATGAACCAATAATCTTCCAAACTCATTAAATATGCCAGTGATTATTAATAATTAATGGAACAGGGGTACATTCCCCTCTCCCCCAAGAAGCAAAGAATGTTCTTTAATAGCTGTACAGTAATCCTTTGAAAATAGACAATGAACCTGCTCCTGGGGGGTAACAGGAAATTATCTGGATTGATGCTTTCCATTCCTCTTCCTCTGCAGTTCGCATTTAACAAGAACCTTAAAGAGAAAGGATTTGCTTTCTAGTCAGTTATTATTACTCTTATTTCACCTCTGCAAATGCCTCAAAGTCTAAGCAGCAGATGTCACACAGAGCATCCTCTCTGGAAACCTTTATGCTCATTTCAGCTCCATGATGAAGCTGCAAATGTCAACAGCTTTCCACTGCCTTTGGAGACGTCAGCTCCCACAACCTCGTAACATCTCCTTGCAGCTAAAAAGGAGTCCTTTCCCTGCCACAGAGGAGAAAAGTGAAGCAGAAAGAGATGACTTGCAGGAGACTGCAGGAGCCTCAAAGCCAGAGGATGAGAAGAAAATGAGAGCAATCAGTCTGCTGACACTGGTGGCTTTGATATCCTCCTGATGATTGGGGTGACACTGATCCTGGTGGCAATGGTCACATTCTCTACACCTCCTCCTTCCACTCCAGACCAAATCTGCCTCTTGTGGCACAATGCTTGGAGAAACACATTCAATTTTTATTCATCAGTGAGTGATACAGCCACAGCAAAGGAGGAATCTGAAGTGCAGGATGAAGCAATCTCACTTTGAATTCTTGATATTCAGAAGGTCTGCTTATACGTTCATTGCAATGAATAGTACTTTTTTCAATCTTATACAGCCTAGCTGTTTACCCACAGGCAAGGGTTGAAGTTCTCTGTTCACAAAAACAAAAGTAAAACAACTGAGAGAAGTAAACAAAAGGAAAAAATAGCTAATGATCAGTGTATTTTTACAGTAAGCCAGAGTTTTGTGTGAGGATTAGTTTATGTCAGATGGAGAATTTAAATTGCAGGCTAATAACTCTGGTAAAAATTAACAGATTTTTAATTTAATACAGATAGAGGCTGTTCATCCTTCCAGTTCCAGTAACAGATGACGCGCTTATGAAAAAATGTAAGGATATGGACCAGAATACAGCAGTCCAAGACTGGAGAAATCAGGTCTTGCATGTATAAGCCAGTTCTACTCTCCTTTGTATTTGTACTGCATTTTATAACTTTTAAAAATTAACACAAAAATTAGAGCTGTCTGTCCTTACTCCTGTGCAAAACAAATGCAAAACTGGGACATCACAGCCATAGAGAGAAGGGAAAAAATGGTGAAAAAAAACCCCATGAAAACAAAACAAATGCAGGAACACCAGCAGCACAGGGAGGGATGACAAGAGGTGACCCCAGCCCTGCAGCACAGCAGCCCCAGGAGCCAGGGCAGGGCTCTGAGGAGCCATTTTATACCAAGCACCATGGGCAGGAGCGCTGTGATTGTTCCATTGGGGTCACCTGGCTCACCCTCCCCTGCCCACAGCACAGCTGCCCCCCCCATGGTCACTGCCCCAGCACAGGCAACAGCAGCCAGGGGGGCCCAGGTGGGCTCAGGTTAGTGCAGAAAATTTTTATTCTGGTGCTCTCAAACCAGGACAGTCCATCAAAAGATGCACTGCCCATTGTAACAGTGATTTGACTCTTGCATAAACTGGCAAAGAGGAAGGAAATGTTCATCTAGAGAAGTAACAGCAATAAAAGATGAAGATTCTGCCTTGAGTTTACAACATGGACAAATATATATATAGCTTGTTCTAAAAACACAGGGTGAGGGTCATTGTGATCCTCCATACAGAGGCAAATTATACTTGGAAGGTGGGCTGGTGCTCAGTTTTACAGGAACAGAAGAGACACATGATTTTCTAAGGGACAACAAGAGGGAGAAGCACTCATGGATGTTTTGTGTCTATGCTCAGGACCAAGAGGAGCAGATTATGGAAAAATCTCAGATTACTACATTGTAAGTGGTCCTGAAATCCAGGAGAAGGTTGAAATTAGCAGCAAACCAGCCCAATCCCCACTTTGTGGTGACTTGTACAAAGTAGAGGATATGAGCCCTGTGGCAGCTCTGTGGGAAATGGTTTTCCCAAACCACTTCCACTTTTGAGATTTCTCCTGTTTTACACCAGGACAAATCTGTGACCTCTAGAAGATTTTCTCAGACCTCTAAGAGCCACCCATCTCAAAAGGGTCAATAATCTGATGGGCAGAGCCTCCTTGCTGGACAAAGATGACCAAAGCTGAAGTTTGTTGCTGATCCCAGTAAGGGATCAAATGTCAGGTTTTTCATGTGCCAAGCAAGTACCATAAATATCAATTTGTCAGCTGTCCTGGGTAGGGCAAGATTAGTTAGCTAAAGACTACAACCTCAAATCTAGACTTTCTCTGAAAAGCACAGAAGATTGAAACCTTGGGGAGCTAGTAGGGAAATTAGTGCAGCAGGGAAAGGTTTTAGTCTGGGGAGACTTTCTTTTATAGATTGGTGAAACAAATTGCTTTAGCACAGCCCACGTGAGCTTCAGGGGGGAGAAACAGTTATGTATGAACAAAAAAGGCATCAAAATGACTGAGAGAAAAGAAAGACGACTTCTATAGTAGGCAACCCCAGGAAAATGGAAAGAAATGAAAACAATATGAGCTATACACTGGAAAAGTCCAGACAGTAAAGGGAACTAACATGAAAATAATATAACAGAGAAATAATATGAAGCTTTAAAATTAATGGGAAAAGTCATGAAAGAGGTCTCTGCATGCAAACAGGCGAGGTGGTGACTTAAGGGAAGTTCAGAGGGTTTCATCTGTAAACAAATGTAAGAGATTTCGGAAAGCAAATAAGGAACTAATAGTAGCAGCAGGAGATACACAGAAAGGAGTGTTTCAACATCATGGGCATAACCAAATCAGAGCGAGGAAGTGAAAGTCCGAGAGGATGGGTGATCAGGGAGGGGACCGATGTAGCAGCTAATGACACAAGATTTGAGATTTTAGCCTGGCAAAATTGAGATATCAGGTCTTGCAGGGACTTTTGAATTCTTCTATATGTCAGACCTGCACTGCAGTGTCACCAAAAACCTGCCCCCAGGCTCCCAGGGACTGTGTCTACATGCCCGGCTCAGGAAAACTGCTACCAACTTACAGGAACAAGTTACCACTGAAAACAGAGTTGGAAGGAGTCGCAGGGAATCAGCTGGATCATTGTCCTGCACACAACAAAGTTATCTGCACCTCCTTCATTCCTGACAGATGTTTGTCTGGTCCATCAAGTTTCCTTACATATTTGCATGCAAATTAAATCTTTGCCATAGTGAGACTGCATCAATTTTTAATAAAAAAATCTGTTCAAAGCCTACATCTAGTTCTGCCCAGAAAGTTGTCATCTCTACAGGCTGAGTGAGGAGACGAGTCCCCCACTGGGCTGCTGGAGGCTGACTCTATGTCTTTGTGGATGGGAATGAAGCTGTACATAGAATCATAGAATCATAGAATGGTTTCAGTTGGAAAAGACCTTTAAGATCATTGAGACCAACAGTTAACCTAACTCTACCAAATCTGGTGCTAAACCATGTCTGTAAACAGAACCATGTCTGTAAACAGACTGCACAAAGTACAGTTGAACAAAACTTACAGCATGTATTAATTCACTCACACACACACACTCAGCATACAAAGAGCAATGTGAGGGCCTCTGTCCAGTAAATAAAAGGTTGGTTGGCTGTTTTGTTTTTTTAATGTAAACATTGACTTAAAATTGTTCCTATTTAATCTGAATGTGAGAGTGGGTGGTGTCACATTGCTCAGTGCTGGAGGACAACCAGTATCTACACACCACAGCCTTGGACAAAGGGAAGGGCCATGGCATTGTGCAGCTTCTCCTCAAGCCTTCACCAGATGTATGGTTCACACCTCACCTGCTTTGTTCCACTGACACTTTTAAGCCTCTCCAAATCCTCTGCTACCAGCTTGCAGGGACTGTGGGACAGATTTCCATAGGATGCCACAGCTGAAAAGGGTCTGGAAAGTGTCAATGTGGAGTTAGATGAGGCTCCATGGCATGAGTCAGACTGGCTGGTGTGGCTGCCCTGACTCACCGCACTTTCACCAGTACCGACCCACAGCAGCCGCTATTCAACTGACCCGGCGCTAGTTCTTGTGTAACCAGCCGCAGCACAAAAGGTTCACACTGAGCAACACCACATTGCCAGTTGCCAAATGTTTATTGTACAAGCCTGGGCTAACCATAACAGGAACCCAGCTTGGCCAAAGCCGAAAGAAAATGATGCTTAGCTTGGGATGGAAGCCAAGTCAATTATTTTGTAAACAAGCTTGGTGCTCTTCCTAAAAGTGGAGGTCAGGTCCTCATTTGGTGTAAATGAGTATGGCTTAAATTGATCTCAAAGAGCAGGACAGGAGAAGCAGCCAAGCACTAAAAATCACTTTATAATGGCTGTCCTGGCTATTTAGTGCTGTTCAAAAGACCAGCACAGTCTCACCAGGCTCTTCATCTCTACTGACCTCAGGACCAATCTTGTACCAGGACACCTGCACTTCCATTCCTGACCTTGACTGTAATAATAAGCTGTAATTGGGAGTGTATTAGCAGCTAAATAACAAAATGCTTTAAAAAGGCTCAAGACTTATTCCATGGGAGGAATGTCCCAAAAGATGATCAATGCTTCTCCGTGTAGTTTGTTGCTTTACCCACAAGTGTAGAAAATCATCATAAGAAGGTCATATACATCAGATGAGATATTCCCATCAACCTACTCCTGGAGGCCACCAAGAAGGTGGCAGAAGCTGTAAAGAACCTCAGAAGCCTGGTGGGGTGACATCCAGGGGAAGGACGCAGTGGAAGAAGAGCCAAGCTGTTTTCCTGATGTGACTCACTCATTTTCCACTTGAGTTTGTGACTGTTCTTACAGAAAAAAAAAAAAAGCAGGACCGCTTGGGTCCTTATTTTAAATTTTTATGACAAAAAGAGAGTCTTTCTTCATCTTTTCTGTTTCTTCATCTGGCATTTCATGTCTTAGTATGGGAGAGCTGATATTTCTTTCCTGTGTTTACTCCATCTGATAGCTACAGATGATGTGGTAACATTTGTTCACATTTATGCAAAACATAATGGCCCAAACCCCAATGATTTTTATTCCTATTATGCCACAAAGATGGAATTCAGGCTACACCACACTCTGGATGGAATACATTATCTCAAAGACTTGCCTTTCTAACTGACTTTTAGGGAATTAGAGTACATTTACTAGCATTTGACTAGTTTGTTTTAAGCCCTTTATGCGTTTTTTTATTTTTCTTCTGCTTTAATAATATCAATGCGATAGGAAGTTATGCATTATGTTAAGAAAAATAAACAAACATTCTAGTAATCTGCTTTAACTGTGGTCTTTTACATTTCTTTAGGCTTTTATTTAGTTATCAGGAGAAATGTTATACTGAAGCCCATTTTTTACTTTCTCTGCACAATCCAATAATTTATATACCTTTATTGCATCCATTCATCTTCATCTCCTTTTTAAGCCAAGCAACAATGCTCTGCTGACTCTCTCCTCTCCTATAGGTCTTGCCTGACTTTCCCATTCCCCTCTATGTTCTGTTCTATGAGCTGTTCTGTTTCTGCAATGCTTGAGAGACTCCCTGGCAAATGCCTGTTACCTTTATTAAATTCTCACCCTTCCTGACTAGATTTATATGGCTTTTTACCTCGTCCATACAACACAGCCCTTTATATGTGTTTTTTTTCAGACACATGAAGGAAGCCTATGTTTATTTCTGTAAACAGGGATTCAAATCTCTATCAAAAGGAAGAATAGCAAAGAATCACCCACACACACACATACACACACACACACACAAAACCAATGGATTCATTTCAGCAAGAGCAGAAGGAAAGCCTGGCAGATGGAGTTTTCCTCCCTCTGAGGCATTTTGACTAATTTACATCCTCATTTCAGAGCTAAAGGCTCCCACTGAAAGGCAGCCATGTGTTTCTTTTAAACAGGTAGATTTGATTAAAGGCTGGACTTCTGGGGCATGATCCTGCTGCCTCTGAACAATCAGCCCTACCAAGGATAATGAGATTACTCGCAGGAGTAAAGCACCGCAGAACCAAACCCTGGAGTCTCACCAATTAATAGGAGAATTTTCTCCTCTTTTCCCCTCCGCCCCTTGCTTTATTGCCCTTAAAATGCCAGGGGAGCTTCAGAGTTATAGCAATTACTGTTATGGAGAACAGGGCATAAAATGAACTGTTATTGCCTTTAAAAGAACTGGAATCTCTTTACCTTTCAAGAGTAGGGCATAAAAATCTGTATGCAAATGAATAAATATAAATGCAAATATCATCTACACCAGGAAAAGCTGTTTTTCCCTGAGCTAAGGAAGCATAATGACAATCACACTCCCAACTGTAAACGGTGCTCAGTGTTTTGTAAGGGCTGCGGAAAAATGAAGCGAGGGTTTAATCCACTTTCTCCTCTGGTTGAAGGAAACAGGTGTGGCTCCATTTCCAGGTAGCTTATAATTTTTCATTAATATATTACAGGCACCCTTTGCATATTTTAAGTCATAGCAAATTTCGCTGTTCCTGCTCAGGAATACTGGCTGGCTACAGAACAACATGGACTGAGATGTTTAACTGTGCTGTTTTGCTCAACTTTGATGGTTTATGTGGATTTGAAGAGGCAGTAAAACATCCTTTGGCAAACAAAGGCTTCCAAGTGGATGGAAGATGAGTGCATCCGTTGTTTGCTAATGGACAAACAAGAGAGGAATTAAAAGGCAAAATTTCTTGTCAAAGGCCCCACCTTACAACAGATAACTCATGTGGGAAGCTTCCGGAAGATGCCTGTCCCCAGCCCACGTGGTGCAACTGGGGTTCATATGGCTGAGACCTTGTTAGCAGTGGAGCTCCCTGAAGAAACATCTGCATCAATTCAGTGTTCAGCACAGAAACAAATGGTGAATCAACAGTGAAAGCTTTGAGTATGTAGCTGACGGACTGAGGCACACAGGCAAAGTCACAGGCACTTGAGTGAGTGCTGGACCAACAAGTGTCGTGTTAGTGCAGCACAACTGGGAAAAAAGTGGTGGTGTGAGCATCACATTTTTGCACACTCTTGGTTCCCATGGCCCAGAGTAACTGTGCTAAAAGTAGACCACTGAATACCACTAACCACTGTGACTTCAACACTGGGAGAAAAAGAAATGAGATACAGTGTGCTCTGGGTCATAAGGGGAGCACATGGACCAGTTTGGGGGAAGTCTGATGATCCCAAGGAAAAAAGAGAGACAGAAGAGAAAAGCATTAAATGACTCCCCACAAGCATGCATTATGTCCCAAAGTTCATCTTGATACCTGTGATCAATTGATGGGAATGAAGTCAACTTAATGAACAAGAGAGTGAGGAAAACAAGAGACATGAAAAATAGACAGTAGGTCATGGGGCAGGAAAGGAACCAAAATGACTCAGAGGACATCAAACTTCTTAAAATGCTAAGTGAAAAGACCAGTAAAAATCAGTTGCAGACAACAGTCTGGGGGAAACTAAGTGTTCAGCAAAGGAGACAGGTTTAAACCCTTCCAGGATGTGGCACAATTTATTGGCAGAACAGAAAAGACATAAAAAATTCCTGGGTGAAACTAAAATTAAAGGGGATTATTCTGCTGCAACGTTCACGAAAGGACATCAGGGAAACAAACATACATTTCCCACGAGGGGCAAAGGTCAGAAAAGAGACATGAACAGATGAGCAAGAAATCGAAACTGCTAGAGATTTGATTGTAGTAATGGGATTGTTGCCAGCATTGTGAAGAATAGCAAACTTCTAATGAATATTTGGCAATAAACTAATGAGTCAGGAGAGAGCAATTGAAAGTAGGACACAGTGATGACCTTGACTTCAGTATTATGGGGAAGAAATGCAAGGCACAAGGTATTTTAATCTGGCACAGAATAATGTACCATCAGGCTAACACTTAATATGGGAAGAAAAGAGAATATTAAACAAAAGAGTTAGGGGAAAAAAAAAACCAAGCAGAAAATCTCTTCAAATTTAATGGAAACTTTGGCAGAGTGATATTATCATAGAGTCACAGACTAGTTTGAGTTGGAAGGGACCTTTAAAGATCATCAAGTCCAACACCCCTGCCATGGGGAGGGATATCTTTCACTAGATGAGGTTGTTCAAAGTCCCATCCAGTCTGATCTTGAACACTTTCAATGATAGGACATCCACAGCCTCTCTGGGCAACCTAGTCCAGTGTCTCATCACCTCCAACATAAAAAATTTCTTTCTTATGTCCAATCTAAATCTACCCTTTTTTAGCTTTAAACTGTTAACCTTTGTCCTGTCACTACAGACCCTGGCAAATTCTTTCTCTGTCTTTCTTATAAGAAAAATGGGGAGGGAAAATGGGTTCTGAGTGAAGGCAAATAGTCCTGATGATCTGGTTCTACCGCATCCCAGCTTGAAGGGTGGCAGGGAACCAGTAGGGTGACAGCCAGGAAAAAAACACGATACTAGGGAGAAGGGTCCCCAGGAGAACCACTGATGGGTTCCAGTGGCCTGTAAAGAGCATCTGTTAAGAAAGCTTGGAGAGAATGTATAAGGGAGAAATGTCCTGGGAACAAGATATCTCAGTATGGCTCCCTGCACAAGTTGATAAGCCTCTTGTGTCCAAAGCAGGTGGAGAACGCATATTTGTCCACAACAAGGGAACCAGCTGGGACACAACAGGCAGGGTACATTGGCAAGGGGAACCATTTCAAGACACATGGAAATCCTTACAAAGACACTCACAGCAGGCAATCAGCTCTCGTATGAAATGGGACAGAAACAGCTTGGAAGAAAAAATTGATAAACTGGGGCAAGCGAGACCAAGGAGGTCTTTATCGAGTGCAACATATAAAAACAGGCCCTAATGCTGTGAGCTGTTCTGCCCAGGTAGACCCCTGAACTCACTCAAAACGTTACTGATTTCAGTGATGCTCCATATCTCTGCTGACATCAGTCTGAAATAAGCAGCATGAGTTGGAAGGTGCTTGCACACTTCAGTACCTCTCTTTTCCCTGCAGTGGACCAAGATCCAAAACAAGAAGAGCAGTGTCTCCATGGGCCCTCATTTGATATCCTATCCAGGGTAGAAATGAATGGCTGGGGATGGGGGAAATCATGGTGAAAGCCCCAAAATTATCAGCAGAGTTTTCAAAAGTAGTTGGAGATATTACTTACTGGTGATTCACAAATTCTATGGTTAGAAGGGGCCGGTGATCATCCCCTCTGACTTCCTACAAAACAGGCAACTAAAGCCTCACTTTGCATCAGGCTTTTCATCGCTGGCTGGTCTGGATCATGTCGTTGAGGCTGAATTCAAAGCCTTCAGAGACAGAAATAACTCACCTGCATGTAAGTGTCTGTAATGTCACCTGATAGTCCTTTTACAATCGGTGAGGGTATGATCAGTATAGTCAATGGAGCTTTGGAGATACATTTACTTCATCCTAAATTTAGTGCCTGCCTTTGGTTAGGTGAATCACACCTTAAACTTCATTAACTCTGCTGACTGGATCCTCACCAAACAAAAATAAAACACAGGGTTCTGAGAAGTAGATATAGATGCATTGTAGGCACCCAAAGCTGGATGAGATAAATCCCAGCCCAAGGACTCAAGGGTCCAAAGCACCTTTAAAATTGTTATGGTTGTTAATCTCATTTATTCTGGGTGTGTAGATAAATCCCACTAGAAATGAGGTATGATTTTTCTGTCTTCATCTTTCAACCACTGACTTTGTACTGTCATTGCCTACTTAACTGAAGAGCTGTTCACAATTAAATTCCTCTGCTGTTACAGTCTCCTGTTGTCTGGATCAACAGAGCTCATTATGGACTGGATCTGTTATCACTGAAGACTAGATGATGATGCCAGATCAGATCAAATAGTTCCATTAACCCAGAAAGAAAGATCTAAAAGAATCTGTGAAACAAATGCTCTAAAAGAGGGGTTTGGTTTGCCACTTCTCTACCTTTTTATCCCTCAGAAAAGAAAAGAAAAGAAAAGAAAAGAAAAGAAAAGAAAAGAAAAGAAGAGATTAACAAAATCACCCACGCACACCCCCCAAACCTCTTCTACCTCCAATTATAAATATAGATAAATGTGGGTATCGATAGATAAAGCAGTGGTTCCTGCCTCAGAGAAGAAACATGTAAGGAGTGAAGAACATGGTAAAGGAATTTCCCCTATTTGTTTACTGTGGTGGACATGCTCTTGGATAGCGTAACAGTGTGCTCACAGTGTGGGGAAGGCTTTGCCTACAAAAATCCAGCAGCCAAAGGGAACAGACATCAGGTACTACTTTTCTCTCAACTTTAGAACATAGTTCATTCCTAAAGGCCAAAGGTGAGCTTTAAATGAGCCAAACCCATTACACCTAGATCACGGAAGAAATTCTGAAGAATAAATATGAAACCTACCTGTAAAAGTTGACATTTCATTATTACGCAAACCTACTGCATGTTTGAGAAGGAAACTGTCACTCTGAATGTTGTATTCATGCATAACTTATCTGGAAAGGTGCAGCTTTCTTTTTTATTCATGCATAACCTTCCTTTTTCACTAAAACTATTTTTATTCCAAAAAATAGGGTTTTTTCTCTTTTTTTTGTTTCACAAGCAGAACCCCAAGCCAGAGGGGGGAGAAAAAAACATATGCTGCCAGAAAAGTGATACATCATGTTTCACACTGGTGAAGGATGAAATAAGCAGCTCAGAAAACACCAAGGTTAGCCTTGCTGTGTCTGTGTAGCTGGCTTAATAAAAACTGATGCCTGCTTTGCAGTTTCTCTTTCCCCATTCCAGCTAGCTGGAGCACAGACCAGCATTTCCCAGAGCAGGATCCTGCTGTTTATGGTAGCCACTGAAATGAAGCACTGGCAAAGATTTCAAGAGGCCATCCAGCTCAGTCCCTGTGAGGATCAGGAACACCTAAACTATCTCTGATTAATTCTGGTAGCAGATGCCTCATAGGTGCTTTGATGCTGTCCTGAAGGCTGTGGTAGAGCTGTGCTGTGACAGCCCTACTGAGACAGCAGAAGACTGGGCTGCACACACATTTTGAAGATGCACTTCACACCAGCCCTTAGGACTCTGGAAACTGCATATTATCCTTCACAGCCTAAGGGCTTCCCTTACCTCTACCAGCTGATCTGCTCCAGGAGTTCAAAGGGAAAGGGAAGCCAACCACATCTCCCCAGAGAGGTTTCCCAGCATGTACAAAACCTTTCATGGGTAGAGAGGAAGCCCAAGCAGCTCTGCTGACCCTCGCAGCCCCAGAGCTGGAGGACAGTAAGGATTGAGGGAAGGGTATATGCCTGAGGGACCACTGGCTGATAGATACTTCTTTTGAGCTCTTTTGAGTTGTTTGCACAGCATTTGCTGTGGCTCCTTTACTGCTTCGGGCCCTGTGGTGAAACTTGGTCATTATAAAATAAAAACAAGAATCCAGCACTTTCAAAACTATGTCCCAGAGGCCTGAAATGTCCTTGATGCATCTTTTCCCTTCTCCCCGGAAAATCCCTTCTACATAAAACACCTGTTTTCAGGTATGCCCAGGATGTCCATGTGACAGCCCCAGGCAGGAGTTTCACCATGTCAATGGGGTACAAAAAACTTTCCAGATGTTGGGAACTTAATGCAATAAAAGATCCTTTCAAATTGAAGCTATATTGGTATCCCTCCTAGGCTTTAATAGTCCATGCAGGCAAACATCTGATGCCCCGTGGAAAAGATTGAATAAGTAGAATACATTAACATGGAGATAAAAGCTGGAAACTGAAAGTCATCAGGAAAAAAAAAAGCACAAAAAAATCAGAAACAAAACCCTTCAACTAATAGTAATATTCCAGGTTATGTTCATTCCATGATAATTTCATCAAAACTGTTCCCATAAGAAAAAAAACATATTGATGTTTTTGCACTTCAGGTCTGAATTCCACCACTCACAATTAAAAAAACTAAATAAACAAACCCAAAAGTTCCCCTCCAAAAAAAAAAAAAACAAAACAAAACCTTAACAAAAACAAACCCAAGGGCTAAAATCTGGACAAAAATAGTTTCTAATTAATGGATATTGCCAATTTGGATGGGTTCATATGTAAGACTACAATGACCTATGTCTTCCAGTCTTTTTTCTTCTTTATTTCTAAGTTAATCATCAGTGCAGAGAGATGAGCTCTCTTCTTTGTGCATGTCAGTTCTGTGTTCTCTTCTCTTGGAAGAGCAACCTGTTCGACTTCCTCTGAAAACTCCTCTCACCCACTTTTCTTCCCAGTTCTTTCTCCTAACCAAACCAGTTTCTTGAACAGTGAGGTTAAGACAGTGTCTCTGCAGTGGACTTCCACTAAAATATCTTTTAGATACCATCTGTAAGTCATTCCTGCCCTACTTTCCTTTCAACAATTTGGGCACATCTACTCAAGCTCAGGCATTCTGTGAGTTGTTCTTGTCTCTGAACAATACTCTTACCCACTTACAGTTCCTCCTTGTTCTAATATATGACTTTAATTGTTGACATCATCTCCCTTTAGTCCACTATAAAGCTCACCAGGAGAAGCAATGTTGCAGATACACAAGTATGGAGGCTGGTTTGGAAAGCAGACTGGCATCCAATTTACTTGTGAGCAGATAGAATTACCTTTCCACTTAGTGATATCTCAAACTCTCCAAGTAACACAGGGCCTTCCTCTGATTATAAGCCAACTTTATTTTAATGCAGTTATTTGTATTCAGCTATAGCCTTTGTTCTGGGAACACAGCCAACTGAAGTACTGAGTACTTAGTGGGAAAATATTAATTAGACAGGTAAGCAGCTCCGAAAGGAATAAATCAGCACACACACATGGAGTCATTATACAGGATGCACGAGGAGAAAGTTGAGGAGTGGAAGGACACACAGGACAGAAAGGACTTGGACACACACAATAAACCCCCCACACCCTAAACGATCCATCTCTACAAAACTGACATCTCTGTCAAGTGAACTCCATGCCCCTGATAATTTGGAGAAATGTTTGTTTGTCGAGTGGGTGGGTTGGACTCATGACCTGTTTGCTGAAGCAACAAAAGCTCTTGAAAAAGAGCCTTCCTAAGATCTGACAGGCTTTGGCCTTCAGCAAACAACATGCTCAAAATAAGCAAATAATGAGCAACCTTCATCGATGAACTGCCAGCACAGAATGCCTTCAGATCTTGCAGAGCAGTTCTGGCTTGGCTGTCCTTCGGGTCTTTTCTCATGGCCCCAAATAGTCACGTGGCTTTTGTACTCTCCAGCTTTCCTTTCAGCATTTGAGTCACTACTATGTTTAACATTCAGTACAGCTCCATAAAGAAATCAGCTTATCTCTGACCAGATTGTTCCAGCTATTTACATGCTACCTGGATCATGAGAAAATCAATAGGAATCAAGTACCTAAATATCTTTGAGGATACAGACTACTGTTTCTTCTGAAATGCCCATCTATCTCCTATCCCTCCAGTACAGTAAAAGCACTACATTTCTACTAGTAATATGACACAGTCTTCCTGTTCACCCACAAACAAACATCTTCTCTGAGGAGCAGAGGTTTTGCACTTAACTGAAACAGGCTGTGGTGACTAAAACTAGGAAAATATGGTCAAAGTTGCAAGTGGCTGCAACCACCCAATAACTCCTGGACAATTTACGTAAATGGGCTTACTCAGATTGGTCTTTTGGAGAAGCTGTTAGGATTTGTGTGAGCACATCAGACCTATCCTAAAACATCAGACTGTCATCCACAGAGCTACCTACAATTACCAGGAAGAGATCCAGTTAAAGTCTGATGCAGAGCCCACTGGAGGGTCTGCAAACATTTTCACTACCTTAAACATCTCATTAGCTCCTAAATAATCTTATGTTGCCCATCCTAGTGGGGAAGTCAAGCAGTGACCAAGCAAGGTGTGTAAAAAAAAACCCTTCTCCCACCAAAAGTCAGGGTTGAAATCTGCTGGCTAAGGATTACAGTTTGAAGGTATTTGCATTACTGTTTCCCCTTGTTTAGCCTAAAAGTGACCCAAAAGTGTATTCTCCAGGCCCTATCAGTGCAAGACACACACATCCATGAACTTCTATGAAGACAGGCTGAGAGTTGGGGTTGTTCAGCCTGGACAAGAGAAGGCTCCAGGGAGACCTTAGAGCAGCCTTCCAGTACCTGAAAGGGCTACAGGAAAGCTGGAGAGGGAATTTTTACAAGGGCATGGAGTGATAAGACAAATGGGAACAGTTTTAAGCTGAAAGAGAGTAGATTTAGATTAGATATTAGGAAGAAATTCTTCCTTTGAGGGTGGTGAGACACCAGCACAGGTTGCTCAGAGCAGTTTTGGCTGCCCCTCTCCCTGGCAGTGTGGTGACCTTACCACATCTAGCCAAGGATCAGACCCAGGAATGACTCCTTAGGTTTCATGACCATCACTATAGTCAAACCATTCCCCAACAATTGTGCACTTTCAATATTCCTGCCTTCACTTCAGCCTTCCTTTCAAATCCATTGTGTTGAAAGGGGGATGTGTTCCACCTGCTTAAGTGGCTGCAGGATGCGTACAAGATGTGTGACCAGCACAATCAGGATAAAGATCCCCACACAAGCACATAATCCATATACCCGTACCATTTTAGGTCCCACACAGACCATTTTCACCCTCAGTCTTTCCATTTGGTCAATCTGGGCCTAGGGCTGGTCTCGAAGTCAGTATTCCACTGTCATTCCCTTGCACCAAAACATTCAAAGTGTAATCAGCCAAATACCTGATTCTAAGAGGGAGATTTCACTCACTGCTGGCTTGGATCTGATATTTTCAATTGCATATAGTGTTTACATCTGTAATACAAGACATTGGAAAGGTAGCTTTGTTATGTCAGTCTTCTGGCCAATATTTTAATCACTTAACCGCCCCTCTGCCTTTCAGTTGGAAGGGGAAGTCTTCACTTCCTGGCCTGGTATTTCTGCACATTTCTATTTTCTGCTTCATTTTTATTCCAGAGAGGGATGGTTTTCTGTTGTGGGCAAAATGACCTTTAAATATCTGTCTACAAAGAGATTTGAGATCTTTCTGGCTGAAAGTGACAGTGTGTATCTGTCATCACTACCGATTCTCTGATTTAAGTCAGGATTTAACTTTATTAACAAGATTAAAAAAGAAAAAAAAAGAGGAAAAACATTGTAACAGTACTTACACTACATCCAGAAATCATGCCTCGATAATACAGAACAGTACATCTGAACTCACTGTACCCTTGTCACACTGTGGCATCACTGCTATTCTGTGTGATCCATCATTTCTTTCTGGTTGATTTTAATTTTCTATGGTATTTTTCTACTTATTAAGGTGCTTTAGCTTGAGCTGAGGTCAGGTTATCATCTCTTTCAGTAAATCAGTTTTGACCAAGGAGCACTGTTTGTGTTGGCCTCCTTACATGGACAGCATCTCCCTGATGTAAAGCAAGTCATGAAGCTGCAGCTCCCAATAACTAGCACACACTTTTGGCCTTGTCCATGTTACCTACAAAGTACATTTTTTCACACAGGGATTAATTAAGGCACATTAATAATCTCCTGGAAGCTAACAACAGGGCAACATGTGTGCTAACATAATAGGTCTTCTCAACTGCATGGCAGAGCTGTACTTAAAACTGTGACTGGCCTGAACCTTGCTTCCTATGGGACCTCGTGGGTTCTTGCTACACCTTTCATTTCTGCTTCAGAAGAACTCCTTTTCTGAGCAATGTAGGTACAGCATGAACTTTATTTTTTTTTCCAGTAAATGGATGTGAATGTGGCAAAATATGACTGCACAGTGCAGACACTGTAGTATTCTACAGCATTAGTTTTATATGTGATATGAGGTTATGCTAAGATGCTAATCCAACCACAGATGATCCAGTATCCCCACTGGTGGGCAGAGGGGTTCTGGTCTGAGCTATTGCAATTGCTCTGTCTCAAACCTGGCTCTGGTTTTGCCTCTAGTTAACAACTGACAGTGAAAATCCATAAAGCTGTTGTATAACCATTTCTACTATATTTTTGGAGGGGCAAATTTGTTAAATAAAAAGTTCATCAACAACATTTTCTCCTTTCTGTGAGGAATGACCAAATAAAAACTAATAGCTGCTTGGCTACCACTGAAATCTCCTAGATTTCATCAGGATTTAGGTTGCTGGTGCTCAATTTGACACTGAGCACTCAGTACTATTAGAGTTTGTGTGTGTGTGAGTAGATGCACACGAAACAGCTTTGTAAGACAGATGGGGACATCTGACTTTGGTGGTTTGTTAAATGCCACTAAAATTTTCTGAAATACTCAATGCAGGCTAAACCCTAGGACCTTTGGCACACATTTTCTCCTGGCCAAAAGAAGTTACATAAAACAAAGGAGGAGTCATTTCTTTATGACAGGGCACTTCTGCAAGGGTAAGCAAGAAAAGCAAGTCCATGAATAGGAAAAGACACCCAATATAGACAGTCCAAAAGAAGGAAGAGCTGAAAAGTGGAAAAGTCCCCAAGCAGAAAAACACAGACTTGAACTTCGGAAGGAAGAGTACTCAGCACCAAAGGAAGTTTGGGAGGTAGAGAGGAACCAGTTGACTCAGTTGCTTAGCGGAAGACAGCCGATGAGACCAGACAGGAAAGAAAAAGTCTGCTTGGTAAAGAGAGAGGCTTTGTGATGTGGATCAGACTCCATACATAGGAAAAGAGGATGTTTTTGTAAGAGGGTTCTATCTCCTAAATTTCAAGGAAAAAATGAAAATAAATCTGTACAAAGCAATGGAAAATGTGAAGAGTTTGTGATAATTTCTGCATGGCCTGTGGGAAATAAAATCCACAGCTTCATGCAAGACCATGTTATTATCTAAAAGCTCTTTAAAGGGCCAACTTCATTATCTGTTACCATCTTAGGGTGTTCCTTCAAATGCTGACTATTGGATGAATACTGGAGGATGGAAGAACAGAAGACATGAAATGGCATAGGAAAGAGGCAAACCAGCTGGTTTAAAGAAAATAAAACTAAACCAGTAACTTAAAAGAGAAGAGGCCCTGGCTTTAGATACCTGAAATGCATGTTTCCAAATTCAGACTCCAGCTTCCTCTAAAAAAGGTATTCTGTGGATTTTCTGAAAGTCCCTGTTTGTCTTAGAGTCCTTGGAAGCTGAGCAATGACTTCCCATGTCAAATGTGTAACACTCACTAGCTTATAAATATGCAAAATTAATATAACACAGGTGTGGTGCTCTGCTGCTGTCTGAAAACTTAGCTGTACTCAAGGGTGATTCAATCTGAATTCATTGCTTCTGCAGGAACAATCCATTTGTCGGATGTTTTCCATGTTCACATTAACCTCTGAGAAACTGAAAATGAATTGCCATCAAACAGAGATGACTTCTCAGGAAAGTTTGCCAGTCTAGTTGTAATCATATAAGCAAAGCAGAATCATTGACCCTCCAAGAATCAATACAGCTATACTAGTGTAAAATTATTTAAAATAGTTCTGTTTAGGCCATGTCTACAATGCAGACTTTGGAAAGCATCAGTCATGGGTGTGCTAGGCTGTAATGTGTGACAGACATAACCTAGATGGGAAGAGTATCCAGCCTAAAATGATTTCCAAATGGCTGTGCTTGATCCTGTGCAGAATCCTTCATTAATCTACATGAGCAAAAGAGGATTTTTGCCCATATAACCTGCACCTCTTTTATATATCAAAAATATGCTCCTTGAAAAGACCAGCCTTTATTCTGGTGTAAAACAAATTTTTACCAGTATAGGTCTCATTTGTGCTAAAAACAATGATAGAATCATAGAATCATCAAGGTTGGAAGAGACCTTCAAGATCATCCAGTCCAATTGCCTACCTACATCACCACTAACCCACATCACCCAGTGCCACATCCAGACGCCTCTTGAACACCTCCAGGGATGGTGACCTCACCACCTCCCTGGGCAACCTATTCCGATACCCAATCACCCTCACAGTGAAAAAAATTTTCATAATGTCTAATCTGAATCTCCCCTGCTGCAATTTAAGGCCATTTCTTCTTGTACTTTCACTATGGGCACAGCAGAAGAGACCGACCCCCACCTCACTACAACCTCCTTTTAAATAGTTGTAAAAAGCGATGAGGTCCCCCCTGAGCCTCCTCTTCTCCAGACTGAACAACCTCAGCTTCCTCAGTCGTCCCCCACATGACATATTTTCCAGTCCCCTCACCAGCTTTGTTGCCCTTCTCTGGACACGCTCCAGCCCCTCAATGTCTTTTTTGAAGTGAGGGGCCCAAAACTGAACCCAGCACTCGAGATGCAGCCTCACCAGTGCCAACTGCAGCGGGACAATCACTGCCCTAATTCCTGCTGGCCACATTGTTCTTGATGCTGGCCAAGATGCCATTGCCAAGTGAAGAGCACTGAGATTGTGAGAGCACTGAAGCTCATAATGTACAAGAGGAGGCTGGAACAGCTGACTTTGTTCAATCAAGAAGGGAGAAATCTAAGGGCAGGGGGATTAAATTGCTGTTTTGTACTGCCTGATGGAAGGAAAATAGGGAAAATGGCACCAGCCCCTTCTGAGACATGCACAGTGAAAGGATAAAATGAAACAATTGTTACTTGCAATGGAGGCTGTTCCAGCTGGACAAAAGAAAATAGTTTCACTTTCAGAGGAGTTCAGTGCTGGAACAAAACCCCTGAGAGAGTGGACAGTGTCTAACCTTGGAGATCTACAATCTGGCTGAACAATACCCCAAGGAACCTGACCTGACTCCAGAGTTAGTCCTGCTCTGATCATGATGCTGGATTAGACATCTCCTTCCTGCCTATGATTCAGCTGTCATTAGACACCAGAAAGACCACACAAAAATTCAGCCTCAAGATACAAATCTATGGGAAATGAAATTTCCTTAGCTTTGCTACTCATGGAACTATCTGAGTTTTTCAGCAGTGGTTTTCTCTTGGCTTGCCTTTATTAAGAGGAAGTTGTATTAAAGCAGTAGTGTGAAAAATAAAGAATGGAAATATGTGATCAGCTTTCCCTTCAACAGGCAGAAAAAAAATACATCTTTTATCATAGTGAAAATCTGCTGCTTAAAAAATGAAAGGAATTCTGCTGTACAGCTTTGAGTCCTGGAGACAACAGGTAAGCCTATGGAAAATCAGGTGTGTGCCTTCATTTCCAAGGCAGGAAAGGAAACATCATAACAGCAAGGTAGCAGATATTGCTAGCACTCTATGACCAGAATAGTTTTTCTCTTTCTCATCAGATGGTCCCATTGCCTCAGTTTTCCCTCTGAAATCACTGCCCTCAGTTTTGAGTGATCTGAAACACACCTGGCTCTGGACAAACTGTATGATACTGCTTTTGTCCCAGGAAAAAATAGGGTTTG
Organism: Aegotheles bennettii; assembly: GCA_013398125.1. Lineage (NCBI taxonomy): Eukaryota > Metazoa > Chordata > Aves > Caprimulgiformes > Aegothelidae > Aegotheles > Aegotheles bennettii. The sequence goes on along the minus strand of VZRW01000519.1, from coordinate 172,177 downwards.
AACAGAAACACTAAGCAAACCCTTAACTTTACTTTTTCCCAGCTAGACAGACCTTTACATAAAGTAGGATGTCAGGTCCCAACCCATGGGGCATGAGGGCAAAAAATAGAAATGGGGCAACTCCATAGCTCTCTCTTGGTACTTCCAGGTGAAAACAACTCCACCCAGCACCTCATGGACTCTCGTGGAGTATTCAAAATTTTATCCATATAGAAAGAATGCGGTACAGTTAGCTCTGTTCTAGGATAACTGGATAAAGCCCTGAGCAACCCAGTCTTGGAGCTGCCCTGTTTTGAGCAGGAGTCTGGGCCAGAGACCTCCTGAGGTCCCTTCCAATCCAATTCATCTTATGATTGTACAGATATTTACTCGAGAGTTTTAACACTCAAATGATGCCAATCTAGTTGTCTTGTGCATCTCCATTCCCCTGCATTCACCAGCCTCAGAAGAAAAGATAAATACAAATTTCAACCAAACAAGATTTTGGCATGGTTTTTTTTTAACCAGAAAAAAAAATAGAAATTGGGGTTCACAACTTTTTTTTTCCAAGTTTCTATCTAATTCACTGAATTGCTTTATTTAAGAAATTATACTCCTCACTCTAAAACTATTTTATTTAGTGATTTTTATTCAGAAAACACATCATCTTTAGGCAGGATTTTTAAAAGCCTTTAATTATTTTTAATTGGGAATGATTCAAAATTGCTGTTTCATTTGTTTGGACCGAACAAGATGTTTTTAGCCCACTCCCAAAGTTTGTTTATATGGAGACAAGGACTGCAGTCTCGACTTTTTAAGGTGTGTGTTGGGGCTGCTCATTAGCTCACTGAAAGCATACATTAACATAATTTTGTCAGTGTGAACAAAATGTTGGTGGCAGACTTTGTAAAGAGCAGTCAAACCAAGAAATGGTTCCTCCTGTGCCCTGAGCAGCTTGTGCTTTCCTATGTATCCTGACCATTTCCAGCTCATCATGGGTCCTTCTCTTCTCCTTGTCCATTACACCAGAGCAATGCTCCAAGGGCTGCATGTCTTCCCAGATTTCTGACAAAGCTCCCCTAGGTAATTTATCTGGAGCAACCAAATATTACCTCCTCAGAGAAAGTAGCATTTGTCATTCTGGAAGAGGTAGATGCCAAGTGTCCCTGAGACAAGAAGACCAAAGAAAGTCTGTGTCATTAGCTAAGCCTGGAACTTGCACAAAGTCAGTCCCTCAGGTCAACTGTCATGCATTGAGGGAGATGTTTGCTTTAGGTGAGAGATTGACCATAGCTACACAGCCTGCAGCAGGGACAATAACTCCTAGGCAAGACAACTGACTCCTTAAAATTTTGCTGAAAAAGCCACACATTGAAACCCAGCCAGCTGGTGTGCCTTTCCACCTAGAAAATAAACGTGAGCAATCTTATATAATTATAATAATTAGCATTTGTAGTATGATGATGCTTTGATGCAAACCATTTAATGTGGCTTTTTATCATTGTTCTTTAATTAAAAAGATCTCCAGCTATTGAGATCAGCATGAGTGCATCAGACCCAAATGAGTGAGAAAGCAACTTTACCCCAGATTCTAAAAGTAAGGGTTTTTCAGAATTTGGGTACCCCTGAACCTGGCAGTGCTTGGAGCCGGGGTTTTGGTTCTCAAGCATGTCTCTAGGTATGAGCCTATGATTGGCAGATAAGAGAAAGGAGCCGAGGCAGTTTCCTAAAGCCACAGCTGGAGCTGGGATCCACTGTGCTGGGTTTCGGTGCTCTGCCAGGTCCAACAGACTGTGCACCTTTCCTGCTGCAGAAGTTGCAGATGTGAAAAACAGACTATGAAACAAGCTAGAAATTTTATTTATTGTTTTTTTTCTTAACCTGATTAAAAAAGAGAATCAATTAAAGGAATTGCTATTCGATGTATTCCAAAATGTATAGATTTTTACGGCAGCTTGTGAAGTACAGTCATGGGACTGAAGCATGCAACAAGTGTTTGAAGGTGCTTAACATTCATTCCATCTTTGTTCTGATTTAATTAGCAAACATCTTCAAAGGGAACTGGCTGACTGCTCAAGCAAAGGGCACAAACAGTCCAGCACCGTAACAAGCAAATAAATGTTTAAAGGAAGATATTTGGAACATACAAGAGACTGGGGTTTGTCCATGCAAAAATGAGAACCAAAACCTTTCTGTGACTCACAACTCTAGTTAAAGACAAGGCAAAGCTGTGGCCACTCTGAAGCCTGCTATGGAAATAGGGCATTGATTTACAAAGAACTGCGTCTATATGCAGATTTGTACTTAAATGCACTTGGGATTTGCAACTATGTTAGCTACCTCAATATTGTTTTTCATGTAAACAGATTTTTTGTGACCAGTTATCATAACAATCTAAGAAGTATTGAGCTATTTGAAAATAGCTTGACTAACTTGATCTCCTTCTATGACAAGGTGACCTGCTTAGTGGACGAGGGAAAGGCTGTGGATGTAGTCTATCTAGGCTTTAGTAAAGCCTTTGGCACAGTTTCCCAGAGCATTTTCTAGGAGAAACTGGCTGCTCATGGCTTGGAGAGATGTACTCTTCATTGGGTAAAAAACTGGCTGGCTGGCCAGGCCCAAAGAGTGGTAGTGAATGGAGTTAAATCCAGTTGATGGCCAGTCCCAAGTGGTGTTCCCCAGGACTCAGTACACCAAGATGGGTGGGAGCATTGATCTGCTTGAGGGTCGGAAAAGGACCTGGGGTCATTGGTCGACAACCAACTGAATACGAGCCAGCAGTGTGCCCAGGTGACCAAGATGGCCAGCATCCTGGCTTGTATCAGAAATAGTATGGCCAGCAGGATTAGGGAAGTGATGGTCCCCCTGTACTTAGCACTGGTGAGGCCACACCTTGAATCCTGTGTTCAGTTTTGGGCCCCTCACTACAAGAAAGACATTGAGGGCTGGAGCTTGTCCAAAGAAGGGCAACAAAGCTGGTGAAGAGTGTAGAGCACAGGTCTCATGAGGAGAATCTGAGGGAACTGGGGTTGTTTAGCCCAGAGAAAAGGAGACTGAGGTGAGACCTTCTCGCTTTCTACAACTACATGAAAGGAGGTTGCAGCTAGGTGAGGGTCGGTCTCATCCCAAGTTACAAGTGATAAAACAAGAGGAAATGGCCTCAAGTTGTGCAAGAGGAGGTTTAGATTGGATATTAGGAAAAATTCCATCACTGAAAGGGTTTTCAGTCACTGACACAGACTGCCCTGGGAAGTGGTGAAGTCACTATCCCTGGAGGTATTTAAAAGATGTGTAGGTGTGGTACCTGGGGACATAGTTTAGTGGTGGACTTGGCAGTGTGCAAGGTTAATGGTTGGACTTGATGATCTTAAAGGTCTTTTCCAACCAAAATGATTCTATGATTCTACGAAAATAGTGCCCGCAGGCTCGCAGTGAGCAGTGAGCTGTTTCCAGGCTTCTGCAGAATATTTCTGTGCACATCTTGGCATTAGGTTGGCTGCCTTCAGAACAGAAAGGGCTGGAAAAAGCCATGATTGTGTTAAACAAGAGACCTCTTGAAACCAAAAGGTTTCTAAATAGACAGAAATATCTGCTTACAGACAGTCAGTGTCAAGCTTGCTCTTCAAAGTTAAATAGCAGTCTGCTCTCCTTCTCAGTGCCTAAATGTCCTGAGAAGTCTCATTTGCAGGCTGGGTGATCAGGTCCCAGATGCTTGTGGAGGTAGGTGGAAGCCAGTCACATAAGCATTCCTATGGATACTGTTGGTGACCTTTCCTGGCAGAACCACAGGGTACATCTCCTGCTCTGAGCTGGCATGGGGCACTGGTGAAGAAGCTGCTGTGGGGCTGGGGTGAAGAGGGGAATCTGGGCTATAAAAGGGAGGGGCAGGCAGACAGGCATCTACTACCCCGCGCTGCTCTGCCAGGGCTGGAGAGGGACTGGATGACAATTTCTTAAACCCTCCCCGAAACCTTCAGCAGACATCTTTTCATCACCACACCAAAAGACATCAAAGGGCACTGCCCAAAGAATCATTGCCAAAATGAGGTAAAAGCCTTTCCTCCAAATGATACAATTTGACAAAACATGAAGAAAAAATACTGCAGCGGAGAGAAAAAGGAGGGCTGTTTTTATGTCATCTGACTGTCACGGAAAATTCAGTTCTGGATGACCACAAACTTTCCCTGGGCTTTTAAAACCTTTTGGTGCAATTTGGTTTCACTCTGCAATTCATATTCTATAATCTTTCCTCTTTAACACCTGTCAATCACCTCTGGTTTGAATGTGAGTTCTTTTTGGCAAGGACACTTTTACTGCATTGAAAAGTACAGACTGTCACCACAGTCACTGACCCAGCTGGAACATATATGTACCCTTAAAACACAGTTTTAAAAATCAATGGGTTTGTAAATCCTGTAAAAAGAATATTTAAGAAACCACAAAATGTCTTAGGACTCTTAGATACTGATGACTCAAGAATTAATCATTGCTGATGAAGAGCATTTTAGAACACAAAATAATGGAGCAATAAAAATTCAGAGATTCTTTCTTTTAAAATTATTGTCATGTAGCCTTTTTAATAGTCATATTAACGCGAAGCACATAACCTGTATAGAATATGAGAGTAGGGCTTATGTCTCTAATTAAGCAACACAAGCAAAAGGAATTTTTGTGTCTTAAAATGAAAAGGCACAAATAGTTGTAGGAGATTTTTTAATACCTCCTCCCCTGAGACAGACATATAGTAAAATAAAAATTTTCAATTATTAAAAATGTGAAAAAGGATGGGTTTTTTTTTTTGTTTTTGGTAGTCTTTGTTCTTTTAATGTAACTTCCCCATGATTAAAGGAAAAACAGAACTGTTGCAAATGTTTCCATAGGAAGTACTCATCGTTTCCCAAACAGCTCTCATCTTTTTTCTCTTGATTCATACTTTAGATTGAAGCTGACTAAACTCTGAATACCAAAATGGTACTTTAGCACCATGAAAAAAAAAAAGGAATAGTAAAATAGTGTTTGGTGGACTACATATAATGCTATGTGACTTACTGGCTAATACCTGTCCTGTTATTATTTCGCTGCTGTGGTTAAGCAGATGACCTCAGGACAGCAGGGAATTCACTAAACTAATCCTTTCCTCTCCAAGAGTTAAAAACCCACTTCTTGAACATATGAACCAGAAACAAAATCAACCTTTGCAGCCTTCTCTTTGCCATAAAAGGACTCCTCTCTCTCAGCAGCCACCGAGTCCATTAGCTGGGAAAGCAGGCAGGTGTAAAAGAAGTTCATGTTTAACCTCACTGGGTTTGAAAGCCAGCGCTGAAGTTTATCAGCTCACAAGCCCGTGAAGGGAGGAGAAAAGGCAGAGAATGGGATTTAGTCAAAGACTTACTCAGAGTTAACACAGGCCACTGGCGCTAATAAACAAACATTGCCAGACATCAAAAGGAAGTAAGTAAATCTGGGAAGGTTTAGTCCAAACAATGGAAGGGCAAGCTAAGCCTGTTGCAGGGTGGGCAGTGGGGCGGGTGACTTTGAGATGTTAACCCTTGCCTGGGCCACGACGGCATCATAAAGGGAAGGTTGGACCCCAGATTTGTTCTGGGAAAACAAGAAATTATTCTCCCTAAAACTGGAAAAAAATCTACAGTTTGAACCTCAAATTTCTTTGATTCTCCATCTTAAATTAATTGGCTCACATAAGCTCAGGAGTCAGTCTGATGCAGTCAAGAAGTTACTCAACCAGTAATTTACTAAAAGATTTGCAAAGATTGACGAACCAAACCTGATTTCCAGGGTTGAAACCCAGCAGGTTTCACACAGTGCCTGCACAAGTAGTGGGTGATGGCCTCACAGCAGAAGCCATGGTGGCTCAGCACACCAGAGTACAAAGATTTTCTGTATTTGGGAGACAATCTCCACTGCCACCAGGCAGCATGATTGCAGCACATGGGGCCTGAGGATGGAGAAGCTGTGAAGATGCGCTTTGAGCAACCTGGCCTACTGGAAGGTGTCCCTGCCCATGGCAGGGGGTTTGGAACTAGATGATCTTTAAGGTCCCTTCCATCCCAAATCATTCTATGATTCTGTGATTCTACGCAGAAGCACTGCCTTTTGGAAGTATATCCCTGAGGTCTCCAATGGCTTTTTGAGGAACACACACACTAGCACCAGTCCCAAGTCTTCCTTGTTTAAAGGGCATCTCTTTAACCTAGGTGGTAGTCTCTCTACCCTAGGTGGGGTTGACTGTGCACAACCAGATCACACACCTACACACACAATTCAATGAAGGGGCAAAAGTGTCACTTTATCATCTAAGGCTTCCTGACCTGCGTAACTCCCTTCGTCTCCTTTTCTTCTTTCAGTTTCTATTCGGGTATCAGTTTTGCTCTGTCCATAGCATAGCGTCTTGTGAGCGCAGCTCCAACAGTGGCTCCATGGAGGACATATGTACAACCACCCTCAGAAAAAGACTCTTCTTGAAGGGAAAGGCTTTGAGCAAGCAGCCAGGAGATGGAAGAAAGGAAATCTCTTCAGGTGACAGTGCTCTAAGAGTTGGGAGGGAGATGTCTCAGAGCTACGGGTGGTCTCTGACCCATCAGTGCTCAGCAGGGTCTCATGAAACAGCAGAGTTCAAGATGGGCTTCACCAGGCTTGGCCAAGGATCCCCTTCCAGGCCAGAGGAGCAGGAGCCGCTGCCTTGCATGGGATGCCCTGAGACTGCTCATCTTTCTGCAGAGCCAAACCTTCTCCTGAGACCTTGACAAAGCTGGGAGAAGCTGCCTTTCATTGAGGCACAATCTCACTTTTTTTGGAGGCATCATCTCCTGCAGAGGGGGAACAGGAGGCACTGGGGTGAGTAGAACATTGCTTGCGGAGGTCAGAGCCCAGCTCCCTGGGCTCTGGGTGCAGGTACAAATCTCTCTTGGGCTTCTGCTGTGCATCTCCCCAAAAGCTTTTTGCATCATCTTGTTGCTGAAAGAAAGAGCCACAACTCCATCGTAAGAAATGGAAATTTGCCCCTCAGCTCTGCACTACAAGTGGGCAGAGAAGGAGCTGAACCAGACACATTGAACAGCTTGTCTCCCTTTGCCCCAAAAGAGTAAAGGAGACAGAATCTCCAGAGTTCCCTTCTAGCAGCCGGATGCCTTCAACGCATGGTCTTCCTCCCAAAGGGTCTTCTTCTGTCTGGATGCATAGGCACTGCCTCCCGTCAGCTGCCAGCAACTTCATCCCTCAGGAAAGGGCAAGTGTGTGAAAGGGGGAATGGAGGAGAAAGCTTGAAGGCTCCAGAGAGCACAGAGGCCCCAGGCAGGACAAACAGCCAGATGTAATCAGGTAGGTTTTGCTGATCACAGTGGCATTGTATCTGCAGGGCTTAGGGCTCCTCTCCCTTAGCTCCCTCTGCCCTTTCGCCTGAGCAGCAAGGACAGCCGAGCCAGCAGTGTCTTGCTCCCAAAGGCAGGTGATACATTAAAGAAAACAACAACAAAAAAGCCCCATAGCAACCAAGATCAACATAGAGGTTTAAATAACATCATGCATAATACATTGCAAACTCCCACCTCCAAACGAGGGAGGATGGCTGAAAAGGAGTGTAAACTGAGCCAATAACAAAGCAAGGCTTTTTCCAAAGGGCAAGGGCTGGCAAATCTGTAAGAGTCTACAATCTGCTATAGTGCAGGTTGTTTGAAGGCTGGGATAAAGAATAGCAAGCCAAAAAGGCCCCAGTGCCTGAGGATTATTAACCTTTTTTCCTCCTCTTCTTCTTTTTTCTTTTTTGGCACCTCACACACTCCCATCTGCTGCCGGGAGTGCAGACACGGACCACCCGACACAAAGAACCCGCCAGCACTGAGCCACAGCTCAGCCCCACTCCCTTCTGCACTCCCCCATCTCCCACCTGCCTTTCCATCAACCAGGATGCCTTGTCGGGCACCGTGTCACCTCGGATCTCTTCAGATCACGGCATGCCATCTTCCTTTGTCAGGCAAGGTAATGCAATGACAAGATGATGTGCAACGGGTCCATGTTTCTTTTATTAGGATCGTGTACCTGCTGTCACTTCGGATAAGGACTATCTATTTCAAATGGTTTCCTGCAAAGTCAACAGGGCCAAGTTTCTCGAGAGGTCATGAGAATTATCTGGAATCTCCAAGTGTGTCTAGTCAGACCTGTATCCTCTATCATAGCACAGCCAGCTTCGTTATTTCAAGATCACATCAGGTACATAAGCATCTAAAGCAGCCACAAGAAGTCAAAAAAACATGAGCACATATTTAACTTTGAGCAAAAGGATTCCTCTAGACTTCAGTTTTATTACCCCTGTGTTTAAAGATAGGCACATGTCTTTTGTGGATCCTAACAGCATCAATAATTTATATTGTGGAAGCAGCTAGAGGCCCCATTTAAGTTGAGATTGTTGTACAAACAAAATAATTGACAGTCCCTGCCCTAAAAATCTTCCAGACTGGAAAGTGAATCTGCAATTCCCTTTGTAGCTTTTTCTTCCCTGATTTATTTTTCCTTCATATTTAATCCAACTTAAACACTTCCGTGCAGCAACATCAGCATGTTATTTTTAAATTCAGCTCTTACTGACTAATGAGAAGAATTGGCCCTCATCTTTACTGTTAGGAAGGAGCAGAGGCAGCTGGGCTCAAATGCTGAAAGATTTACTGTAGAGCGACCAGTTCTGCTGAGGCACCAACTGAGATATGAGCCATGAATTAAGATGCTTCTAAGATATTTTTTTGAGCTTTCAGCACCTCAGGCTTCTTGTCAGACTAGCTGTTTGCCAGTCAAGACAATAAAAATGCGCCCTCCAGATTAACTCTTCCCCAAGGAGCTCGGGTTTAACCCACCCAGGATGCCTTTCTGACTGTATTTGGGATGTAGGAACTGGTATCAGCCCTCTTGCAATTCGGATCAGATGCAAAAGTAAAACAAGCAGAACCAAACAGCTGGGGCTCTGTTTTCAGTATCATATATTCGAGGCATTTTTGCAGTTGTTATCCCACACAAAGCGGAGTCCTGGAGACAGTGCACCTCTGACGATCAGATGCCTTGATGCAGAGTCTGAGTATTTCAGTGTGTAATTGTCATGAGCTGTCCTTGCTCACTCTCTTCCCGTTGGGCCAGCGTCCCTCCTCTGCAAAAATACTGTTTCTCATTTTCCACAACTGTTGTGGTCTGCTCTCCAGACTGCCACTTGTCCTGTTCTATAACATGAAGCCCCAAAATGAACCCAGTGGTCCAATAACTGCTGAGGAAAGCAGAAAAATGAGTTTCTGGGTACTTTTTATTTGGTTTTCAAAATGCACCCCACGTTGCTTGCAGCCTAGTAGAGCAGCTTCCTTTAGCACCATGTTGTCCCACTGACTCATAGTCAATTTGTCATCTTCTAAAATCCCCCAATCTTATTCCATTATAGGAAAACAGTGGTTAGAAAACAGTAAGTTTCCTCTTTTTTAGGAGACTGACAGAACTATTTAAAGGTTTTTACAGTAGCCATTGTTTTTATAACATCCTTAGTATGCACAAAGTTGACCACATCCAATGTTCTTCTTACTTAATACCTCTGTAGCTGCAGCATAATAAGAGCTAAGAGAGTGAGCCAAGGCAAAACAATAAATAAACAAAAAATTTTATTAGATTTCAGGTTGTCTGAGGAACAGGACAGGAGCATCCACAGCTTTATTACAGATTCCCCACTACTCCCTTGTGTTAGATTGAGTGGTCTCCAAAGAGACATTAAATCTGTTCTTTGGGGACAGGAGGGAAACAGCACACAGACACGCTCCCTATCACACTATCACTCAAATCTGCCATCCACCCCATATAGCTGCCCTTACTGAAATTTTTTCAGCCCAAGCAGAAGCTGAGTTTAGAGCTTTCCCAGCTTTCTCTCTTCCAGCAGAGGCTCCTGCATGCCCAGGACTCTCCAGAAATCCTAAATGATCCTCAGACCAGAAACACCCTTCATTTATGACCCATCTAACACCATCTAGCTCAGATGGAGAACAGCTGAAGCTTTAGCTATCCCTGTTTTCAGCTCAGGTGCTCCCTCACCAGCTGAACTCATCCACCCGGAGTGACTGGTAGTAGCTGTCACTTTTGCCAGCCACTCTTGGCCAGGAGCTGTCACAAGCCGTCCTCTTCACTAGTTGCCCCAGTGATGCTTTGCTCCCAAATTGGGGCACAATGGCACATGGGATCCATACATAAACCCTGATACAGAAAAGGCACCATGGAGCTCGCTCTTTTGTTCCCCCAGGCTCCTCCTGTGCTTCCCTGTTCCCCTATGAAACCATCAAAGACCCTCTGCCCTTCTGCTCTTCCATCCCTTTGGGATTTCTGAACAGCAACTTCTCTTTTAATTTAGACCTCTGGCCCGAAATAAGGAAAATTTCTATTTCCATATAATATACCTCCTCAATGATAAGGATACTACAAAAGTAAAATGAAAAATAATTCATTGCTAGTTCTGGGGTAAGATTTGAAGTCAATTTCCTTAGTTAGTGATGACAGGATTCCCACAGATATTTGCCAGTACTGATTCAGATTCATGACCCATTTGCCCATGTTATCATATAGTAAATGATGAGAGCTGACTAGTTTCACAGGTATTTTCTTACAGCAAGGATGGTTAGAGATGTAAGAAGTTGGTCCACTGTCATGCCGGAATCTGCCTGTGGGGCAGGGGATGCAAGGTGCCTAAAAAAGATTGCTTTGTCTTCTATGTTTTTCTATTGAATTGTATTTTATATAAAATACTAGAAATCATACTGTGTCCTGGAGAAAATCCTTCCTTTGTTATCTCTTTCTTCCAGGATGAGCAACCCTCTGACAGATCTGTTTCAAGCAGAGCATCCAGGTGCTATGCTGAAGTTATTTGACTTCTCCCTCCCAGAGATCAGCCTTCTAAGAATAAGTTAAACGTCCGTCTTCTGATTTCAGAAAGGTGTGCAAGTGAGGGAGACAATCCAAAGACAGCCCACAGTATTAGAAAGACTCCCCTCAAACTGAATGGGTTTTGGATCAGATCCAAAGCCACTTGGTCTGAAGAAAAAGAAGAGGAGCAGAATTTGAGTATTCCCCAAGTGTCAGAGACATTAGCAAGGCTGCATGTAATGGAAATAAGGAAAGGCTGGTTGATAAAGATAGGGCAGCAGAGTTTCCTTACAAGCTTTTCTTTGTTCCAATGATTTAGGACACGCCGGGTTCTGACAGATTAGGCAAGTGTCCATTTTCCTTCTGGGAGAAGCTGTGGTGAGCATCAGTAAAGGCTGAATATACCACACTACAGAACAACTCTGCTGTTTGAGGTAAGAGCCTTCAGCAAGGAGACCAGTCAGCTGGTCTGAACAAGAGGCAGGCACACAGGCAGCGTGCTGCCAGACACGCAGCTGTATTTGCAGTACACAGTTACTTGCTGTACCAAACAAGAGGTACAATGAAATTTCTCTCACCCAAATGCTGATCAAAGGACACTGAGATATTCCAGGCCAAAGTAGTGATAATTCAGTTGGCAACACATTCCCACCATTGGTACAGAAGCAATAACCCTACCACAAACCAAAGGTGTCATTGCTGCTGATGTTCTACCGCCCAACCTGCACAGACTCTTGAAAAATCCCGTAACTTTTTTACAAGAGTGAACACAGTATTCTGACAAAACGCCATCTTTTGTAATTGCTTGCTGCCTACCTACATCTTTTCCATTGCTAACCCCTGCAAAAAACAAGACAGACCTCATCCTTAGTGGTGGTTGCATTTGTGTGCAAGGAAAGCATGAATCAACTACTGTTTATAAAATGCTTTCGAGTCCTAAAAGACCAGAAGTCCCTCTATTGGGCTTCAATGATTGATGAACTTTCAGGCCAGAAATGCCATCTTGATCAACTAAGTCAACCCTGGGCACAGGAGAGGCCAGAGAATTTCCTGTAGCGAGTCTCATAATTAGATTAAAACATGTGGTTATAGCTTGTGGCAACAGAGGTAGCAAACAAACAGGACTGTTTCTGTTTTTCCCAGAGAAAGAATAGGTGATACCTGAGTTTTAGCATCAACCTCCCAGTGATTTTAATCCTGCAAAACATTTCAAGAGCTTTACACGAAGTTTTCATTTGGGGAACATAGGTCTGTACTGTGTGTTATAACTGTTTCTGTTTAGGGTAGAAGGTTTTTATCCTTCTTCTTCCCTGGCCCAAGAACCACAAAATGTCTTTTCCTGGAATGGCTCAATTGCGTGCAACTATAAATTAAAGATGAGCTATCCCTATACTGAAGCCCTGTTCAAGACCCACATCAAAATATGTGTGTGTCCCACATTTACAAAATGTGTATTTGCTTCATGCTAAGAAAAACTGACATTTGCAAGTGGCTGTGTGCTTTGTGTTTCACCAAAAAAAACAGGTTTAGCTGTGGTTTGTAAAAGGTGGGCTTCTCTCACCAGAGGTGCATACTTTCCCAGGAAGGGAAGGTCTGGTCTCATTAAGATCCAGTTGAGAACCAATTGCCCTGCTAAGAAGAATGTTTTGCAATTTCAGTATCTAAATAACGAAGAAAAACACAGAACATCCAAAATAATAAGACCTGTCATTCATGCGCAAGTTTGACCTGGAAAGCTGAAGCAAGGCAGGTAAAAAAAAATGAAAAGCATTTCAAAGTGTCAGGCAAAACTCTAATTGTGTCTTCCCACAGTGGCATCTGCCCACCCCTTGCCATAACGGTAAGGGTGTCTCAATCATATGAATATTTTCCACAAGTCCTCCACACCTATATACCAAAAGTAATAGGAAAAAGTATAGAAAAAAAGTAATGCAAATAAACGTACTGGGGATGAAATTTCAGATCTCTCAAAATCAACGGCATTTTTGCTGCTGGTTTTAGCAGAGTCAAATTTCACATACAACGAACAAAGCAGGTCACTGATGTCCATGTCAGACCACTTCCAGATTTCAGGCATGGAAGCTCCTCTTGGCAAAGGGAGCTTTCACCTACCTTTCTAAAGTCCTAATTCAACCTGGTACTTAAAGCCCTAGAGAGAGAGATTATTCGCAGCTTTACACTAAGTAAGAGCTTATCTTGTCCAGCTGCAGTCTAAGATTATATCTTCAGAGAAAATACTCAAAGTGAAAAGGAAGGGACCTGTCCTCACTAGGAGGATAACATGTATGAGTTCTTCCTAACCCTTGCTCTGAAGTGTATGTTTCTTTCTGGTATTTCAGTGGCTGAAGAAAACACTTTTCATTTTTCCTCAGTTTGGGGAAAAGTGGTATTCCTGGACACCAGATAATGGGAGGACTCGAGAAGAAAATGTCTCCAGGCTCTCCGCTGAGTGTCACACTTTTATTAGCCATGGCACCCTCAAGGCTTGGCAACAATCCTCATGCTTTGGGAGTCCCAAAGACCTGGGAAATCCTCTGAAACCAGAGGTTAGCTAGATATGACCAGAGGCCAGGGTGAGGTTCAGAGCGGCCTCTTCCAGTCTTGACAACTCTTACCACTCTGAAGCAGCCACCAACTACTCAGGCTCAGAGGATACCTGACCTCACTTTTAATAGGAGCCTTGAAACCTGTCCTTTCCATCATTTCCTTTCTCCAGAGGGAAAAAAAGTCCATAAAAACATTCTTTTGCTTCAAAACACCTCACTAAATAAGACAGCACATATTCCACCTTTTGAGCTGAGGTGGTGTAGAAAAGGTCAACCGATACCCAACAAAGCTATTATTTTTCAGTGTTTCCAGTTTTAGAAGGTCCCAGTCATTTCTCTGGATAGAGCACATTTTTAAAGAAAATCGGCCAGAAAGTCCTCTACAGATGAGTCACACTTACTGAACATCAGAGTAGAACAACCGAGCTGTTGTCGTATCAGGGCTGAGCCAAAAATAGTTGTTTTCATAAGCCTTTTACCTGATTCTCATTCTCATCTGCACTGAAGTCCAATAGGGATGGGAGAACCAGTTTTACTTCAACTCTAAACTCTTTCAAATGTTTGGGGCCAGGTTCACAGAATCACAGAATGTCAGGGGTTGGAAGGGATCTCAAAATATCATCTAGTCCAACCCCCCTGACAGAGCAGGACAACCTAGAGCAGGTCACACAGGAATGCATCCAGTCGGGTTTTGAATGTCTCCAGAGAAGGAGACTCCACCACCTCTCTGGGCAGCCTGGCCCAGTGCTCTGTCACTCTCACAGTGAAAAAGTTCTTCCTTATGTTCACACGGAACCTCCTGTGTTCCAACTTGCACCCGTTCCCCCTTGTCCTATCACTGGACAACACTGAGAAGAGCCTGTCTCCATCGTCCTGACCCTCACCCTTTACATATTTATAAACATTAATGAGGTCACCCCTCAGTCTCCTCTTCTCCAAGCTAAAGAGACCCAGCTCCCTCAGCCTTTCCTCACAAGGGAGATGTTCCACTCCTTTAATCATCTTAGTGGCTCTGCNGAGGAGAACCTCTCTTGACCTACTAACCACCCCCTTTCTAATGCACCCCAGGATGCCATTGGCCTTCTTGGCCACAAGGGCACATTGCTGGCTCATGGCCATCCTTCTGTCCACCAGGACCCCCAGGTCCCTTTCCCCTTCTCTGCACTCCAGCAGGTCAGATCCCAACCTATACTGATCCATGGGGTTGTTCTTTCCCAGATGCAGACTCCACACTTGCCCTTGTATTCCATTAAGTTTCTGGCCACTCAACTCTCCAGCCTGTCCAGGTCTCGCTGAATGGCAGCACAACCCTCTTGTACTGGAACACAGAAAGTTCCGCCTGAACATGAGGAAAAACTTCTTTACTTTGAGGGTGACAGAGCACTGGAGCAGGCTGCCCAGAGAGGTTGTGGAGCCTCCTTCTCTGGAGACATTCAAAACCCACCTGGATGCAATCCTATGCCACCTGCTCCAGGTGAACCTGCTTTTGCAGCGGGTTGGACTAGATGATCTTTGGAGGTCCCTTCCAACCCCCACCATTCTGTGATTCCATCATGACTAAAATGTTGGCAGGTGGTCTGTTTGCCAGAAGGTGGTAAGCAGGACATGGCATCATTATGGGTTTCTGCCTACCTAATAAAACTTTTTGATGTGCATCCTAGGTATTCCTCTTTCCACATAAAGACCCCAACAAGTGGTTATTAGCATATATGAAAAGCAAGTCCACTCTGGGTATTATTACTGACCCCAGCAGTCATGTTGCTCTTGAAATAAAAATCCATAATGACTGCAGAATTGCCCTCAACTGTCTTTCTATTTCCAGTATTTCATACTTACACAGACCTTTCATGAAGAACAAAACCCACTGTCTTGGAGGAACATATGAGCATGTTACAACTAATGTACACAGGACTGAACTTTGTTATATTCTTGCAGCCAAGATATGCAACATCCCATCTTTTTATCACTCTCACCTCTATACTCATCTGTGCTGAGTTAGGTTGTGTCATGCCATGGCAAGGGTGTTTGGCCTAAAGTCAAAATGAGTCATGGTTTTAGATGCCTGAATTAAGACACAATAAAAGGAGTAAATTTTCAGAAGTATTAAATATCTGTCCATAAAGAGAGAAAGAAGAAAAAAAAGACACTCTTTTTCAATTTGAACATCAAAAAAAGAAAATATCACTAAACCCTACATTAAGTTTCCAACATGAAAAGCCCTTCAATAAGCCAAAGATGCCAGATAAATAGTACAGTATTACAGATCAGCCGGCTGGCATAGAGAAATCAAATGATTCGTTCAAAACTGCTGCGGAGATGAGGGTAGAGCCCAGAAGTTAGATATTTCAAGTGGTTACTGCATATCCCTGCCCTGGAAGCTGGCAGCTAATCCCATATGCATTTTTTAAAAACCGTTACGGAAGTTGTCATGTTCTGTGACATGTTGATCAAGGTTCCCCACCAAGCCCTTCGCTTTACTTAATCTCAGCAATCTCTCAACTGCTTTTGAGTTGTGCACACATCCAAGCACACACACACAAGCACAAGGCAACAGACACGCACTGTCATGGAGCCAAATGATACTCGTTCAAACCATCAGGCTGGAAGAGGGGGCCAGAAGCCTTTGGCAGAGCTCAGACCTCCCAGCCTGAGAAGAGAGGCTCTCAGGTTGCTCTGTGGCTGCACACATCTTGTCAACTGATTTCAGACCTTGAGAACATGACAAGAGCTTTATAACCTCCTCCATCAATCCCCTTCACCTGCCTTGGTGAGCATATTCAAAGGATGGGATGTGAGAGGACGCAGAGCAAGGAGATGGAGTATTTTTCCCCATCCCCTCAATTCAACCCAAAGTGTTTGTTTTCAGAGCTTTAGGGTTACTAATTTATTCACATAGTTCTCCACTTCAGCATAAACATATTGTAAATCCTTGTGCAGCTCCAGTAGCTGGAGCAGATCAGCTACAGTGAGATGCCTGTGTCAAGTCTCATGTCCCTTCCTTCAGGACTAGTTTGTTAAAAAGCAGAAGATACTGAATACTAGATGGATACAGAACCATGTATGAAGATCATTCAGGACTGAGAAAAGACCATCCTACACTCTAAGCCCCCTGAATTACCAGACAAACCCCTGCTGCCTTTAGATCTTGTCCCATGACTGCTCTTGACCGTGCTCCCTAGGCTCATGGGACTCCATTTTAATGGGTCATGCAGATATACCAATGTATACAAACAGGACCCAGGCCCACCTTCCACTTTTCAAGTCAGACACATTTCTAGCCTTAGTGCCTTAGTCAAAGACATGCTAACTCCTCTGAGGGTAACCTATTATGGGTCAGTGCAGACAAATGGTGTGCTATTGATCTCTTGGCTGACCAACCAGACTACTTTCTATGACAAGACAACTGTGTAAATTGAAAGAAGTCATAATTCCTATTTACACTCGTGAGGTGGCATCTGGAGCACTGTGTCCGGTTTTGGGTTCCCCAGTACAAGTAACGCATTGACGTAATGGACCAAAATACATCTCATCTATAATTCATCTGTGCTGGATTCCAGGACTAATGGCTTATATAGAATGAGTTTTGCAGCATTGATTCAGCTCACAATACAGGTTTTTCCCCAGGAACATCATTCCTTAGAGGCAAGACTACTTTATTTGCATCAATTTCAGCTGGGATTTTAAGGTCAGAAGAAGAGTAATTTTTTCAATAGGAACTACAAGTATGACCAGTTTGACTGTAGTGGATGTCTTTTACTATGAGTTTATGCCTAACAAAAAGTAGACACTTGTACAGATGTGTACAGACAAAGCCTACATATTATTATGTGAAAAGTAAGACCCTGTGCATCAGAGTGGAACATCTCCCTTATGAAGAAAGGCTGAGGGAGCTGG
>VZRW01000519.1:121774-154756 GCA_013398125.1 Aegotheles bennettii | reverse complement strand
CGCCTGGATGCGTTCCTGTGTGATGTACTCTAGGTGACCCTGCTCTGGCAGGGGGGTTGGACT
Source organism: Aegotheles bennettii (assembly GCA_013398125.1). Lineage (NCBI taxonomy): Eukaryota > Metazoa > Chordata > Aves > Caprimulgiformes > Aegothelidae > Aegotheles > Aegotheles bennettii. The sequence continues at coordinate 154,693 of VZRW01000519.1, read as the reverse complement.
AGATGATCTTTCGAGGTCCCTTCCAAGCCCTAGGATTCTGTGATTCTGTGATTCTGAGATTGCCTATCATTTCTATTTATTATTTCCATGTTTTTGAGCCCTTTCCTTCTGTTTCTTCTCCCTTTTCTCAAAAACAAGGAGATACAGCATGCTTTCTAATTGTATCAGCAGCAATCTATGACTCTCCTGTATTTTCAATGTAGATGAGAACAAAACTCCTCCCCAGTCATTTCACATTTCTTTTACATTATTTTATGTCAGCTATCTGAAGATGAAGGGTTTCTTCCCATCCTTGACATATGAGAATAATAGATACTCATCAAGTGCAGGGTTTTCAAGAGAGACAGTATCTGAAAGCAGTACCTGAAAGTTCAACAGAAATATGCATTTCAAAATTCCATCCAGAATTGCAAAACTCACATCTGTTGTACCTCCCCACTGAGGCTCCTGTATCCTGAGCCCTTCATCTTGTCCATACATGCAAATAAGACAAGCCAGAGACTGTTCCTTGGTACTGAAGCCAACTGCCCAGCAGCTCATATCCAGACAGCTAAGCCCTTTCACCTCCCCAGAACAAGGTGCCTGCAGCCAAATTACTGCTGGGGATGGCCCCTGGCCAGCACAAGCCCCCAGACAGTGTCCAGGCGTTGTCTGGAGAATCATTAGCTGGTGTGGGCTGGAGCCGTGCTAACAGCTTACAGTACGGACAGGTATATACCGTGCTCAGGGCTATGCCTTGTCCGCGTTTAACCTGTTGGGATAAACCTCGCCACAACCTCCTACCACTCTTGTATTTGAGGGCTTTTCCTCTCTCTCTTGGTCATCACAGAAGAATGGCCTCTGTTCAGCCAATGCTCAACGGTGGTCCAAGAATTCTGTCAGCAAGGGCTGGAAAATAGCAGGACAGTACATAAATTCTTAAGAGTTTAATATTATTTATCATAACTGACTGCTTAAGGTGTCTTTTAAGGGCTAAGGTAACTTGTTTATCAGGAAGCAGACTGGTAGTCACAAGGGGAAGAACTGGGGGTAAAGCTCAAAGCATCGGTCAAGTTCTGGAGGCACAATATTAGACAAGAGGAGACAGATCAAATACTGCATGTCTGTCACTTGCAGACTGGTGTCTAAAGCTCCAGAAGACACAGCTCTTATTTTAAGGTCATGTTTCCACATGCTTCTACAGTATCTTTGCACAACTTGATGGTGACACATCCCTGAGGGGCTACCTTGTACGTGCTGGCCCTGCCTGCCATTTATCATCATGCTGGAAGTGCTCATGAATTACTTTCCACATATACTAGTTTATTTAGAGATAATTTGAGTTGCCACATGTGTGAACAGGGCCTTTCATTGAAAACCTGTAAGCAGCCAGACAGAGGGAGGGCTTGTGGGGAGCCGTGATAAAGTGTTTCAAGTAAATGGCACCCCAAACAGTTCCACCTCTGCAACACCAGCAAGCAGTCCACAGCACGAGGAAAACACCAGCGCAAACAGCTGCCACTTTTTGCTTGGCCTAAAGCAGGAGTTGTGCGTATTTATCTAAACTCAGCTGACTGTTAAAGCATACACATGTAATACTGACCATAGATGCACCAATGACATGTTTCTGTGGTATCTTGTTTTCTATTGACTTGTTCCCACCAGACCAGAAATAGGTAATTCTAGTGAAAAAAAAAGGACGGCAAAAAGGGAGGAAAAAAAAAAGCACATTTTCCTTCATGCCATCTTGAAATGACTGGGGGTTTGTACTAACAGAGCCTGGGTGGATGCCAAGTTTCCACCCTCCTAGAGGGAAGGCTTGAGGATATGCTTCATTAGTAAAGATTTAAGAAGCCTAACAGAGCACATAGATACCTGCTCTGTGAATATTAGTAACCGTGTTAAGCAATGTTATGTCAATTGCCTTACAATTACAATTGCAACTACAATTACATCTTAAATTTTGAATCCAAAGGTGTGAAAGGACAGCCATGTGCATTGGCAAATCATTGCCTAGAGGGGTAGTACCATTCAGAGGCTTTGCATGAACCTCCCTGGTCTTTCTATTATTTCCCATTCAGTTCTTGCTATTCTCCTCTTGCACTTATCATAAACTGGATTATGAGCCACCAACAGCTGATATATGAAGGACATGGTCACTTGTCAAGCTGGAGCAGAAAAATCCATCCTTTGGCAGTGGAGAGCACAGACTATTTTCTAGTCTTAGTCAATGTGGTAGTTGTTAAAATGTAAAAATAGCAGGTTCTGATGGAACTACTATGGTATCATTGGATAACTCCTGATATTTCAAAGCTGTAAAATCTGGGCTAAAGATGTGTAACTTGTTTGGCAATGTGAAGGAAACATACAGGTCTGAAAGTGTATGTTGCTGTACAGCCGGGGTAATTGTGCTGACTAACTGTATTGACTAAACACATATCAATACCTATAATTATTGATATTAACATCAGTCCAATACTAGGCCACTTAATACAGTGGTCTGTGCAAATTTTACACAGACCTTTCAGCTAATAATTGACCTCTAAAAGAACTCTAGCTACCTTTTAGATGACAACTCCGACTAATGATCTCCACCATTGTATCAGACACCAGCATTCAATATCACAGAAGTCCCACGAAACCAAATACTGACTATTGAATGCACACTAGACCAAGGACTGGTCCCTGCTAAATAAAACTTGCAAGAATAATAGCTCATGCTACACAGAACTGGACTTGATTTTAAACAGATTTGCAAAGAGAAGTATTCCACCATCAACAAAACTATCTCTGCAATTTAGATCATGACTGGGTGTCACCATGAACCATTGTCATTTCCAGACCAGAATTTGTCCTGTTTAACTAATTTAGACTGGTATCAATAGGAGGATACCAGTATCAAGGACCTTCTGTTCTCTGCATGTTGTCATCCACAGTGCTTTAAGAAATTTGTTTGGTGTCAACCATATTATTCCCCCATGTAGGGGAGCTGAAAAACAAAGTGTAAATAGCTTTGTATGAAGAGAGGTCTTCCAGTCTGAAGACTGGTGAAGAGCAAATATGATGTCCATCTACAAAAAGGGCAGAAAAAGATGCAGGAAACTGCAGACCAGTCAGCCTTGTTTCAGTCCCTGGGAAGACTATGGAACAGGTCCTTACAAGAGGTATTTCCAGGCACACAAATGACAAGAAGCCGACCGTGAAAAGTCAACATGGATTGAAGGCTCAATCATGCTTGACCCAACAAATTGCTCAGTGGATGAGGGGAAAGCTGTGGATATCATCTACCTTGATTTTAGCAAGGTGTTTGACATAGACTCCCTCAAAATCCATTTTGACAAGCTGTTAAGATATGGATTGAACAGATGAAACACAAAATGGTTGAAAAACTGACTAAACTGTTAAGCTCAGAGGGTTGTGGTTAAAGGCTTAAAGTCATGCTGGCAGCCGGTCATAAAAAAAGTTCTTCTGGAGTCATTGCAATCTAGCTTTATAAATGATCTGGAAGGTAGGACTGAATCACCCTCACCAAATTTGAGGATGAGCCTAAACTAGGAGAGGAGGTAGATGGCTTGGAAGGAAAAGTCACCATACAAAGAGAGATCTCAACAGGTTATTGAGATTTGGTCAAGAAGAATGAGGTTTAACATGAGGTTCAGCAGAGATAAGCAGCAAGTCCTGAACCTGGGATGGAATAATCCCAAACAGTAGCACCAGCTGGACACTGGCTAGCTGGACAGTTGCTCTGCTGAAAAGGCACAGGGTGTCTTGGCAGACAGCAAACTATACATGAGCCAGCCATGTATCCTGGCAGCAACAAAGGCCAGCAGCATCCTGGGCTGTTGCTGGTAGNCACTGTCGGGTTTTTCTTCCCCCCCCCCCACCCCAGAGGGGATCAGCAAGATTAGGGGTCTTGGAGAACTTCACAACTGAATGAATTGTGCTTGCTCAGCCTTGGGAAGGAAGGCTTAGGGTGGGGAAATCAAATCACTGCCTGACAGTACATTAAAGGTTGTTGTGGAGAAGATGCATCTCTTCATGAGGATGCACTGTGACAGGAAAAGAAGTAATGGACACAAGGGGCTTCAAGACAAGTTCCACTTGGATATTAAAAAAACTCAAGAACAATTAAACTAGGATCAGTTGCCTGAAGAGAGTGGAACCTTCCTCATTAGAAATACTAAAGACTTGGCTTGGCTGGGCCTTGAATAACCTAATCTAAGGCCCTGCTTTCAAAAGAAAGTTGGACCAGACGGTGTTGGAAGGTCCCTTCCAACCTAGACTTGTCTGTATTTCTGTGATTGTTTTCTATTTCTTCTTCATATACATTTTTTCTACGTATTTATGATGGGGAAAAATTGTCCTGAGCTTTTGAATTTGGAGCAGAAAGCAGTGATAAAACAGTATTTGTTTCCCATGAGTGTCCAAGAAACAAAGAGTTAAAGACTTCTTTCTAGCTCAGACAGCAGCTCCAGCTCCTATATATCCAGACTTCTAATGACCTGGGTTGCACTCTAACCTGGACACCTGGCAGACACCCTCCATGCCAGGTTTCTGCCCAGTCTAACCCTGCCCAGAGGGGCAGTGAGTCTCATGCTTCTCGCTGGCCATGCTTCCCCTGACTGCTGACTTGTTTCATGCTCCACATCGTGTGCCAGCCCAAAGCACAAGCCCTGCCCTTCTGCCTCCTGGACATGAGCTGGCATGCATGGCTTAGCCTCTGAGTGGGTGCAGCAACCTTCCATGAAGGCAAAGAAAAAAAAGGTGACTGTTAGCAGTAAAGGCAAAACTGGCTGCAGCCAAAGGTCTCAGCCCACCAGAAGGCCCCATCATGGCTTGACCTACAAGCCCAAGAGATGAACAGAGCCTCAAGATAAACCACCTCAGGGCCAGCAGCCAAAGGGTTAACCATGGTACCAACAGAGCAAACCAATCAAGCTGTGAGACTTTTGGCCAAGCACCTTTAAGCTCACCATCCCACCCACCGTTTCCCTGCTAGAATCCATACCAAGATGGACATGATAATGAAGGTGGGTTTATGATTCACATCAATGCTTTCTCATCCTGCATGTGGGGGAAAAGGAAAGGAGAGCTGGCTTTGGCATAAGGGAACTGGCAAGCAAAGCAACGAGCGGGATGGCAGTGAGCTGGGGCATTAGGTAGAAATTCAAGACAGCAAATGTGGGAAAATCAAAAATGCCCTTTCTGTGAGGGATGTTGATATCAACTGAAATTATACAATTTGGGGATTGATGTTAAGACAAAGGCAAAATACCACATTTTGTATTTGCAATCTGAGTGCTAGGCATTTACTTTCCCACAGGGTTTCTAGAACATAACTCAGACACAAATATTTTCGAATTTGGGGTGGGAGGGAAGAGACTTTCGCAATCCGTACCTTGTGGTGGGTTAGCACATCTGAAATCTTTATTTTGATCTAGATGTTCATTTTGTTGTATGATGTCAGGATGTACTCAGCCAGTGGCGTGTGCCTAGGGAGATGCTGGGGGCACCAAGTGCTGTGGTACACCTTTGGGGTGGCTTACAACAGTGTGAAACTGTCACCATGGTGGAAGCCACACCTGAAATCTCTCTCCAAAATTGCTTCAGAGAGAGATTAATCTCCAAAACTGCTTCAAATAAGCAGTGATTCCTACCCTGAGGAGCTGGAAACATGTCTAATCATAAACCCCTCCCTTTCCTGGCCCTAGCTCCCAGTTTGCTGTAAGCGAGAGTCATACAGACACCTCCATAGTTATGAAGTACAATGAGATGTCTGAGACAATGTGAACCTGCTTGGTGCAGCAGTCCTTGAGGTACTTGGGGTGATGCCCAACCGTGTTTTGCTTGGCCCCATCTGCAGGCTTCCAGGAGACCTCACGTCACTGCTCCCTGTCCCAACAACATGCCAGGGCTGCCACACAAGCCAGGGAGAAACGCAGGAGCATTAGTAGCTGGGCAGGCAGCAGTCAAGCAGCCACCACGGAGCCACTTGAAAATTAGAAAATAGGCAAAGTAGGCACCTATTTTTGTGAAAACAATCTGCAGTTAAATTGATATTAACTTTTTCAGGTCATGCACAGGAAGACAACTTAGGCTTGAAAACAGGCATGAAGCACAACTTCATAATGGCAGGAAGCTGATGTATGCTCATATTCATACCAATTTCCCACATAATATGGTCAAGGAGATCACTGTCCATCCTTCCTCCCTCTGCTGAATACATTGGCAACCAAATATGTCAGAGAACTGAAAGATGACGAGATTTCTATCTATTGTGTGAAGACAGCTAAGCAGAGAAACGAAACCCTAAAGCTGCCAGCCCAGCTTGGGATGAGTTCATGCACTGCCAGATACCAGAGGTTTTTGCATGGGGACCACCTATGGTCCTTGGGCTGTGATTTCAGGAAAGGCCTGGAGATACGAAATGGTGGTGGGCAGGTGTCCGGATAGGTGACTAACTTGACTGGGAGACAGGATATGGGCCTCCCATGTGAAAGAAGAACATGCTTGGTAAAACGTGGGAAAAGCAGGCACATCCAAACAGCAAAGTCTGGTAAAAACAGTATTGCAATTTTCTCCTTACACCAACCTACTTCCCCAGTACGATTCAGTGGGCACCATTTTTCATCCACTGGTTTCTCAGCTCCTGAACACTTCCAGTTTTTCAAAAGTTTTCCCATGTTTTGTAAACTCCGGAGTCTTCAGCACAAACACAAGCAAAGCAAAATGTGGGATGGCCAGGATGCCCAGTGCTTTTCTTTCTCTGCAAGCACAGAGGTGGCCACGAGCACCACAGCAGACCTTGAGCTATCTCAGCTCCTGCCTTTTCCCTTCCCTAAGCAAAAGCAGCTCTAACTGCTGAACCACCCGGGTTTGCAGTAGAAACATTTTGTGATAAATTGCTATGGTCTTGAGAGCCCTCCTAAAACACTTAGTGAGCGGGTAGTGATTTGTGAACGGCTTAGTGCCCTTGGGTGAATCTGCAGTTCAGCTCCTTGGTACACCCAGGTATTTTAGGGTTTTCACCTTAAATTTTCCAGAGCTATTGTGAGTGCCCATTCAGCACCTGCTAAGTGGTTACTCTGGGACCAGGGCACTCGTTTTTTTATTACAAATCCCATCCTGACACACACAACTTTGCACAAAGGAGGACATTGCCCCAGAAAGACCAAGTGTAGATGACAGGCCTGACAGTGAGGATGACAAACACTGCAGTCCCGGTTATAAAGAAAATGTAGTGCACAATGCAGTCATGTTTGTGGCCTCCCAGCTGGTTCAAAGCTCAACAATAACGCCCAAAGTATGACAGAGACACAAAATAATGAAGACAAACAGTGTGGTGATGTGGGAATGATAAGAAGCGGTGGAGATTCTTCCTCTTATCCAAGCAAATCTTCCTGTGTCTTGTCTTAGGAAACTATTTCAAGTAACTCCCCTATGATAAAAGTGGGATATCCTAACTGAGGGTTAAAAATGGGAAATACTATGTCTGAAAAGAAGGAACATCCATCACAAGGAGGTATGCAGGAGATGGCACCTCCACAAAAGAGAAACATCAACAGTTTCACAAGAGCTGCAGACTACTCAGAAAATGCTATATTTTAAAGCTTTTCTCTAATCTGGGATACTTTTTTAACTCATCAGACCCGGAGGTCCTTATCAGTACTGGACGTTTAGATGATTTGGCAATCTTGCTGAACATTTTCTTTAAAATGAATAAACCTGACAAGTACAATGCAAATTACAAACTGCCTTGGCTTCCAGGAATAAGAGGATGGTTCAAAGAAAGCAACCCTGGAGTCCTTGATGGAAAAAGAGCATATCTTAGGGCAGAGCCTTCCCATCCCCACCTGCATTTTTTGATTCCATTTTCTACTCCCTGCACTTTCACTACAAGGCAGTCGGGATGTCTCTGTACAGCAAGCCTCATTCCAACTGGCAGCTCTGGATCAAAGAGCGCTGGAAACATTAATCAGTGTGCCTAATCATCTCCAATCACAAGAAACTTTTTTCTGTGACCTGGCATATAAACATGGAGTCATTTCATTCACTGGTTGAGGGACCAGAAACCAAACAATCTTTATCATACCCAATTCATCTTACTCCTCCGGGTTATAGATGGATCAGACTGCAATCCTCCAGCACCAGTGGCAAACTTTAGGTGCTTTACTTAATCAAACTGATTAGCAACCTGTCTGTAGTGCCTTTTATCTGCTGGTGCCAAAGTAGTTTACAAGCATTAAGTGCATCTAATTTTGCGATAGCAAAGCAAGATGTGGTTACTATTTTCAAAAGCACCTCCACTAAGGAGGGAGAGATCTTGTTTTAAGGGGGTGGGGAGGTACAAGGCAGCAAGTTTTGCTGATGCATGAAAACCACTTTGAAAATTAAATGAGCAAATGGTGAAGTCAGGGAGGGAGCCCAGGAATTTTGATTGCCAGCTATCTGTGCTGCCCATACTGCCATATGGTTTGTAGCAAAAAGGAAAAGAATAATCAAACCCGACATCTGTGCCCAGAGCCTTATCTATTTGGACACCATCCTCTGGACAGCCTCACTCTGACCACAAACAAAGGGTGATGAGATCTCCTCTCCGCTCAGCAGGTCTGCAGGGGGACTTGGTGCCTCCTGCTCTGGTTCAGGTTAATATGTGTGTGATCACCACCTGTTTGGGAGTTTGCTCCCACGGTAACATTGATTTCTCGCTTAATGCCAAGAGCAGAACAACAGCCCTCTTACTGTCACAAGGAAGCTGACAAAAAGCTAAGGTTGCTTTAGCTTTCCTCAGTTTTCACTTGGGTGCCCCCAACTTGGGGAAAAAAGGAAAAAAAAAGGAAAAAAAAAAAGAAAGAATTATGCCAAAGGTTAGGCTGTTCCAGGGCAGCTTGTTCCCTCTTTGAAGGAGAGAAGTGAGGGGTGGCACAGAAACCTGCTGCTACACCTGACGGGCTCTCACGGATAAGAGCCAGCAATGGAGCCCTGCAGGAGCAGTTTGCAAACTTGCACAACCTGCCTTGAACCTTGCTCAAAACTGTCCCTTTCTTTTTTCTGGTGCATGATGCCAGAGGCAACCCAGCTCTGTTTCTGCTCTCTCCTGGGCACTGAGTAATAGTCCAATGTCTCTTCCTTGACAGTAAGTGCCTTCGGGCAGAGGTGTGGGGAGGTGAAGAAGGGCTAGAAGAGATGGCTGAGCACACTGAGACTTCCCTTCTACATCGATGCAACACTGCTGCAGTGGAAAGTTAAACGAAGGATTTCCTGGTGGAAAGGCTGCCAACCAGAAGCTTGGAAGAGCTGGATTTCAACACCTGCTCAGCCACAGGCTTCCTGCCTGGCCTTGCACAAGTCACTCAAAAACCACATGTATAATGGTACTGACATATCTGGCTCCTGGAAGGAAGTCCACGACACCGAGCTGGTTGGATGCAGAGGATTAGGCATCTATGAACAGGTTTGGCATGAGGCAAAGCATCCATTGATGGCTGCCAAGCAGGCAAGAGGAGGTGCCACAGACAAGAGCAAATCTCCCCTTGATCTCCACCATTTGAATCACCCAGCTCCACGGGAGCCTGCTCTTGGTGTGAGCAGCAAGGGGCTGGCTCACCCTCTGCTGATCCAGCACTTGCAGTGGCTTAGTACATGATCACTCCTTGCTTCCATCTCCCTACCCCAGGTTTCTACAACTGTTCCCAGACCCCAAACTGTGCTTTATCCCTTTGATTCCCAGTCCCAATCTGCTGCAGAGGCTAATAAACCTGATTGGACAGGCAGGGGACAAGCAGGGCAGCTGGAAGAAGTAATACTTTTACCAGCTTTCAGGGAGCCAAGCCAGGGCTGATCCCTGGGTACCTGTTCTCTCTGCAGATGGCCAGGGACAGGGATTTTGTACCTCTGCTTGTCACCTGGTGGTCAGGCACTGGGAAGAGAGAGCTGAGGCTTTGGATACGGAGTTGTGCACAAACTCTAGGCAGCTCTAAAAAAGCAGAGCAGAGCCATATCTCCCGCCAGTTATGAACAGAGAGTGCTGGTTTCTTTGCTGACCTGGCTGAGACAGCACTACGTTTTGGTACCATCTCAGTACCCCAGGGCTAAAGGGTCCCAAGCAGGGAGAAGACAGCCAGTCCATCAGTGTCACTGCCACACTCACCCCAATATTGCTCCAGGCACCAGGGCAACAGTACCAGCATCCTATATGCCTCTTGGGGTTGCTGCCAAAGATCTTTTTTGCAGCTCCTTGGCTGGCCTGATTCCTATCACCAAAATCGGAATAAGGACAAAAGACTACAAAGTGTCTTGATCTCACCATGATAAAAGCAGAGACCCAACAGTGCAGTAAGAAAAGGGGGGCAATGGAAAAAAGGAAAAAAAAAGGGAAATACATTTAATTCATTCAAAACTGAGAATGAAATTCAGGGATTCATAAAATATCTCTCACAAAACCCACCATTCCCACTTTTCTGTAATGACTCACGCCCTTCAGATGGCTCAAAAATACACCAGGTTTATAATTGCATCACCACCCTGTCAGATAAAAAATAAACACAAAACCTTCAGCCATCCACCAGTGAATGACTGACAAATAGGTGAAAGAGGTTTGTACTTTACTTACTCAGTCAGCCTAAAGAAAAAGAGGGAAAAAACCCCAGATAATCAAGGTGTGTTGTGCACAGGGAGGAAGTGGTTTGTTCTCGCCTTGCTGGAGCATTGTTTGAAGGCCCTGGAGCATCGCTTTGCTGAAGTAGCCCAGCCAGGCCTTGGCCACCCCACACCTTCCCAAGGTCCAGTGAGGGCATCCCAGCTGCAGTTTGTGGGATGGGTACTCACAGAAGGGTGAAAGATCGGTGCTTGTCAGGCAATTCAGCAGCCCTTCTGAGGAGCATGTGGAAATCATCTCAACATCTCCTGGAAGCAGATATTGATTACGGTTTGCTGCAAATAGTCTGCTGCTATCATTTTCTCAAAGCCCAAAGATTCTGGATTCTCCTCAGTGGTGCCCAGTGAAAGGACCAAGGGCCATGGACATAAACTGGAACACGGGAAGTTCCACCTGAATATAAGAAAAAACTTCTTTATCTTGAGGGTGACAGAGCACTGGAACAGGCTGCCCAGAGAGGTTGTGGAGTCTCCTTCTCTGGAGACATTCAAACCCTGCCTGGATGCAATCCTGTGCCACCTGCTCTGGGTGAACCTGCTCTGGCAGGGGGGTTGGATTAGATGATCTCCAGAGGTCCCTTCCAACCCCAACCATTCTGTGATTCTGTGTGATTCTTACCCACTGTAAGCCAGTGTAGCTTTGTCCACTTAGATGCCCCAATGTGAAGCCACAGTGAAGTAGGCACTTATCCTTTAGGAAGCTTGGGGATGGGAAGCTGGGTTCCTCACAAGCCTCCACTGCAGGCAGTCCTGCCTGCAAATGGAGACATTTGGCAAAACAGGCATGCTGCTACTTGTCAGCAGCAAGAGCCCTCCCTCCATCACCAGAAGGCAGGTTACAGCCTGGGATGGGAGCAGTGCCCTGCTGCCTTGCCAGTTACGCTGCTGGAGCTCAGCCCCGAGGACACATTCTCACAGCAGCTTCCCGAACATGGTACGGCTGGAGAGACCGGGATGTGGCAGGCAGGGGTGCAGGGAGGGAACTGGGAAATCATTTGATCAGGTTGAAAACAAATGTCTCCAAACACTCTCCTCCCTTCTGAGCAGCTCAGAAAAAGTTGGGGTCCAGCAAGCAGGTCAGGCTTGGTACAGGATCCCCAGGGACCGCTCGGCTTGTGAGAGCTGGTTAAAGTTTCTGTATTATTTTATATATTTAAATATTTTAATACATTTATATATATTTCAAATAGTGTTAAGATGGATCTTCATTAGATACTTTGTTCTAGTAGCTCCTTCCCACTCACGCAGACAGTGGAAGGGGGATTCATCTCATGCAGCTTCAGATATCCAAAGTGCAGGAGCCCACATCTCAAAAGAGCTGTGTGGCCTTACCCCTCAGTCTCTGGAGTACAACAGCCATTACCAGAGGGAAACCCACCCATTTTAGATGCCTGCCTTAAGATGAGATGACTCCAAAGAATTTTGACCTGATAGTTTAAACTATGCCAAGTGTTGCAGGAGAACTGCCCAACCCCAGGGATCAAGGGAGGAAGGTGCTCTGATCATAAAGGCAGAAAGACCCAAATGATTCTTCTTGCCCTCACTACACTGCAAATCACTCTCTTTCACCCAAGACCTCTATATAATAAACCCAGCAGTTTATATTAAAGCTGCAACCCTAGAGAAACATTGTGATTTCCTCTAAAATGTGGAAAAAGGTGTAAAACTTCAAAGGGTTCCTTCTGCACCCCAAACCTGCTGATCGAAGCTTTCTTCCACTAGACATGGCAATCAAGTCACCCCCTCATCAGCCTTCATCCCAATTAGCCATGTAAACTCAGCTCCCTAAGCCTTAAATCAGGCAGTTCTGTCTTGGCAATTCCAAGTCATCTGTGACTCTCCTTGGAATCCCTCCTGGCATTTCCACATCCTTCTCCAAGTGCAGACACCAACCAGTCACCTCCCTGCTTCTACCTGCTGAGTTGCAGAGATCCTTTCTGGCACACTGCTCTGTGGAGATCTTGCTTTCATGCAACTACACAACACCTTAAACTCCCTCTCCAATACTGTGTTCCCTGGATACCCTCACTCAGGCTCTAGACAGACCTGAATTCTTTGTTCCCAGCCATACATTTAACCACCATGAATGAGGGGGCTTTTTGCATTCGTGCTTTTTAATCAGATACTACCCTACAAGGGCTGATTATGTCTTTACTATTAAAGTGTGAGGGAGTATTCCCAGATACTGGTACTCAAACCACCTCTCTTGTTAGTGTCCCTTCACATTCTCTCGGCTCATGACAACCTTCCTGAATGAAGCCTACAATCCAACATAGACCATTCCCAATAACCAGCTGGTTGCAGTCCCCCAGCATGGAAAGCTAGAGTTATGCTCTACAGGTTGTCCTGTGCTGTTTGGCAAAGTGACAGAAAGCAGCCTAGAGTGCATCAAAGTGGCTCATCACACATCCCAGGGCCTCACCACAAAACTGACATTAGTCTATTGCTCTAGACTAGTCTGAAAACCCAGACTAAAGTCCCTGTTGAAGTCAGGAAGGGTGTTGGAGCTCTTTCTTACCAAGGAAAGTGAGTCCAAGCTGCCACAAAGCCAGGCCAAGCCTGGGGCATACAATCAGGGATATCCACTGAACTGCTAAAACCTCTTGAGTGTCAGGTGGCCCCATGTTACAAGTCACATTTGGCAGGGAAGAAATGGCTGTGGTTAACAATTGCTCTGCTTATGCCTGCATTTTCATCCCAATTGCATACTGGGAAAGAAAATGACATTATTTCACATTATTTTATTTTTAATTACGTTTCTGCCACATGACTTTCTCCTTTTCTCCAATTGTTGCATCTCTCTGGGCTTTCCCAAATTTCCCTGTTGCCACAAGGACCAGAGTTCAGGGATTCTTGAACAGCCAGGCAACTAAGGTGCTTCTTTCTTTCCTGCCGGTTCCTGTGGCCCCAGGCTCAGTGGCTTGCAGATGGAGTATCTGGCCACTAACCAGAGCACACACACTGCCTTACGAGCTTTCCTCCCATTTTTGTCTCATTGCAGGATCCCATGGTTCACAATTCCCATGGGGAACAGAGAAGAGACGTTTGTTGGCTATGCTGTAGTGATGAGTTGGTCTTCAGATGTTTGTTAAATCAGGGCTGGCATTAGGCATCATCCATTCCTGTGGTCATGGGAGGCCCATAATACTCAAGGTAGAGTTGATTTTGCCACCCATACTGAAACTTAAGTAACAAGTCCAATTTCATCCTCCTTCAAGGACTCTCCTAAAGCAACACAGTGTTATGAAAGGATGAGAGAAGAGATGGGATTTGTTGTCTACATGCTACCACGGCAAACTTTTCATGGAAACTAAAAAAAAAACCCAACCCTGACTATGTGATTCATAAATTCTAAAAGCTGAGAGAAACCAGCTAAATGAAGTTGTCTGACCTCCTGCCTAATAAAGACCACAGGATTTCATCCAGTGCCCAAAGCCCAGTAATTTGTGGTTCAAGCAGAGCATTTTGACCAGCCTACTGTCCAGCTTTGATGTGAGGATGTCAAACGAGGCGCTAACCACTTTCTATGCTTTCAAAAACTGGCTCTTCTACAGGTTGTCAGCAACTCTTCACCACTGCAGAAACTGCCATAGCCTTCCTAAGGACAAGAAAATTTTCATGTGTTCTTTCCTCTCTATCAAAATTCTCAAACCATCAAAAAGAGGGAAAATGGGACATTCTGAAGCACAAAACATCAAGCAAGGACATGCTCAGAGAAGGGTAACAGAGCATCTCAAAGTAACCTTCTTCTGCAGTCAAATGGATGATATTTACATTAAAATGCCACTCAAGGTCCACTCATTTTCTCACTCTAGATGACACAGTGGAAAAGATATTTGGTTTGAAACAAAAATTTTTGAAACATACACCTATCTGTGTGACTTCTAAGGAAAACACATGTATTTGGTTAGCAAAGTAGTTTTTTTGCCACTTGTAAAGCTTGATACAGTTCGACAGTGAAAAATATTTCCACAGCAGAGACCTTGAGTGGCCAGAGCAAAATCCACCTCAAAACCATCCCCTGCAAGATAGGCTCAGTAAAATCACAGCTCTCTACTGACTATACCTTCTAACTTTTTGTTTCCAAATTTCTGTGGCTGGAAGCAATGATGGGGTAAAGAAAACTTTTTTTTTCTTTTTTAATTTTTCTTTTTTTTTTAAGGAAACAAACCCAAAATGGCAAGCAGCCCAGAAGGCTACACAATCAGACTCCTCTCAGGGGAAAAAATATTTACGTTGAGCACTGAATTAACACAAGCTTTTCCTTCCCTGTCTCTTGCAAGTGCAGCATTCGATGACAAGCCCAGTGATTAAAGTTCCTCCACCCACACACCTACAACAGCCCAGGTGACAGCCCTGAGATTTCTCAGTAACATCAGCCTGTATTAGAGGGTGGGAAGGGGCTTCAGGCACCACGTCCTAAATCCACTCCCATTCCTGTTCATCACTAAATAGCCATATTCACATTTAATAAAACCAAGCAAGAAGTTTCATTCCAACACTGTCCCTTTTATTGCCATTTTCAAAGAGACTCTTTCTCATCCTCTGCATCTCACCCTCTCTGCCTGTACTCGTGCTATGGCCAAACCCAGGCTGAAAAGCAAATTATCAGAGTGGGTGTCTCTGGCCCCATGGCTCAGCCTCTGCCAAGATAAGCCTGGCTCACTTCTCTTCTCCCCTGTGGACGGATTAGTCTCATCTGTAGAGCAGGTGAAGGTGCAGCTCCAGCTTGTAGAAGTGCTGAGCTGGCTGTGGTCAGTGCGGTGCTGCTGATAAAGGTACTGAGTGTTTGTGCAGGGTGTCTCAGGGGGGGTTGAGGTCTGCAATTAATTACATGCTCTTATATCCATACTCCTTTTGGCACCCAAGCTAGCAAGGTGATGGCAGTAACACCTCTGGCCATGGCTTTCACAGCAATCCATGAGCTCCTGCTACCTACATCGCACACAGGACTATGGCAAAGGGAGCAGCACATGTGTCTAGAAGAACAGGACATGCAGGCTTATGAATTAACACCTATCTAACAGGCCAGGTCTGCACAAATCATCTAGTGCTTTACCACATGTGAAACTTCAGACTGTTTTAAGGCACAGTCAAGGAGCTCTTTAAGGCTGAAGACACTGTCACATTTGGTGTGTGGAAGCTCTTAAATCAGTTAAATCCCTGTTTGTGTCGAAGTGTACAGGTGCAAACCAACCTGACACAGCCTCCTTGAAACCAAAGTAAGTGCCCTTGGAGCAGGACTAGCTGTATCCCATTTCTGTACCCATAGATCTGCAGAAATTAATGCTGCTGTCACAACATATATATGATGTATATCCACATAACTGCACTGACACTAAAGGGATTCATACTAACAGTGGTTCAGCTGAAAAGGCATAGCTTCTGAAGAAAGCCTAAAGTACTGTTTTTTGAGGTTCTGGGTAACCAACAGTTGAAGCTCTGCTTTTAAATCATTCATCCTAACGCAGTCATAGCAGGCAAAAGTAGCAGTCCCAGCAGCACAGCAGCATACACGACGGGGTAAAACCCCACAGTCAAACAGTTTAAGTATAAGCCTCACAGTTCCCATCACTGCTACTGTAATGATTTTGCAACCCTCATTTATTTTTCACCATTTCAGCTGCAAGTTTGTGGCAAATATTTTGAAAGAAAAAAAGAACCCAAAACCTCAGAGACTGCCCATCCTTGACAGGAACAGTCTTGGCATGCCTGGAATGTGCAAAACCACTAAAGAGCCATTTCTGTTCATATTACTCCTTATGAAATCCCCTTTTAAAGAAGACTCAGCATTGGAGACCTCAGCCGGTAGACAGAGCCCCTTCAGGATTGCCTTTCACTTTGAAATGTGACTTATCAGTTGAAGCCCAGGCGGGTTCGGGTATCTGACTGTTATGTCCTTTGCTTTGAACTCTGGGAGCATTAAACACATGGCAGCCAAACTGGTCAAGCCATTTTCCTCCCCTCCTTTGTCCCCTGGATCGGGGTAGATAAAAGCCGCACCAGGCTCACTGCCCTACCAACGCCAACTTGACTGTTAATTTTACATTTAAGAAAAACCAAATAATAAACCCCAACACCACACACAGTGATTATCACTGCTACCCACACAAAGGCCAGAGCAACCGCAGTGTGATTCAACACCACCCAGGCTGCAGTGGGTATCTATCTCTGGACACACGCAGGAATATTCTCTGCAGTTTTCCAGCTCTTTCTTGCTCTGATATGTCCTTTTCTTGTATTGCTCCTATGAGTCTTTTTTTCACCCCTACAAACTGTAGCATCAGTGAGCTGCTGCTGCTGGCAGCACGGTGGGAGCCTGGCTCTGATCAGCCCCTTGCACTTGTAGTGATACCTACAGGGCATAGCCTGAGCAGACGGGAGTTTGCTTTCTGGAGTGAGGAGGTGACCAACTCATGCTGCTGCATTAGTGCAGTGTTGAGCACGACATCTCTTGAGGTGCCTCTGGAGGGTCAAATCCTGCTCCTGTTTAAGTTACTAGACAAACTTTTGCTGGGTTCTTCTTGTTTCCCACCTCTCCTCTTTCCTTTCCTGAGCTTCCTGAAGGTTTCTCAGTTTACCTTTCCAGGTAAACTATCACATGGCAATCTGCAGGATGAGGTTCATGTCCTTCTTTAACACCAGAAAGCACCAGAGCAATGCAGGTCAAAGCTGAAACACAGGGACTGCTAACCCCAACTCCCAGCACTTACTGCCTCTTATTCATGCAGACTGACATGCAGCCGTGCAAAATGCAAGAAGCACTGTAGCTCACAAGCAAGATGTCTGGCGGGACAAACATTAAAGGCTGTGAGACAGAGCAGGCAAAGAAGTATCTTGTACAGAACTGAAAAAAAGAAAAGATAAAAAATGATAAGCAGGAATTCCCCAGTGGTCTCAGTTTATCACTGTGATTGCTTTCAGGACTTTTTTGTTGTTGTACCACTTTGATTTGCATACAAAGCATCTCTAACAGGAAATATCAGCTGTTCTGGAAAAAAACACAAGGATAAGGATTTTTGCTCTCAAGGGTAGAATGGCTTTCGGCACCGTATGACATGCCAGAAAGCCTCTCTCCTTGCTAAAGCAATTTGCAGCAGCAACATGTTGCAGTTCCTCCTCACTCCCAGCTGTGTGTCCCATCCTGCGGGTAGCAGAGCAGGATGCAGCTCCTCTCAGGAGAGCTTCTATAGTTAGAAAACCTGAAAACGAAAGAAAAACAAGCAGGTGAGTTCATTTACATTCCAGATTCACAATTAACACTACCAAATTAGCTGGTAGGAAGTGGAAGAGTAAAAAGGAAAACCGCCAACTTGAAAATGCAAATCTTCACTCTACTACAATTGCAAGCCACAGCCAGGATTCCTACGGGCTGGGAAGGCACTAGTAAGAACACATTTTTCACTACTTTTTCATTGTGGTCACTTCATGAACTCAACAGTGGCTTGTGATATGTGGTTTCATTCCTATCCCATATATAGTCAGTCTCATTTCCTGAAAAGACCATGAACGGAAAAGCAGAAAACCTTTAAAACAATTGTACAGGTCTTTCTGTCTTTTCTTTCTCTTTTTTGTCTTTTACTTCTACCACGTTGCACTAAAAAACCCAGTATTTTTTAAATTAGTACAGGATAAAAAAATGGATCTTTTCCCAAGGCTCTTGGATCTTAAAGAATATAGGTTGCTGGTTTGAAACTCACACACTGTTGGCAGCCCAGAACGAAACCGCAGCATTTTGTTTCGATATGGTACACATCCATATATACATACAGTTGCTCTACACATGGCTATCAGCAATCATGCTTCGCCCTGATCAGCAAGCACAGCAAGCATGGTTTGTTCAACAACCCTTTGCACTGGTACTGCAGGACCTCAGCTCTCTGTGGCCATCAGCAGTCGCAGCCCCATGAGAAGCACAGCAGCGAGTAAAAACTTGCTTTTTAGATGAGTAAGTGAGACGGTGGTAATTAGAACATCACATCTCCTTGCATTTTTTTGTAGAACTCAGTTCATGGCCTTATCTGTTCATGCTCAGTCCCTCTCCCTGTGGGAGCCCATGTCATTAGCCGTGCAAAGAGGTCTTTGTCACCCCAGGGTTCCTCCATGCTTCTTTCCCCTCCTGGTAACTAAGAAACACCCAGAGATGGGTCCTATGTAAGAGATCATCTAGGCACAGCTGAGCAGCTCGGCCACCCCCCTGTTGTTGGGCTTGCAGTTGTCAGGACCACGGGCCAACTAGGACCTTAGGAAAGAAACTGCAGCAAAGACCAACAGCATCCTGGGCTGTAGGAGCAGGAGCACAGGCAAGAGATCTCAGCACTCATTAGATCACATCTAGATCCTGCATCTAGTTTTGGGTGCCCCTGTACAAGAAACACATTGACACACTAGAGCAAGTGTAGTGGAGGAGCACCAAGATAGCCAGGGACTGGAGGACTTGCCTGGAGAGAAGAGGCTGAGGAAGCTGGGCTTGTTCAGCCAGGGGAAGAGATGGCTTTGAGGGATCCAGCAGCAGCCCCCAGGACCTGCTGGGTTACTGGTTACTGAGAATAGAGAGCCAGGTTCTCCATAGTGGTGCCTGGCAGATGAATGAAACACAATACACACAATTGGAAACAAGAGTGGTTCAGACTGGTTGCTAGGAAAACACTTTTTTCATGTCAACCCATGGAGCTGGCTGTGAACTCTAATCCTTAGAAGTCTTCAAGACTTGACTTGATAAAGTCATGAGCAACCTGATCTGATCTCACAGCTTACCCACCTGAGGCCCCTTTCAGCCTGAATGATCCTACAGTCCTACAAATCATCTTCTAACAGTGACCAGTGAGTAGGCTTTGGAGGAAAGGGTGGGAATTACTTAGTGCCTGGGCACTATGGTATCACCCAACTGAAAGAGCTGAGAGAAACAACCACAACCCAAGACTGTGAAGGTCCAGAAGGTCCCCCTAAGCACTGAAACTTATGTTGTCCTTGGGATCTGTCAAACCCTACTTCTGCATCCAGTCCCGCAGTGACCCAGATACAAACTGTCTACCTCAGTTTGGGCATCAGTGACCAAGGAACCCCTACCCATACCCCATCCACAGCACACACAAGAGCAGTGTTGGAGGGCAGTCACACCTCCTCCCTCCCACACACACACATATTTACAGAACAAGCAGGATTTCCTAAGCTCAGTACATAGCACCGACTATAAAAGGGCTCTCTGTACTGTCCAGAGCTGCAGCCTCTGTTTCACAGGATGGAGATGCCTCAGGAAGACTTCCCTCTGCCCCGCAAGCTGCAATGCTCTGTGCAGGATGAGCAAGCTACACTGCCAGCATGGCCTTCCCCTCCTCTCCATCCCTTGTGTCATAAAGGCTGTTGAAGCAATATCTTGCTTCCAGTCAAAATAGCTTACTCAGTTAAGAGACAGGAAATGTCACAACCAAGAAAATGAAAAGGGACCTTACAGACAGAGCTGCTGAGTTCTGGCTTCTCAGAAGAATATATACAAACCATGAGGCAACTGTCATATGTGCTGGGTGGGAGGGAGAGGAGGAGGTGGAAGAGAAGTTGTTCACCTCCTCATCTCTGGTCACCCAGGAGGTCAATGGCAGATCCATGAACCAATCTCCTCCCTTCTGTCCCAGAGTCTTGATGCTCCCTGCCCTTTTCACACCTCTGCTTGACAGCCAAGCCATGCTGGGGACTAAAGCTGCCTCCCTGACACTGCACACAAACCCATTTCTTTTTGAGACCAAAACCTAAGGGATGCCAGCTCCATACCAGAAGTCAGTCCTGACCAAATAACATCTTTTAAAAATGCAAACCTTCCTTTGCATTAAGAAACTGGTCCAGCTTTGAAGAGATGCTCAACATGTTCTAAGATGTGGTCTATTCTCACAGGGCCTTGGAGGGCTCTAAGGGTTTATGCACACATGGGGGTTTTTTTGTACTTGAAGTGAGACCAGTAAGCACTTTTCTATCTACCTATTCACAGGTTTTTATTTTCAGTACAGAAGAGGATATCAGATCACTCAGTTTCAACTTCTGCTGAAACTCCTGCTGAAACTCCTGCATGACCCAGGATGGCTAATTTCAAACCCCCGAAGTGACTTGTGCTGGCCTAAATTTCTGTAACTGCACCCATACTGAAGTCTGCACAAATCAGCAAGAGAAACCACAGCTTCAGTCAAAATTAGTACCTTGGTACGGAAATACAGATTAAAAACCTCACCTCCTCCTCGTTGATAGGTGAGGTCTTGAAGCCATATATGCCTTCAGAAACAGCCTCCCCCTCCTCTTTCCACCTTCCCATTCCTCCACCCTTCGAGCAAGGTCTCAGGGCAATACTTTGCAGCCTTGTTTGCCAGAGGAGAAGGATGCTTTCTGTCTGGGAAGCTGGGAAGACTGCGTCCGAGCAGAGCAGACCCTGGGCATGCAATTACCAAGGCAGCAGCAACAATATGTTAATTCACTGGATCCCTCTGAAATGAAGCACAGTGCAAGTCCCTGGAAAAAGTGAAAAGGAGCCTGTTAAGGAAACTGTGTGAAGGCCTTGTGCACAGCAGCCCCGTGGACTCCAAACAAGGACAGACTTTGCACAGCCATCATTTTCAGAGCTGAACTGGCAGCCAGCACATCTCCTCTTCCCGTCGCGGTGCATCCAACAGGAGCAAGGGGAACCACCCTCAATGCCGACAGGTCCCTCCTATCCATGGGACAACATCCTTATTTTAAAGAGCTGCAGATGCTTGGAATAGCTCCTGCAAGGGATGCCTCATCTGTGGTGAGTTCACCCTGGGCAGATCATGGTCATAAGTCTATGATGCCACATGCCCTCTTTCAGTGTCCAGAGTTTTCCCACACTTTCAGGAGCACTGTCTCCTGCTTTGTGTCCTCAGATGCCAAGTTCACATCCTGAGCTCTACCCTCCTATTCAGGTGCCCAGAGCCCCTTAGAAAACTCCTGTCCATTAAAAAACAACAAAGCCAATGTAGCAAGGAAAGAAGAAAACTGAAATGGTCCTTTGCTGAGTTTATCATGAGAAGTCAGTGCCCTCAGACAGTCTGAACTGACCACCTCCTGGTTCATCAACCTTCTGACTACTACTAACCAAGTCCTCTATCACTCAGCTAGAAAGTACAGCCTCACACCATCCATCATGATGGAAGTAGTCTTCCACTCCTAAACCAGAGGGGTTTCCTGATGCAGGCAGGAAAAACTGCCTTCCTTCCTCAGGAAAAAGTGGCAGAGGAAGGGTCAAGAAGATGCTACCTCTGTATGTTGGACAGAATCACAGAACCACAGAATTCTAGGGTTGGAAGGGACCTCGAAAGATCATCTAGTCCAACCCCCCTGCCAGAGCAGGGTCACCTACAGTACATCACACAGGAACGCATCCAGGCGGGTTTTGAATGTCTCCAGGGAAGGAGACTCCACAACCTCTCTGGGCAGCCTGTTCCAGTGCTCTGTCACTCTCACACTGAAAAAGTTTCTGCTGATATTCACATGGAACCTCCTATGCTCCAGTTTACAACCATTGCCCCTTGTCCTATCATTGGTCGTCACTGTAAAAAGCTTGGCTCTATCGTCCTGACCCTCACAAACATGGATGAGGTCACCCCTCAGTCTCCTTTTCTCCAAGCTAAAGAGACCCAGCTCCCTCAGCCTTTCCTCATAAGGGAGATGTTCCACTCCCTTAATCATCTTAGTGGCTCTGCGCTGGACTCTCTCAAGCAGTTCCATGTCCTTCTTGAACTGTGGGGCCCAGAACTGGACACAATACTCCAGATGTGGCCTCACCAAGGCAGAATAGAGGGGGAGGAGAACCTCTCTCGACCTACTAACCACCCCCTTTCTAATGCACCCCAGGATGCCATTGGCCTTCTTGGCCACAAGGGCACATTGCTGGCTCATGATCCTCCTGTCCACCAGGACCCCCAGGTCCCTTTCTCCTACACTGCTCTCCAGCAGGTCAGCCCCCAGCCTGTACTGGTGCATGGTGTTGTTCTTCCCCAGATGCAAAACTCTGCACTTGCCCTTGTTGAATTTCATTAAGTTTCTCCCCGCCCAACTCTCCAGCCTATCAAGGTCTCTTTGAATGGCAGCACAACCCTCTGGTGTGTCAGCCACTCCTCCCAGTTTAGTGTCATCAGCAAACTTGCTGAGGATACATTCTGTACCCTCATCCAGGTCGTTGATGAAGATATTGAACAACACCGGTCCCAGTACCGACCCCTGAGGGACTCCACTAGTTACTGACCTCTTGCAAGGTTTTAGTGCAGCTTTCAGATGACTGCAAACCTCTTTGAGAAGCAAGCAAGCAACGATTTCCATCAAAGGCAAGCACAGTTTTAAATCTGGGTAGCCTCTTGTAGAGAGCTTTCTGTTGTAATCCATACAAAGATTAAACTCTGCCAAGTAGAACAGTTTCACACTGAAGCCCTTTCTGCATAAGGCTGTTGACCACTGAGCTGATACACTGAGGTCAGAGGCTCATCTGTGCCTATACACTCCTTCTGGGACATAAGCATGGCTCTCATGTATACATACAACTGTTACCTTGAGGAGCAGGGGGCAATCAGTTAGACTACAAGAAGTTTAAATTCAGCCCTTAGGTTGCACTGAAACTCCTGGGTTCCTGCAGAAACAGGATCACATCTAGAGAAGGTGTTTACCAGCTTCTGCCATGTGCTGGCTTTTATGGAGAGATTGGTTTTTGAGTGGAAGACTAAAAGAAATCACACTTCTGGCTGTTGAAAAATGCATCTGTTTTGCATGGACTGACTTTTGCTGTCCAAGAAGATGATGAGGAAAGAAAAGCACAACACTGAATTGA
This sequence comes from Aegotheles bennettii, assembly GCA_013398125.1. Lineage (NCBI taxonomy): Eukaryota > Metazoa > Chordata > Aves > Caprimulgiformes > Aegothelidae > Aegotheles > Aegotheles bennettii. The sequence goes on along the minus strand of VZRW01000519.1, from coordinate 131,235 downwards.
CAGACATGAGTGCCCAGCTGCAAGCTTTGGCCTTTGCAGAGGTCCTGGTGGCTGTCTCTAAATTGGAGCACAGATGACGTTGTCTCAGATGAGAAGAGTTTCCTGAAAAGCACTGACAACACACGGTTAAAAGCTCAGTTCAGACAAGCAGCGAAACAAGTTCGCTTCTGGTTTTTGAGCTGAATATTCAACGCTTTTTATGTTTGCTAACTCACAGGTTATCTGTGCTGCACAATCAGCAAAACTCCCGCAAAAACACTTGCTGGGGCTTGTCTACCGGGCGGCCTGTAATGGAGCTGTTCTAGAGAAAAACAGAAGTGTTATCACACACATGGCTGTCCCAATACAATTAGTCATACCTGATGGAGAGATACGCATCCTCACAGGGCTCTTACCACCTTGTCAGCAGATGAAGTCAAAATGAAAACATCCTAACTATAAACAACCAACTCGAAAGTTGAATCATGAATCCTGAAAGAAGCCTCAACACTACAGAGAGATGTCTTCCCTGCAGAAGCAGACACATCAGTTCCTTCCATCTGTCCTCTGTTTCTTCTTCCTGTACAATTTCCTGATGTTGGTCAGTGAAATAACATTTCTTCTTTCATCTCCCCACTCAAGTGACCCTTCTCTGCTTCAGCTGAGGGGTCAGGAGAAGAAACCACACTCGAGGCAAGAAAATGAAAAGGCCAGAACTTCAGTAGCAGGAAACAACATCCTGGTCGTCTCCTCTGTGTGACCTCGGACAAGTTCCCCAACACTGCTTTGCCTCATTTCCCCACCGAAATAGCAAGTTCCTCACCACGCTGGGTGCCCACCACTAGAATCTGTGCAGTAGGCCTAGTGTTGCCAACCTGGGGTTAATATTTATAATAATAAGGGGAGACTAATGGTGTGCCTAAGCTTCCCTCCCATGTCAGCATCTTGTTCAGTCACATGGCATCTTCAACACAACCTAGACCATGGTTTCATGCAGCACTTCTGTACTTGTGTACTTCGCAAATGTCTGTGTTGGTGTCTTCTAGGTCCAAAGGTCTTGGCAAACATTTCCTACCACAAGAGCTGCCAGGCTGGTGGCTCAGGAAATCCACCTTTCTTCACCACTTGACAGACACAATTCCACAGGATGTTTTTTTTCTTTGACACTAATAAGCGATGAAGAGGACTGCCAAAAGAATGGGAGGAGTTCAGCTCATGGCTGGTACTGGAGGCAGAACATCAGGATGCAACTTAGTTGTTGAAATTCTCCAGCTGGGAGGTTACCTGGCCAGGAGGCACCACACTGACCTCACAGGAATCCTGTGGTTGCCATCTGCAGGGAGGACTCCAGGGCTTGGCAGGATCTATGCACATGTGCATGATGGTGGGGCTGAGAGCAGTCACCCAGAGGTTCCTCTTGATAACCATTATGAAATTCATTTGGAAATTAATTTATTTTTCAGAAGCCTCCCCCCCAGCGCTGACAACTCTTTTGAGATGCAATCTGCATGGCCAGGACTCGCAGCAAGGCACAAGAGGAAGCATGCCCTGCTCTGAAGGGTGGCTGGCAAGGCCAGGAGCTGCTGAGAAGCTCCACATAGCTCCATGGCAGAACTCATAAACAAAGCCAAATCCTCTAGATTTGGGTAATTCCCAGGCAAGTCTCAGGCAAAACCACACATCTGTGCTCACACCAAAGAGCAGAGACACATTGAGAACGAAGAGCAATTGCTGTAGGTTGCCATGGCAGTGCGCATGGATGATTTTATCACCCTTATCAGCTGCAACAGCATTTAGGCCCATTATCAGATAATACCAGAGTATTTTTTAAGGGTGCAATAGGTGAGAGAAGCAGAAAATCACTGTCAGCCAGAAGCCAGAAGTCAGCACACAAAGCAGAAGACCTTGTTTCAAGTGAGCTACCTCCTGTGGGCACACAGACGTTTACCCATGCTGAAGTCCATGGGTGACGCAGGGCTCCCCGGCAGTCCCCTAGCCTGGGAAGAGAGCTCTCCCCTGCACGGAGGGATGCACAGCCCTCCGGGAGCGCAGCGATGGCGAGCAGAGGGCGTTTGCCTGCTCTCCCTGCAGAGCCGATGGAAGTAGGTCAATCCTTCTGCTTTGCTGAACCTTTTGGCAGGTCGGTGCTGTGCTGCCATCGCCGCTCACAGCTCATCATTTGTGCCGCGCAGCAGTCACGTCGTTCAGAAGTTAACGAATTCAATACATCTAATTAAATCAACCTTGGCATCCGTTCAAAACTCATCTCGCTGCTTTTTTTTTTTAATTTTTCCTTTTTCTTCCCTGCTGTTGGTGGTGAAGAGACAGACGAGAGGAGAAACGTGAGACAGGGTTGCTAAGGGGTGAGTTGGTTTGCATCTCCCAGCTATTTCCCCACTGCTCTCCCACCATTGCAGAGATGCTTTGCTTTCCTCTAAGGAATGTGACAAACTCACGTGGCATCATTCCTTTTGCCTCTTTCCTCTTCCCACCGCCTAGATGAAATGACCTTTTCCATCTTCTCGCAGGCTTTGCAAACAGAGTCAAACACACGCTGATGAACCTTCAGCTCTGCTGCTGACACTTGCTGCATTCTAGCAGGCTTGGAACGCAAGCCAAGCTGGCATGGCTGGCAAAAGGCAGGCAGATCAAAGCATGGCATGCAGCACCTGGATAGGGCTGGACATGCTGCAAGGTGTGAGAACCACTCACCACCATCAGACTGAACAAAGCCAGAAAGCAGCAGGGAGGCCACCAGGGATGGCTCACCCCAGCCAGGGCCTCCTCTGGCTTCTCTCCTGTGCAGCTCTCGAGCTCCTCTATACACCAGCACTGCTTGATGGACGCGGTCATGACCATGAGCTCATGCTGGAGAAGCCATCCAAGATGTGCTAGCAGGTGGCCATGGTGCTCTTGCTGAAAAACACTGCAGGATGTGGAGCTGCCATATGGAAAACGTCCTTAGTGCCATGGGGATGTAGCCAGTGAGCTGCCCATGCCTGCTCTCTTCTGCAGCCTGACGTGGACACCACAACTACCCTGTCCAACGTCTCCTGCCTCTTCACTGCATCATATTCTGCCTCTTCCACCAGCTTTTATACTTCTGCCATGTCCTCCCTGCTCTGAAGCCGACACCTGGAAGGTACAGCCTGCAGCCTTTCTGTGTCATGATTTGCAGATGGCAACAAAATTGCCATTCCTGGCTGTGGGAGTTTAATTAAAGGCACTTGGATCATATCAGAACACACTTCTGACCCTTGGAGCAAATTAGTTGCCTTTTCCATATCCTTCAGGTCTCTACAGCCTTCCTAGGATGGGGAACCAGGACTAGGGAATATTCCAGATGCCATCAGACCAAGGCTATGTTGTTTCCTCCAACCAAGTGTTGTTTCCTCCTTAGCTTGATATGGAAGACCTCTCTGGCAAAGACAGAAGTGTTCTATCTGGATGACGGCACTTTGCACAGCAAATTCATCTGCAGTCTGTTCCCTGCTATCAACTCAAAGCCATCCTTGGCCTCCCTGCTCAAAAAGCAATTGTTTACCTTCCCATATCTGCACTATTTCCGCTCCTTTAACCCACCCTCCTTCAGAATAATTCCTAAAATACTCAAAACAATCCTGGGCAGCTCTTCCTCCCAAAATGACACCATGCTGTGGTGTTGCTTTGCTCACCAGCAGATGTGGGTGCGTTTGCAGAGCTCCGGCTCCCGGCACCGCAGCTGCAATGGTGAGGTGTTGCTGCTTTCCTAGCAGGGAAGGGCATTTCATGCAAAACTTCTTGCTCTTCCTTTTCTCAGCATTATGAAAGTAGTCTAAAAAGCACTTTGAACTCCTCTGGGATGAAAGGAGAGTGTAAAATATCCCTTTCCCCCATGGCAGCGGATGTTACAAGACTCTTCATGAGCACAGAAAGTCATTTCTCTGTAAGCAAGCTCCCCCTCCTCGCACGGTAACGTGTGATGCTCTGCCAGGCTCGGGGCCAACTCTCCCCTTCTGCCCCCATCCTTGTTTTCACATGTGGGCCATGCACGCCCCAGGCTGCACACCAGTAGAGAAATACGCCTGGATCAGAGGAAAGAAATGGGAGTAGAGGATACCAATTCAGGGCAATTACCTCGGCTGCTGTGAATCAGCATGCCTTCCCTGACACCACCACTGTCAGAGCCTCTCCCATGCCCTTAACCCTATCCCTAACCCTAACCCTTAACCTCCTCTGTAAAAAATGCATTTACATTTTTATTTCATTTACATTTCCTTAACACTGATCAGATATGAGCAGGGCATTTATGTGCCCTCTGTACATGTCCCAGTCATGCCAGTGGTGGTGGGTGCTGGATGAATGCAGAGGGAGAGGCAGCCTTGGAGAAGATGCTGATGACACAAGAACTGGGAGAAGCCAAAAAGACCAAATGCTGCATGGCAGAGTTTCAAACAGTGGTCCCACATTAAGTAGAACCCGTCCTTTGCACAGGAAAGGTAGTGAGAGAATCTGGTGGGTTTAGCACTGGTATTGATGGGAGCTGCTGTGACTTTCAAACTCAGAAACAGGAGGTAGGTTGTTGAAAAGTTCACACAAGCGTCATCACAAGAGATGGACAACTTCCCTGAACCCCTTCAGGCAGGGCAAATCTGGAGGCAGACTGCAATTATGGAGGTGGGCTTGCAAACTTTGGCTCGCCTGCTTCTCCTCACCCTGCCAAAGGGCTGCAATAACTATCTTCTAGTTGTGTGTGGCAGCTCCTTGTGAGATGACCTAGCAGGGGACATACTTAGGGTCCTCCTTGCTGGGCCACATGCCTGTGGTAGCACCACAGCAGAGACATCAGTTTCCTACTGTGAGTCCCTGGCACATCGCATGAAGTGCCACCTTTGTCAAGCCACATGGCTACAACTGTGATGGGGGGCATGGAGTGGGGAAGGAGCTATGGCTTCTATTGAAAAAATGGATAAGGAGCCTATTCCAGGTACTCTGCACCCAGACAACAACCTTCTTTCTGTCCTCCTCCTTTCCTCTACTTGCCACCACCTCTGGCAGCAAGGACTCCTTCAGATGCTTTTTTGCTGAGACATCAGACGGGTCACCACTGAGCACAGAGCAAACACCATGGCCAATAATGTTCTGGCCTCTTTGCAGTGGCTTTTGCAATTGGCTGGCACTAATGCATTACATGTTAGTGAGTACATGTGAAATAGTGTCCTTGGAGGAACAGTCATCAGCTCAGCATCTCCTTTGCACTCAGCTGTTTTCTTCTTGCACAAACCTCTAAAGCAAGTAAGCCAAAAAAAGATAAACCAATTATAATGCATTTGTTCTTTTATGCCATGTATCTACACAAGTGGTCAAACAGTCCCACACCCGCATGCCCCCGGAGCAAATAGCATCTGCTAGGGTGCTTCACCATCCCTTCAGTAGCAATTTTTCTCCCTTGTGTCTTGCTCTTGCCCAGTCCTAGATGGTGGGTCTAAAGCAATTTATTGGCAGAGATCGGAGGAAAATCCAGAGGAAAAACACCCCCAGTGTTCCCAAATCCTGTGCACTCTTTTAGCTCTTCTAGACACCACAAAGTAATAAACACCAGCCTGTCCCAGGGCTGGCCTGGGGCTCACCATGGTTGCTTCCAACCCTTCCACCCTTCCCAAAATGGGATCCTCATCGTCTCCCTGAGGCTGGCCCAGCATGCTCACCAACATCATCTGCAAAGTACTCAGAAATCTAAGCAGCACAGGACTGCCTGGGAGTGATTCAGCCAGCCTGAGGCCAATGGCTGGGACATTTCACACCACCACCATCAAAGCCACCAACGTCTCCATCGCTGGCAAGAGCCCTGCAGGGCCGCGACAGGAAATCGGGTCTTAATCACCGTCTCACTTTTCATTCCCCACTTCAGTTCTGGTATTTTAGCAGCTGCTGTGAGCTGGCTCCACACTTTCAGATGAGCAACCGTCAGAGCACGGGGTTTAGCTCAAGTGTTTTCAGGCTGCAGCTCCAAATGCAAAGAAAAATGTGAAGCTGGGGGAGGCTGGGCAGGAGAAACCAGGCAGCAATTGGGCTTTAAGACACAACCAAGCAAGCACCAACCTCCTGCCCTGGCTGACATTGCCCATACTGCCTGGGACAGGCAGCCAGGCTGGCGAGTCCGTGCAGGCAGGACACTGGCACTGCGTGGACCTAATGGCTGGGGTTGCTGCCCAGTTGGGGTGGTCGTGCAATATGGTCTGATTCAGATATGTCTCCAGGTGTTTCCCCTCCTCCTGGTTCATGATACATCTATAGATCTTTTGCAATACGAGGGCTGGACTTTATCATTGTAACTGCTCAGTCCCTTCAGCAGCCAGGGAAAATTCCCCTTGCAGGGGAGAAGGCTGCTGCCACTGTGACCTGTGCAGATGGCAGAACCAGACCCTGCACACCTGCACCAGAGACCATCTAAAAGTGAAAGAGGGTGCTGGGACCCAGAAAGGGACGTGGCCAGAGCTCACTGGCATAACCATCCCTGCACAATGGCATAGGACCACTAGTCAAGTGCCCATCAGCCCATGCTCCCCATGCTCACATGGCTTACAGACCTCCAGAGGCAGCAGCCAGCCCAGGAAAACAAGAGGTTGAATTCTGTGCCCAAGTTTAGTTGCTTTCTCCTTTTGCAGCCCCTCAACCTAGACACAATGGGAGGTAACAAGAAAGCAACCCCAAATCTCTCCAGTCCTGAGCATCCAGACTGGTGCGTGTGGCTCCTGGAGGTAACAAACGACCTGCACAATTTCACGGGAGCCCACAAATGTGCTCGAATGACAAGTTCTCACCATGCCCTGGGGGATGAGGGGCTGTTTGTAGCCCATGTACCCAACAGCCTATCTTAACACTTCAGTGTCCCCCCAGCCAAACGCTACCTGCGGTTTGGTGTTTGGCCCAGCCGTCCTCGCTCCCTGTCCTCAGCCGTCCTCCTGGCATGAAGCAAGGTCGATGGTGCATTAATGTGAAGGCTTTAAAAATAGCCCCTGCCCAGCTCCTGAGGCACCTCCACCTGAATAAACACCACACTGCACTGCAGAACAGGCTGCTGAGGACCTACAGGAGTATTCCCTTCTCCAAGTTGGCCTTGATCTGATCACCTTCTTCGTCAGAAATGGATGGAAATTAAGTTTCGCTGCAAGAGGCTCACAAAATTTGCTTTAAAAATCCTCCCCAAACAGCCCACTACAGCCTGGGCATGAGCATTGCTATAGCAGGTGTAGGATTCATCTCACCTACCCCATCACCACCTAAAGTGTATTTATGTAGTCTAAGCAAGCTGGCTAGGGGCATGTCACATCTGATCAGGCAGATGTGTGCAGAGTTGGTGTCTGCAGCTGAACGAGGCAGCATGGGCTGCTTTTGCAGTTGGCAAAGAGTCTGCCACACAGCCAGGGAAGCTGAAGGTGCAATTCATCTCATTCATCACCCCTTAAACCCTATGGACAACGCTGACTAGGCCTCCACTGACTTCAGCAGAAATCAAGGGGATGTCGTGATGACTCTCACTTCGCCTTGCCGACCAGTCAAACAGAAGGGAGCAGGGACTTCCAGAGGTCAAAACTGCTCTCAGAGCCTAACTTCAGCCTCTGAGATGTCACTGCCTCATGCCGGTGAGCTTCTAGCAGTAAGTCCCCTATCCCTCTAGCAAGGGAAAGCAGAACCGATATTCCACATTTTGGCTTCCCCACCTCGTGCTCCAGCTCTCCCAGTAAGTGAAGGTGGTTGTGTGCTCATATGAAATGATAGACAGGGTACAAATGCACAAGTAACCCATCCCATGGCCCTGCCTCCATGGGTAGCAGCTTTTGACAACAGGGCAGGTGGGAACTGGGAGCAGCAACATCTCAAACTGTTCCATGGGAATTCATTTCACCTTAGGATGGTTATCAGAGTGTGCAGATTTGAATGGTACATTCAGCAGCTGTATTAACACATGTCAGTAAAACACCCTCAGAATCCAAGACAGAAAATGCTGCGTGGGCATCTAATTTCCTCCTAATAGTACACTTACCTCTGGCAGAAGTTAGAGACTGCAAGTGCTTCATGAGCCATTTGCAGGAACATTTGTAGGCATTACCAAGTACTTCAGGAACTGAATTATCTCTTCTAAAATGACCTGTGTGATTTTAAAAGTATTTGGAATTCAGGTGTCCTCAGACCTGTAATCCCTGATGCAGTTACTCAGCTGGTACAATAATGAAGTTATCATGCAAGTCACTCATATTGCTCTAAATTGTTCTACTTACCCACCAAACACACCAATATGGCCTGAAATCCAGCTTCCCGAACAGAGAGAAGCAAAACCCCAGCAACCACCTCCTTATCTGCTTCCTGTTCAAGCTTCCCAAAAGACAGCAAGAGTACACATCCCCTACTGGGCTCAGCAAACTTACAGCACGAATGCACGCCTGAGCATCTTTAGACCTGAAAGATAGATCATTTGGGAAGTTACTACCCTTCTCGGAAACTTTTTTGCAATATTATTTACAAGGCTCAGCAGCAGTTTTTAGAGTCCATGGGCAGTTCACAGCTTGAACCAAAAGACACACCATGCACAAACTCTTACTAATAATGGCCCACGGGGCTGGAAAGCCCCCATGCACCTCTGAGACCCACAAGGCAGCGAGGTGACACGCCTGGGTGCTTGATTTGAATACGTATGGCTGAGGCCACCCATGGGGAAGCACCAGATCCTGCCTCTGAGCTGCAATCCTGACCCCAGAGATGCAAGGTGAGCAGTGCAGGGGCTGGCGCTTTCATTTCTCTACCCCAAAGTATTTCCACTGAACGATGGTTAAGAGCATTCATTGGGGTAGGGTTTTTTGGGGGGTGGGGTGGGTTTAGCCATGTCATTATAAGAGGACATGCTCAAAGTGGAAAAACGTGTCAGTAAAATTCCCAATGGCTTCACCCCCATGTTCTCCAGCTGATGCTACATCATCTCTAAGAGCCAAACACCCACCCCTTACCCAAAGAGCAATGCCAGATTATCACTCAGAAAACTTTAGACCTGAGATCAGCCTGTGAATATCTGATACAGAGTCTAAAGGGAGAAGGCCTCAAAGGCATTTTCTACTTTACTGGGCAGGAACCTAATTTAGCCCACATTATAAGTTGTCACACATGGGTTTCTGCTACAACAGTTGTTCCTGAAACCAGCTGTAATGTAATTTATCTTTATAGAATCATAGAATCATAGAATAGTTTGGGCTGGAAGGGACCTTAAAGATCATCTACTTCCAACCCCCCTGCTACGGGCAGGGACACTTCCCACTGGACCAGGTTGCTCCAAGCCCCATCTAACCTGGCCTTAAACATTTCCAGGGAGGGGGCACCTACAGCCTCCCTGAGTAAACTGTTTCAGTGTCTCACCACCCTCATAGTAAAGAACTTCTTCTTAATATATAATTTAGGAAAAACTTATATATATCTATATAATCAGGAAAAACTTTTTCACTGTGCGAGTG
>VZRW01000519.1:0-121642 GCA_013398125.1 Aegotheles bennettii | reverse complement strand
TAATTTAAATCTACCTTCCTTTAGTTTGAACCCATTTCCCCTTGTCCAATCATAGCACAACCAGGACACAGCTCTTTACTTCAAAGTGGCACAACAGCCTGAAGAACATATAGACTTCAGCACAAAACACTTTGCAAAGTGTAACCCACATCAGTTCTTGCAATGAGTATAGCAAAGCATCAGACTCACAGAACCACAGAACAGTTTGGGTTGGACATCTTTCACTAGACCGGGTTGCTCAAAGCCCCATCCAACCTGGCCTTGAACACTTCCAGGGATGGAGCATCCACAACTTCTCTTGGCAACCTGGGTTAGTGTCTCACCACCCTCACAGTAGATGCAGAGACCCAAATCATGCGACTGGGACACAAGCACAGATTCTCAAGCCAGGCATCTCTTCTGTATTAATGCACTGGGGCTCTGGCTCATGGTCACTGAGACAATAAGTGCAGCACCTAACACCCTGCTGGAAGCTGTTGTCTCAGGCTGGTGCTGGCAACAGGGACATGCTGCTCATGCTGCTGCTATCCAGTGTCACAGTCCAGCACCTTAGAGGAAACCAAACGCCTTCAGCAGTTGAAGCCATGGTGTGAACTGCAGGAGATGATGCCCAAGTGCACAGTCCAGGTGTGGTATCAGCCATTCCTGGTGACAACGCATACAGTGGCATTGGGCAGAACCACACACACTGTCATCACTGGCACATCACTCGCTGCAGTGCTCCCCACCAAAACATCTCCTTTTGACTCTGATTTTCCCTTGTTCCTGCATGGCCCTTCGCACCTCTCCCAGCTGTCTATCCACCTTCAGCTAAAGTCACCTCAGCCTCCTGCCAACCTGCTCAGGTTAACAGCTTCTCAGAAGCTCCTGCTGTCCCTTATGTACCCCCACCTTCACAACTCAGCTCCTTCTGCATCTCCCCCAAGGACAGGTTCCTCCCCTTTGCTCATCACTTCTTAAACCTCAGCACCTATTGCATGCACAGCCTTAACGTCAGTGTTTTTGGAAGCAGAGGCACGTTTGGGTGCATGCTCCCAGGCAGCCTACAAATTTGGTCCTGAACACAGTTATTCCAGGCAGTTTCATGGGTTACAATTCTCACTGCTGTTGAGTCAACAAGATTACTTTACTGCAGCCAGTATTTTACCTTTAATGACTCCAAACTAACATGCTGCAACAACAGTTGTCTTACCTGTTCTGCACCTTCTGGATTGTCCTGATGGAGAAGGGGCATAATGGTTCTGAAAAGAAAACAAAAACCACAAAGCATCGAGGAAAGCCACTAACGGCATCTATTGAAAACAGAAAACCTGCATGTTCTGCTGAAGAAGAGCCACAAAGCTGCAGCCTTTCAACACTAGCTTTTATTTTAAGGTGACATCTTGAACTGTGGCTTGAAATGACAAGAGCAGCCCCATACCCTGTAGCCCATCGAGAGAAGGAAAAACTATTCTGTGAACCCTTTAGATGGACAAACCAAGGGGAAAAAGGTGCCAGAGACTCGATGTCCATTTGTGGAAAAGCGTGGAAGATGGAATTAAGGTTCTTGGCTCTTGGCATCATGCTACAGCTGTTATAAAACAACATAATCAGCCGCACAGTTATAGATACTCTAGCATGAGTCATCGTAATACTTATCTAATGGTGAGTAAGCTGCTCCTGCTGGTCACACTTTCCACATTAACCTGCAAAGAAAATAAGAGGGGGGGGGGAACATATCAGAACATGTTATCAAAGGAATAAAAGAAAGGGGATGGTATCTGAGCAGCAAGACAGCACCCAAAGTGGCAGGGGAAAAGTTGGCTTGGCATCATTGGATGAAACACACACAACTACAAGACAACTACAAGGGTCCATACAGGGCATTATTGATGTACCACTAAACCAACCATAACATGACCCTTTCCGTTGGCAGATGCTGCAGCAAACACCTAAGGCAGTGGCGGTATATGACACAACTTTTGGGATTGGGACTCAAATTTACAGAAGATATGGCAGATTGGGAGTCTGTTCTCATCACTTCCTTGCTGCAAGCAGTGCTTCTCAGTGAGTGTGGGTCCAAGTAAGGACCTGGCATCCAGGGAAGAGCTGCTTAGGGACAGCGTCCTTAAAATCCCAAACAGCAGGGGACCCCAATCCACCCACTTGGAGGGTGGGAATCGAACCTGAACATGGGGGATACTTCCTCACCTAATCCTGTTTTTATTAAAGCTCAGCAACTAAATTACAAATGATTTAATGGTGCAATTAATGAAAGAAAAAGACAAAGGTGCCTGATTTCAAATCTGCTTGATGAAAGCAACTCTCAACAATGGCACTTGTTCTTTTGCACCCAGCCATACGTGACCTCTGAGTTCACTGCTTGCATGCACCTCAGCAGGCTCTGGTGAGCTACAAGAGCCGAGGCCAAGGCAAAGAGGACTTTCTCACCAGAGAAATCGCTGCTGGGGAGGCGGGGGAAATACCCCAAGGGTCTCCCAAAGGGGCTGAGTCATTGCATGGGTGTCTCACAGAGATTTCAGAGGGGTAGCTGATGAGCGGGGGTGGAGAGAGGAGAAAACTCCAAACACCTCCCCAACTTCACACAGCAGAAAGGAAGAGAAAACCTCAGGTATGAATCACCCTGCCCTGACATCTAAGAGGCACCGAAGTGTTTCACACAGGCTGCTGCGAAGGCTCCCGCCAGCAGAGAGAAGCCCATCTGCTGTCCTTGCAGCCTGCTGCAAGGTTTTGTGGGGCAAGGAGCTTCAAGGGTAGGCTCCTGAAGTGCACATGAAAACAACAGCCATGGTGACCAATCCAGCCCTTAACACCAAACCTTGAGATTCCACATCCAAGTGTGAAGACCAACATGACCACATCCATCTCCTCCTACTTGGGAAGGACTGGCAAACAAAAGCTTTGTCATGGCTAGGGCAGCATGGTCTGGGTTTGAAGGGACCTTCAAATATCATCCTGTCCAAACCCACTGCCACAGGCAGGGACATCTTTTCACTAGATCACGTTGCTCAAACCTGATCCAACCCAACCTTGAACACTTCAATGGGGCATCCACAATTTTGCTGAGCAACCTGTTCCAGTGTTTCACCACCTTTAAAAAAAAATATTTCTTCCTCATGTCCAAACTAAACCTACCCTTTTCAGCTTACAACCATTGCCCCTTGTCCTGTCACTACAGGCCTTGGTAAAAGTCTGTCTCCATCTTTCTTATAAGCTCCCTTTAAATACTTAAAAAAGCTATCATAAGGCCTCCTTGGAGCCTTCTCTTTTCCAGGCTAAACAACTCCAACTCTCTCAGCCTTTCCTTATAGAAGAGGTGTTTCAGTCCCCTCATCATTTTCGTGGCCCTCCTCTGGACTGGCTGTTAACAGGTCCATGTCCTTCTTGTACTGGGACTCCACTGCTGGGGCAGTTCCACACTGCACACTCCCCAGCACTGCTCAGGGTTAGCTCCATCTTCACTACCTGCCCCAGGGACTGGGGCTCTTGTAAGGCACGGGCAGGAACTGACCCCATCAAGAACAAGCTTGATTGTCTTTTTTTTTTTCTGGGTTAAATTTTGTTCAAGTCAGTGTTTCGACCCTGGTCACGGCAGAGTCGCATGAACCCTGGCACCAACAACAGGGATGGGCTGGAAAACAATTTGGGAGAGGAAAGTCAGTGGGACCAGCCCCTTTGGCATCGGCATACTCACGCTGGGTGGAAAGGGCCACATAACCACGGCCTCAGACAGTCCCTCTCAGCACTTAACCATCAACCTCAGAATAAAACCGATTCCTTCAGTTGAGCACAGGCTCTCTATGGGGACAGACATTTAGAAATAAAACCAGGCCAACCTATTCTCTCCTGAATCCTCAAACTCATTTTCATTATATACACTTTCTTTTCTCAACAAACCAAACACCTCACTCCCATCACTTTTACTAAAAAACTTCTNTTTTTTTTTTTTTTTTTACATAGGCTTGAGAAAGGCCTCCCTGGAGCACGAACTCCATCTGCATCTACCTCAGACAAACACATGATCCTAACATGATCCTACCCAGAAACAAACCAAACACCTCACTCCCATCACTTTTACTAAAAAACTTCTCCAAAACCTCTTTTCTGACATGCTTCGAAATTTTCTTCTCATTTCCAGCCTAAGTACAGTCATGTCAGGTGAGATCCGTTTGCTCCTGAAGCATCCTTCTGCTTCAACAAGTCATCACCTCCCTGATAAACCTGGACTGGGCTGAGCAAGTCACACTGCTCCAGGGTCTTCCCACCCAGCCCTTCCCTTCCACCTCTTCCCATTTTAATTTATCTGGAGGACACAAGAACTGGACCTAGTCAACAGCCTGCCTTGGAGGGTGACCTGTCCCCTAGGATACCTCCCTACTTTTCTAGATACACATCTGCTGCTCTGAGACCTTTCTAGTAGAGTCTTTAACTCTGGTATTTGGGCATATTTTTTTTTCTTTTTTTGAGCTGTACAATGAATGTTAACAGGGCCTTCTAAATGTGCCTTCTAAATGTCTAAATATACATTTCATAGGAAATCAGTGTACAGGAGGAGAAGGGGAAAAACCGCCACATCTTACTGTCAAGATGCAAATAAAGTGCTGGGTAGGAATTGAACCGGCCACAGCTGTAATCTAGTCCTAGCAGTGCCTTTGCAGCACGTGTGATACAAAATTAGACACAGATTAGGAGAATCCTGCAAAAGAAAAGTCCATTTTGCCAGATATAAATAATTTTTAGTGAAAAAAAAAGAAGAGAGGTCTTCAGATGCAAATCAGTTGAAAACTTGGTCTAGCACAGCATTTAGCCTAGTCAGGTTTGCAGGGGAGAAAAAAGAATCAATAATTATCTATGTAGCAACGTATCACAGCTCTACACATTTCTATCGGTAAATAAACGAAGTCGTATTACAAGGATTGCTCATCTGTACTACGATACAAAGGCAAACAAATGCACACTGCCAGCTTTGGACCGAGGCTCTGGAATTTACAGAAGCAAGGAAAAATCAACAGGGGATTTGCCTGAATAAAGACTGCTGGTTTAAGCATACATGGCTTGCCCCGACGTTCAGCGAACCAGCTTGGCTTGCATGTGTGTGTGCACAGTGAAAAGATAACTATCTCGATGTATTTATATCAAAGAGAGAAAGGGGGGAAAAATCTTGCATGTAAAACATGGTGACATTCACACAGATCTTGCAGATCTGCAGGTGACTAAGTGGTGCTCTCACAAGAGGTCAGTGCTCTGGAGTTGATAACCCATCTGACGTGGGCATTTTCTGAAGTGAGCTCATTTGGCTGCCCTTACAGCTTCTGCTCTACACACTGCTGGTGCAAAAGTCACATAGCAAGCATGCAATGAGATGACACAGCAGTGCAGTCATCCAGATCTGCATTTTCTACTAGCTGGGCAACATTTTTGGGTCCCGTACTTTAGGCTTGGAAGTTTGGAGACTGGATTCTTGAGAAAAATGCACAAAAAGAGTCTCTTCCTCTTAATCACTAATATGACCGTTTGCTTATGAAGCACCTTGACCCTGAATTGGTGAAGTGTTTGTGTTTTTCATGGAGCAAAATCACAGCCACCAGTGGCATATAAGAAAACTGCAGCTCAGTGTCATCTCCTCTACCGTCAATCTACTTTTGGATTTGCATCTGGTTTGGTCACCCAGTTTCATCCAGCTGCTCCAAGCGCACCTCCCAGTCTCTACAGTAGCTACTAATTCTCATCGTACACCGGGGTATAAATACAGCCGTCATCTAAGATGTTTGCAGCCATTAATTAAATTTCCGGCCCTAGGTAATGAGAGATGCTATCTCTCTTCGAAAGCAGCAGCCTTGACTCAGCATACGGTGGAGAGGGAGAGACTGTGCTGCTTCACTTTCTTCAAAGGTCAGCAAGGGAACGCCCCGGAAACCCTGAGTAGTAACACCTCATCCTTAACCAAGGTACAGGAGCTGTATTTAGGCAGCTGCCTGATCACAAGAGCTACAAGGACACGTGTCTGCTCAACAACAACCAAGTTGAAATACGGATGCCTTTTATTAGCCGCCCTTGTATTTAGCTTTGCTCAGAAGAGCATGCTGCTCCACTGGAGTGACCTGCAGCGTATGGAAGAGCGGTTATTAGTGAAGCTAACTACAAACAACATGGCTACTTAAGAGGGCTAAAAATAGTGTCGGTGTATTAATAGAGGGAGCACAAAACTGGGACACAGAGGATGAAGATTCTCATCTCAAGCACAGCAACATCCTACACGATCTTGGCTAAATCTCTTCATCTGCATGTTTCATTTTGACGGTTTACAAAGCAGATAGAAAAATCCCTTCTCAGAAAGGCTGCGAGGCTGAATTCCTCAACATCTGAGAGCACACAGAGCTCCTCTCCTGTATCTCCATGCAAGTGTAAAATACTGCCGTGTCAGCTGGACTGGCTCCCTGACACTAATTTCACGCCTTTTATGCAGCAACTCAGGTGACAGTTGCCAGAAAGCTGCAACATCTACCTTAAATAGCTTAGTTCATTGATCGATGATCAAAGGAACACAGGCTTTGGAGCCAGTTTCCAGTTGACCTGGAGCAGCTGGAACAGAGCAGCAAGTGAAGCCCTCGGCACACCAGCTCATGCCCAGAACCGTTCTGCAGACAGGCAAACCATGGTGAAGGGGGAAACATCTGACTCATTTACTTCATGCAAACTTTAGCCAATTTCAAAATCTTATGATTTGCATCTATCTAACGACCAGAGACACAAAGACTTGTAAAGACATTATAAAACTGTCTGCCTCCCACCAGACAAGCACAGTCTCAGCCCAGCGCCTGAGAGCAGCGATGAGAAACTGAACCCCTCCTTCCCCTAGCCTGCAACCTCCCAGTCAAACAAAAAGCAGCTACAAAAGCAAATAAGTCTCTGATTACCCTTCCAGGCTGGACAAATACCACTGTTGTGCTGGAAGACATCTCCTGAATGCTGGCCTGGCAGCAGGAGACCACACCAGACACCAGAAGAAGGAAAGGACATGAGGACCCACACCTCCTCTCCCAAATCTCTGGTGTCCCAGAGAAGCTCCATTGCCCAACCCCTGACCAGCCTTGCAGGGGTACCAGAGCACCTTTGCACTGCTCAGGCTGCCATCTCCCCAGCTTCCAAGCTAGTTTTGAAACTTCACGGTGCTGATGGCTATGTGCAGGGCAGCCAAATGTGCGCGACCTCTGGCCCACTCATCCAAGCTGCAGTTGCGTGGATACAACCCTGGCATTGCCCCAGAATGCTAAATAACCCCTATACATCTATCCCTCTGATGGGGCTGTTTGTACTGAAGAATTCAAAAAATTGTCTTTAATGACAATGCAACTGCTGTGCTATAGGAGATCTGCCTCCTAATAACTATAATGCAATGTACCTTAATGAGTAAGAAAAGGGAGGGGAAAATTAATGTGCTCCAGCACTTGCAGAGGGCTTCATCAATTTATTTAAAAAAGAGAGACTGAGTCTGAGAATGAGACGATGCAATCCCACAGTAAATGACAGTAGTTATCCTACCTTTGCACTGATGCAGAAGAGACAAGACCCCGCCCTTGAGTGTTTTGTTACATTTTGCTCAAGAGTTCAAGATGATAAAAAAAACAACAAAAAACCCATAAAAGCCACAAACCATACCAGTTTCAATACAAACAAACAGGGATGTTTTCTTTAGCCATTTCTACCGTGGCAGGAGTGAGATAAGAGGACCTTTCATATGAGTGGTGTGAAAATAGCTGCAGGAAGATAACAAGAATTGAAATATATGTTAGATGCAACTGTCAGCTACCACCTTCTCAGCCTGCAACTGTTCCCACACTTAATCTCTAAGATGAGCAAACAAAAACACTGAGCAGGGCTTCAAAAATCAGCATCCATCGGCTGCACAACTGGCTTCCTAACCAGAAAGGGTGGTGGGATCCCCCGAGGCGGAGGCTGAGTCTTGGAGGCAGAGCGCTGAGTGAGAAGAGGAAGGATGGAGGGATGGATGGAGCGAGGAAAGAAGAGACATGGGAAGGAGGAGCAGTCTCCTTCCTCCTCCATGTTTCCCTTCCTCCCTGCTTTCACGGTACCAAATTACTCAAGGCTTCTGCCACCCACCATGTTTTCTAGCAGAGATAAAGTCCTTTAACATGCTCAAGAGCAGGCACACAGAGAAACCCCAAGTTGCTTCAAGAGCCAAGGATGGCCCAAGGCAGGCCAAGTTCTTCACTGAGCTGCAGAAGTCACAGAGAAGATACAGCTCAAGGTTGAGGTGCTGGGACACCCTCAGTCAGCAGTGCTTCAAGCCCCAGCTTTACCATGCAGTAATTCTCCTTGAGTTTGGGTGAGATGTTTGATCTCCCATAGGACTCTGCAGCAGAAAGGCAGATGACCCTCTCTTCTGTACTTTGCTCATCACAGTAATTCAGCTGTAGGACCACTGCAGCCCAGGACCTCAGCAGATGCAAGGGGACTGTGAGGCACAGCAGGTCCTTGCTGTTGACGGCGACTCAGGGGTGGTAACTCTGCAAACCACCAACGGGAACACGAAAAGAAAGCGGCACCAAGTTACAACCCTGGGAAGAGCCCTGGGACAGGCCTGTAGCACACTTCTTTCTTCTTTTTCAAGCAGATGGAACAATTTCAAACCTACGACCTGAATTTTTCTAAAATATCGCTTTATGTTGGGATAAAGGAATTTGTTGAGATGGACGTGCTCTCGAAAGCCAATATATCCCCTGCATGTCTGATGGACTAAAGGATTTTTATCTACTTAAAGGCAGAACAAGATGCTTCAAAGTGAAAAAAAACACATAAACTGTAAAAAAAGGGGTTTTTTTCTTTTTTTTTAAATAATAATCACCATAAGCAAAGTGAAATTAAATTAAGAAAAGGGAAATTTTAGCAAGACACTGGGAAGTATTTAACAACTTCATGCATCTTTCTGTCAGGAAAAAATTCCCATGGGAAGGTTGTCATCGGGGGGGTTGGGGAGCACAGTCACCACTGGCTTCCCAGCCCAGGGCTGCGCTGCCTAATCCGGCGCTGGCAGCATCATGAGTGGCGGATGCAGTGGGTCCTTCCCAGCTCGCCTGCTGCAGGACAGAGTTCAGCTGACTTCATCGGAAGTGAATCCCCCCCCTTTCCCTCCTCCCCCTCTGGCCCCCCATTCATGTTGAGAAGGAGCCTGGCAAACCCTGGGGAGATTACAAGGCAGGGGAAGCAGGAGGTTAAAATGCTCTGAGGCCCCTTTCAGTCTAAAAGACAAAGTAATCATGAAGCTAAAACAGATGATTTGCTGAATATAAAGAGTGGTTTACATGAGTCTCAAAGAGAGGCCAAAAACCAAAAAATATCGTTGAGTCCCAGGAAACCATGAGCATCCTGCTCTTATAAATAACTGTAACACTTGAGTCTACAATGTTATTGCAATATTTTGAAATAGTGCTGGAAGATTACATGTATAATAAAGGATAAATTTGAGATGGCACAAAAAGGATAACGTGCCTGCTGCGTCTGATGTAACGAAAGCACTGAGTTTAAAAATATATATATTTACGATTTACTTCCATGAGTGACACCAGGAAGACTGACAAGACACGTCACCCAGGCACAGGGATCAGCAATTGCCCATTTAAATGAGGTCTCAACAACCAGAGCAAGAGATGCCAAAAAAAAGCCCAAAGAGAGATAAGCCAGCAAATGCCACTTTTCCAAGTAATTATTCTTGACTCTGATCCGATTTGGTGGGCTGACCTGTTTTCCCAGAGACCCAGGGAGGACTGATATTCCCAGAGAATGTTTCTGTAGGTTCACAGACATTTGTCCATTATTTTTTCTGGTGTTTTGACACAGCTCACCTATGCAGGTGAAGGGATGGTTAGGCTCTGGGCTCATTCACTCATCCACACCTCCACTCTGCTGAACCTGCTGCCCCTGAGTCATAGCAGCTGCTGACAGCTTCTTGGCATGAGTACGTCTCTGCTGCTGAACAGACTGAAGCTGCCATGCTTCTTCCCTCTCAGTTAAAGCAAAATAGGGGACCACAACTTGCAGGAATTGAAGAATCAGAGTCACAGAATGGTTTGATTAGAAAGAACCTTAAAGATCATCTAGTTCCAAACCCCCTGCCATGGGCAGGGACACCTCCCACTAGACCAGGTTGCTCCAAGCCCCATCCAACCTGGCCTTGAACACTGCCCGGGAGGGGGCAGCCACAACTCCCCTGGGCAACCTGTGCCGGTGTCTCACCACTCTCCTTACGAAAGCTTTCTTACTTAGGTCCAATCTAAATGTACCTTCTTTCAGTTTAAAACCACTGCCCCTCGTCCTGTCACTACAGGCCCTGGTAAAAAGTTTCTCTCTTTCAAATAAGCCCCCTTTACGTATTGAAAAGCCGCAATAAGGACTCCCCGGAGCCTTCTCTCCTCCAGGCTGAACAACCCAAACTCTCAGCTTTTCCTCATAGGAGAGGTGCTCTATCAGGACACCAGAGTCGATAAAGGCAGCTCTTCTGGAGGTGAGCCCACTCCTGGGGTTTGGGCTCTATTTAAGAACACCTCTGGCTGCTGCACTTGCTAATCCACCCTTCTGAATGGCAAAAGGACCACCCTGCATCATCTTCCCCCAGTCTCTGGAGCTCTAGGTGACAAGTCAGTCTGCCAAGAAAGGGAGCAGCACAACTAGCAACTAGCAAGATTTGTCTAGATTCATGCTCCTTTCCAGAAAGCTTGAAGCATCCATGCAACTGTCCTGGGACCTGGCAGTTAAAACTCTGCTGCAGCTGCACCGCAGGTATTCACACTAGACCATGCCCCACTGCCTCCAGATGGGTTTTACATTCTCTGCCTACTAATATACCCTGAATTCAAAGGCAGAGAAAAAACTTCCTATCTACTGCCACCTCAAGCCATCTCTCAACCCACTGCCAGCGCAGATTTCCACAGATTTCTCTTCTGCATCGGCAGGTGATTTTTCATCCCCAAGTTCAAGCCAGACCAGTACAGAAGTGACAGCCCCCATTGTTTAGTTCTTATGTGGCCAAAATACCTGCAGCTCAGTAACAGCTGAAAACTCTACTGCCCAGCAAAAGGAGCTGCCAATTTTTCACATGCAGAACATAGTGGTAAACAGTGAAGAAAAGGGAAAAAACAAGGGGGAGAAAAAGGGAGGAGGGATGAAAAATAGAGAAGAAGGAAAATAAGGTGGAGGAAAAGGAGACATGGAGAAAAGGTTGAAAAGAACAAAGCGACCATGTGGGGTGACTTTAGTAAGGCTCAGGCACCAATCCAGCACTTCACCTGGCATACTGTCCACGAAGAACAGGCACTGCATTAGTTACCAGGTCCCCTGAACGCTGCCAGGCCCTGGGCTTTAGCGTTCCTCCTGCCCAGACAGCCCCATGATCGTGTTTCAATCCTTATAAATTATTTACATCAGATACAAGGAAGCAGAGACATTAGAGATGGAAAAGATGCACCAGCCCATCCCCTGGGGAAGTGAGCTGGATCCTTCCCTGCGTCACACAAGCGAAACAGTGATGCTCTGTCTCTCCTTGTGAAGGTGTTTTGCTGCTCAATGCCCTCGCCAGGCTGAATTTCTTTATGATAACTTTGCATAAATTGGTTTTGTTTTGACCTCTAATCCCTTCCTCCTGCCTGCATCCCATGCAGTCCTCTGGAGTCTCACAGCATGACTGGGACACTTCCTTCTTTAATATCTTCAGAGAAATCAAACATTCTGTGTACCCTAGTGAAAGATATCTTAAAGAATAATCCAGAGATCAAGTATTTTAAAAAAAACAGGTTGATTGTGAAAACCAAAGACCTTCAGGTAGCACGTCACTCTTCCTGTCTTCGCCTCCAAAGAGCAGGAAGACAATCGCTAGCAAGGGATGCAGTCAGCAGAAAAATATTTCCTGAGCTATGGACCAATTGTTTTGTAAAGTTACTCCTTTGAGGAGTACCAAAGGAAGCGAGTGACTCCAGTGCAGCTTCGTGCTGCATCCCACGATGCTCAGCCAGCTGGAGTTCATGAGACAGGGCAGCACCCACCCTCCTGAATGCATAGCCAAGTTCAGAAAGCACAAAACAACCCCAACCCCATCCCCAGCATCACATTTTAAGAGCTAACTCCCTCCTGTCAACTGAGATAGAGTACATAAAGGAGCGTCTCATGCTCTGAACTCCACGGCAATTCACCTCCTTGCCAGGATTTGCACATCCTTTCTGTTGGCTCCATGAGTTAGCAATGGTTTCTTCGCTTACACAGAGCTTCGTGCAGATGAAAGGCTCTTGCCATGAGTCGTCAAGATTTACTCTAATTTTGGTTCAGATCAGGAAAACACTTGCACATGCACGTAAATCACTGCCAAAGTCAAGGGCACCCAGTTGCACGCTCCCTTACTCCAAAGCAACCAAGATGAAATGCCTTTTTTTTTTCTTTGGGATAAAAAGGCACAGAGAATCTTAATTAAAGCTAGACGGCAATTACTGAAATGAGCTGTTTGTCACTGTAACAAATCAGATGGGAAGATGACCAAGCACATGAGAGCAGAAACTGGATGGGGAAAAGCCGGCACAGAGAGTTTGCTCTAGCAAGCACAGGTGCAGGACACAGCGTTTGTACACAGCAACTTTGAAAACAGGCTGTGTTTTCAAGGCATCAAAGCTATAGAGAAGAGGTTCTCAGTTAATTTTTACTGAAGATTCTCCTTCTAACAGATGTTTTCTGACCTGCTCAAAATGAGAGAGACTGAGCTCATCTGCTTCTTCCCCATGGTGTAATGCATTTCTGTTGGCTTGTCCTGTTTCACATGCACCAGCCTATGCTGGTACTGGGAAGCCCTGAGCATGAAGCAGATGTTTTAGAGGCTCTTCTAGACTCAATGACTCCTACCTGACTGGCAGCAGCCTTGATGAACAGATTGAGGATTCGAGTGTTTGGGAATATTTGGTGGTTCAGCCCGTCACAGTCCCCTTTCCTGCACTCCCAGATACACACATGGGACACCTGCCAGCCACAGTCAACCACAGTCCCTAAAGATTGCTCCACAGGTCTCTGCTGAAAGATCACCTGAGGTTGTGCCAGAGCAGGACCAAAACTGGGCAATGACAATGTCCTGGCCATGTGCTAGAATCATTTCAACCTTCCCCCTATGAGTGTGCAAACCTAACCCAGAAAATGGTTTCTAGCAAAAGCACTGCAGGTTCCAGGTTGACTGTGTCTGGTGGCTTCTAGAGAAAAATCACCTCAGCTGACAAATAAAATCACAGGTTTGGGTGTTTTTTCCAACTGCAAACTCAGTCTGGGAACTGAATGCAAAGAGGTGAGCTCTCCTCGTCACCTCAAGCACTGCTGTCTGGCATATAATCTTGACATGTTTGAGATGTGCATGCTGTGGGTACACCAGGTGCATATTGTGGGCATGTAGGGTACATGCCATGATGCCATGGGTGTGTGGGTTGCATGCTCTGGGTATATGGCGTGAACACCATGTCTTGGGCATGCAGGATGAATGCTATGGGTACGTAGGGTGCATGCAGTGAGTGTATGGGGTGCACACCATAGCTATGTGAGGTACACATCATGGGTATGTGGGGTGCAGGTCATGGGTATGCTGCCCGAGTCCAACTCAGATGAGATTACCTGCAATGATTTGCAAGCCACGAAGAGACTCAATACCTGAGATGAAGGACTGACAGAGCACATGGTCAGCAGTTAGAGGGAAACCCCCCTCCTCCTTCCTTTAACAAACCCAACTTGATCCTGCAGTAGGATGAAGAGCAGGCACCCAGCAAGACAAGCCAAGCTGACTCAGCTGGGACTGACCCAGCTACGCTGGCTGGTCACCCCAGCTGGCCACCAGCCCTGAGCGTGACGCTTCTCCACAACTGCCCCCAGTTCCCAACCCTGAGGAACCACCCATTTCTAAAGGATGGGACAGTGCTGTACGCGAAGGCAAATGGGAGATAAACAGATACCTAAGCAGGATCTAGGTAACGAGGAAAAATCTGACTGTGGTGCGATGTAATGCAGAACCAGCCAGGGAGTGAAGCCCAAGGACTGGCTGGTCATCCACCACCCAGGAGACTTCAATCCCAGTGTGACCTCAGGGCACCAGCATTTGGGCAATGGTTGCTCAACTGGTGGCACGGGGCCAGGGGCTGACAGCCGGCCCGAGGTCGCTGCGGCGAGGCCGGGGTGACTCAGCACGATTCAGCAAGGAAAATGGTGAAGAGAGAAAGTCTGAAGAGGGTGGACTCAACTCACATGTGACAGCATCCAGAGGTGTCTGGGACCCCCATGCTGTGAGCTGTGATGGGTACTAGGCTGTACTACAGAAAGCAGGAGGAAGGGCACAGAAAAACCTCAAAATCAGGCTGCAGACACTGTTTCAAGAGAAGGAACAAGGCTGCACATCCCCAGGGACGGTGCAACCTGCAAGGAGGGCAGCACTGTCCCTCTCTGACCCTCACAACCCTGCCCAAGGGACAGGGCTCTGTCGGGATGCTGCACCCATCAGCCCCAGCCCGGCATTTCTCACAGGCTGGTGAAGAGAACAGCTGCTATGAATGGTAGAAGAGCCTCGCCGAGGGGTCGCCCACAGTATGGTCTTGGCCCGCTGCCACACCACGAAGCGCTGTTATCTCCAGGCATCTCACAAGGCACTGCAGAGAGTGGTGCCGGTGGTTTGGCTCTTCAGAACAAAGCAGTCCTCTCACCAGTGCTGGGCAGCACCACTCTGAGAGCTGCCTCACCCTCCTGAGAGCACACCAGGGTTGAGCTGGTGATGGTGCTTGTGGTTAGACCTTCAGCCGCAATGTCCCCACCATGCCCAGCGTGGTTATCAACTTGATACCAAACTAAAGTATGCCTTTTGTTGGACTCCTGGGACTTGACCTCCTGCTGTGCATTAAGTGGCTGCCACAGGCCAGCTTGAAGATATTTGTAACTAAGAGGTAAGTGAAGTAACTTGCTATGATCACAGAAAATCTGAAAAACTCGCGTGATTGTTTAGTGGAACAAACCCATGGTGCACATACAGATGCCTGGTATCAATCTGTACATTTTACCAGATTTATTCTGAGCTGAGACGATGACCTTGTCCTGTTCTTAGTACAACACTGTAAGATATAGTATTTACCTGGCAAAGGAGAAAACAAAGACACTGATTCAGAACTGCCTTTTCCAGGAACCTCTTACAAAGAGTTTGATCGTGGTTGGGTGACTGTGTGGTCTTGCTCCCAGGGACAAACCTGCCTTCATGGACAGAGCCCAGCTAGAAGAAGGGACAACCCATCAGCAGGTTCCTCCACTCTCAATCAAGAGCTTTGCACAGACACATTGCAGAAGCTGAAGACCCATGCTGTCGGTTCTGAACCACAGAGGCAAAGAGAAGGCAAAGGGAAGATGATGCACTGGAAAAAGCTATAAGAGCAGTGGTTTCTCTCCTACTTGCTAAATACTCAGAGAACACCTTGAATCTAAACTCCAAAGCACGCCAGAGAAAAGACAGGAGGGAAAATAACCCACCCATTAAAGAGGCAGGAGGATGGTGAGATGAAGCTTTATGCAAGCTGTAATAAGTCTGGAGAAAAGCCAGGGCTGATGCTAGAAGCGGGTGGTAACTCACACCATCTAATTTTAAGCAAAGCCTTCACTTGCAGTGGGAGAAGAGGGTCCCTGCCTCTTACTGGCTGTGAAGCCTGAAGTTATCAGCCATGCATAGAAGGACCTTCCACAGATGCAGGTCCCTCAGTTTTAAACAAACAGCCTTGCTTCCCCTCCTCAATTCCACATCCTCCTGGGCACATGGACGATTCTCAGAGCCTCGATCTACAACAAAACCTTGACGCACACGCCTCTGACCTACAGACACAAATCCATTTATCACTGGGCCAGGAGGCTGGACAAAGAGGAGCGCTGTCTCAGAGCTGGGTGCCAGGGCCACTCTCTGATTCAGCAAAGCCCTTGATAAGAAATGTCATCCTCCATTGAGTAATTTTAGCCCGCGAGATAAGAATCTCTATCAGGCTCAAACATATGGCTGGCTGCAGAGCACGCAGCAAGATGAGACGGGTAATTTATTTGCTTGTGCTAAGAGCACTCCCAGACTCAAAGAAGCTGATGCAATGAAATAATAAGTGCCAAATTACACTCCATTCTTTGTAGACCTAGAAGAGGCTCCTGGAAGATACAAGGGGTTTGTGTGTCTCTCCTCCATGCATCAAGCCACTGAGGAAACAACAGTACTACACGACTACGAAGATGGGGCTGTGTGGGATTTACTAAAGTCTGTTCCTCTCATTAAATCTTACTTGTGACACAGGAACTTGCACCCATGGATATGATCAGTGCTCTGTATGAAGCTCCAGTAGATGCTATCCAGGGGAGGAAGCAGAGGGGTTAAGTGACCAAATTACACTGCACTCCAGTGTCCTGAGATAAGCCCTAGTGTTAGAGCATAGTTTAAAATTAATGGCCTGCAGCACCATCAGTGCACTTGGTGTTACAGCACTTTCCTGCCAAGTCCAACTTCACACCTCTGACTTAGGTGACCTGAGCTGATCCATATAAACATGACACTGAGCCAGACATTGCATGGCCTGGGCTGCTCAGTGTAATGAGCTCCCTAACCTGAGCTGTGGCAGTAGCATCTAATCCATGGGGACAACTCTAGGACACTCCCAAGAAGCACTTAGCATGTTTTAACCACCAGTTGCTGGAAGGATCTGCTGGAGAAGGCTCACCCCTAGAGAGCTTTCCTTCTTATACTCTTCCCTTTCTTGGTTATCACCAAGGGAGATACCAAACGAGATGGTCTCACAGTGTACAGCCACTTCTACTCCCTCTTATCTTCATCAGCACGGCTGCTGTTCAACATATATCACATACTTTACCAACATCACATTTAAACAGGGGAATTTCACTCAGACTGAAGATTAACATCCCAGCACCCACTCTGAAACAGAAACTCATGCTTAATCTGCAAATATTTCAATTTGGTGTTTCCAAGAACTGGGCCAGACCCAGATTTTGAAATTGTCCTTCCTCTCTCTGATTCAAACCCATTGTAGAACTGTAGTAGCTACATGCTTGGTCACAGATAATTTCTTCACTGATCTGAAATTAATGTTGCTTCCTGGCCAATGGTATCTTCCCATCACCAGATCTACCCATGTCATTGGCATTCTCACTGGAAATATAAGCAGTTAAACCAACGACTGAATGAGTCACAGAGATTAAAAACTTCTCGCTAATACTAAGAGATGGTCCTTCCAGCTCAGTGCTGAGACGTGGGAGTGAGGGAGAGTAGGAAAACCTCAGACCTGCAAAAAATGAGGGGATTTTCATCTCAAGGGAGTTCAACTCAGCATCTTTCATCATTGCCAAATTTATTATAGAATAAATGGATATTCGAGTGAACAAAATTTTTGGCTGGTTTAGGTTTTTTTTACATTGTTACAAAGCTTCAGCCCCACTCTAGAGGTCAGAAACCTGGCTTGCAGCATCACTTCTCCTTCTTCCTCCTGTATCTTCCCTTGTGCACCCTCCTCCCAGGCAAGATCCATCTCTAAAACGAGAGCTATACTCCAGGCTTTTCTCCTTTGGAACGTTCCCAATAGCAACACTGCACTGATTTTAGTTACTTGTGCAAAGCAGCCAGCTCTCTTCTTTCTTCTTGTGTAGTACTGGAGATAAAAACTTAATCCCACCTGCCCCAAAGTCTAGGAAGGGTAGCCTCGAGAGTTCAGAAAGTCTTTTGAAATATTGTAATCCAAGCCAAATCATGGCTCATCAAGCTTCATCATCCAAACAGTGGATGCACCTGTAAAGAAAATGCAATTTTAATACCTGGATCAGGACAGATTGACAAACTTTCAGGTTATATCCATGATTCCTGTTAGCATTAAAAAAGATTAAATGTTTACTCCCATGGGACAGTAACGTCTGGTTCACCCTTCAAGGGATACCCTGACCTTGCAGTACGGATGGAAGAACACCTTGTTATTGCCTGCAAATTCAGCCAACAGAAGGTGCTACTCAAACAGAGATGAACAAGGGTTGTCAAAGAAAGCTAAAACAACCCCAAACAATTCTATCATCCCCTTTCAAGATTTGGATTATTTTTTTCCCATTTTAAATGAGTGCAAAAAAAAAAAAAAAAGATTAAAACTTTGAAATTTTGAAGGTGGCTAAGTTCAAGCTCATTTTGATTTGAAGCACTTTGTTTCAACAGTTGAAAAATTTCCCTTTGGTGTCATAAACCAACAACTGAATGAGTCACGGAGTTGCACTTTTCATTGTAACTTGCAGTAGAAACAAACAGTCATTTCAAATACAAATCAAAACACGAACATGGCCAGAAAGTTTAAATGTACTGTCAGTAGCCAATCCTTTGCAAAATTTTGCTATACTTTTCCCAAAAAAGGATTTCTTGAAGCTGACTCTTTCCTGAGGGTGCATTCAACTTCAACATGGTGAAAACTAGTGAAAAGAAGGGCGACAAAGCTGGTGAAGAGACTAGAAAATATGTCTTATGGGAAACAACTGAGGGAGCTGGGGTTGTTCAGTCTGGAGAAGAGGAGGCTCAGGGGGGACCTCCCTACAACTTCCCGAAAGGATGTTGCAGTGAGGCGGGGGTCGGTCTCTTCTGCCATGCCCATAGTGAAAGGACAAGAGGAAACGGCTTTAAATTGCAGCAGGGGAGATTCAGATTGGACATTAGGAAAAATTTTTTCACTGTAAGGGTGATTGCATATTGGAATGGGTTGCCCAGGGAGGTGGTAGAGTCATCGTTCCTCGAGGTGTTCAAGCATCATCTGGATGTGGCATGTGGTCATGTAGGTAGGGGTTGGACTGGATGATCTTGAAGGTCTCTTCCAACCTCAATGATTCTATGATTCTATGAAGAATTCCCAGGCAACTTTAATGCAAAGGAAACATCGAGCTACTTTGATCAAATTAAATAGATTTTAATATACAATGCAATAGTTAGTTTTACATGTAAATTCTATCCTAAAACAATTTCAGTGCTTAACTACAGACTCATATAGACCAGCAAAATTACTACATCATGTGTTGATAAATACTAATGCAGACGTTAGAACCATAGCATAGTTTTCGTTGGAAAAGACCTTTAAAATCATCAAGTCCAACTGTTAACCCAGCATTGCCCAGTCCACATTGCTCCACTGGGTGTAAAATACTGGTCCAATGAGGAGGCAGGAAAAAAAAAAAAATCAGATCTAGATCAAAGTCTAAGTTTTGTCAAAAATAGCAGGTTTTTGTGTGCAGACAGAAACAGGAACACTGTATCTTGGTACTTTATCAGAAAATAACGATTTTCAGAATGTCCAGGAGCTCCTTCTGTGGATGCTGGCCAGATGCAAGAGGTCCACCATTGTGGTCCTGAGAAAGAAACAACCCTTCATCTGCTTTCAGAGGACATTTGAAAGACATGAAGAATCAACACAATGGTGAGGTATACAAGGCTTCTTTGGATGGCAAGACCAATAGAAGAAGGAACCAGCAGCTTCATCTCACTAGGAATGAAATGCAAACAAACTCCAACCCAGCAACCCAGGAGGACTGTCAGGGTAGAAGATACAGAAACTAGTTTGCGTTTAGGAGATAGCTGGGAATAAACTTGTAATTTAGCCTCATAAAAGAAGAGATCTCTTTTATCAATGGACATTTGGTCTTACCCAGATTTAATGTTCTTATTTACAGAGACCACAGTGAAATGACAGGTTGGCAGGAGAAGCAGAAGAGACAGTCTATGCTGTCGAAGAACTCCCTCCCTTGGATGCAAAATGTGACACAGAAGGTACAATGCCACCAAAGCTCAGACACATTTTTGCTGGGGAAGCTGACAGGGATGGGACAGGGAAGCTGAGGGAGATGGATCATTTAACTGCCAAAGGAAGCAAGGTCATAACTGGTGTGGTAGAAGCAAATGGCTCTGGCATTCCCTGGGAGCATGAGAAAAACAGCTAGGAAAACAGGAATTGGAAACAGGGCCTAAGCCCTGTGGCAGTGCTATCCACAACTCCAGAAAGATGTGGCTCTCTGACCACCTCTTGTTGCTCTCTAGATTTACATGTCAAGCGTTCACATGCCACACTGTCTTTCTTGCTCCAAGATCTGCTGTACTCTCCTGGGGGCCTGGCTCTCTAAAGGCGCACACATGCACACCAAGCCGCTGCAGGCTCCTCTTGGGTCGTACAATGCTATTCATTGCGTCCATCTCCACCCCATGAATCACTGGGCCAGGCCTACTCCCAGCCATGTAACCAAACACACCCGGATGGCCCATTCTTGGCCAGGTCATGATGCTGTGTCACGCATTAGAGAGCAAGAAACACAAATAGGATGAGATCTACACCTTTGGGCTATCCATCTCACATGCACCTACCACATCAATGCCTCCTTCCCACTAAAGTGCTTTGCCACACCTCAACCACACACTTCCACCTTCTTCCCCCATTTTAACCTGCAGAACCTCCAACGTCACCTTACCACTTCTGAAAGGAGGTGACACACTAGCCCTAACTTTGGATGATGAGATTCTTCTTTTTATTCAAAGGCCTTGTGGCTGTTAAGTACCTTTCAAGACCAGGTGCCACATTGGTGCTTTCCAATAAGCACCATGAACTGTTCTGCTCTGAAGACACACTCTCTGTGACACTGAAAATTAGCCACCAGCAGAAATCATTGAGGAAGAAGGAGAAAGAGCAATGTGGTGTCAGGAGCTCCAGTGCACACTAGGGCTGGGTACATATGGGAAGGGCTGTGACCGTAAATCAAGGGTTTGCCATGTGCAGCCTAGAAAGAAACTGCATGGCTTAGGGCATCTGGAATTACAGAGCGTTATCCTCAGGCTGCCAGCAATATTCCCCTGGGCAGGGCATGATGCTGACACAGTGACATTAAAAGCACAGCTTCCAGTAGCATCCCAGCTGCCCAAAGCCCTGGCACAAGGCAGCCGAGCTGTCCCAAAGCTGACCCTCCCCGGGAGGAACACCACATGCTGATGATCCTGGCACAGGGATTAGCAAGGCAGTGCTGAAGGGCTAAATACAGATACAACCAGGGAGGAAAACAGCTTCCCACAAATTAGGGGACAGGCAGGAATACCTTTTCACACATCAGTCGCTGCACAAGTGGAGCTTGCCCTGTCTTTGGCTGAAGTCAATGTTCAGATGAACAAATGTCTTGTTCACATGGCTGAGGTGCAACAGCAAAGGTACACAGTGACCTGTAACCAGGCAAACCTGGGGCACGGTACTTACAACAATTACATGCAAGACTACCTCCACACGCCCTACCCGAATGGTAAAAGCAAGAATAACTGGGGTTATGGTCTGGATTGCCTTCCCCTCCCATGCCTCCTCAGCAGCTGGTTCCCTGCTTCTGCTGCTGTCTACATTCCCCCTCCTCCATTCCTGCATTACTAATAAATTAGCATCACACATAGCAGCAGGCAGTAAAATGCACCCACAGGGCTGCTGAAGGCACTGACTTCAACAGTGGCTTAAGCAGATGTGCTAAGGAAACATCTGGATGTTATTACCAAAAGGCTTTCTAGGTTCCCCATCAGATCAACACCCCTGTTTCCTTTGAGTCATTATATGTAAGAAACAACATAAAACTGATAAAAAAAGTGCCCCAATTGGAAAAACAGTCTTCTGTGTCTAATGTCTAGAAATACACTAGCACTGTCCCAAACCCTCAACAGGGGCATCTAACGCATGATTCCCAAGCAGGAAGCTTGGTGCTACACTCTGCAGCCATCAATGATGGGTTTGGTTGGCACAGGGTTTGCAGGTTAACCATCTCCACGGTTAATCTCCATGGGAGAAAGCAATCCATCAAGAGCTGAAGAGGTCAAAAAAAATTGCAGGACTCTGGAGCCCAGTGGCACACAGTCTCTTGTCCCACCATGCATCGGAGATACATTTCAGTGTTGTCTCCCTCTTGTGAGCCACCTTCCTTTCCCCGGCTCTGTAAAACAGGTTCCTAGCAGCTTCCAGCTATATAAAGATATTTGACATGTGGCTGGTACAGTGAGAAAGGTTGGACTAGAACTCCTTTCAAAATATAAACCAAGAAAAAATACATCAAAAAGACTAATGAGACGCTTGGCATATTAAAGAAATGGCTAGATGGAAACTTTTCAAACATACAAGACCTACAGGACTGGCTGAGGTAAAAGGCATAATTAGCTCAACGTGAGTTCACAAGGCAGGTCCACAATGCTTGGATGCACAAATGAGGGATGTCACGTACCAGCAGAGCGGCCCTGTTATCTTTGGGCCTTGGGTTGGCACAGTCGATGGGAGAG
This sequence comes from Aegotheles bennettii, assembly GCA_013398125.1. NCBI lineage: Eukaryota > Metazoa > Chordata > Aves > Caprimulgiformes > Aegothelidae > Aegotheles > Aegotheles bennettii. The sequence continues at coordinate 99,291 of VZRW01000519.1, read as the reverse complement.
CGAGGTTTAATACCTGTACCCACACTTGAAGAATAATGCTGGAAAAACTGGAGAGAGTTCAGAGGACAGCCACAAGAACAAAACCGGGCTTGTACCAAGGAGCTCTAGGAAGCCAATCAAAGAGAAAGTTAAAAGGTACCTTGCAGCCTCTAAGTACCTGTCAGGAAGAGTGCTCTTCAGTCCACCAGACAAAGGCATAACATGACCAAAGGTTGAAAGTTGAAGCCTGACAGAAAACAAACCTGAAATAAAGGCACCGTTTTTCAACACTACAGGTAATTAAGAGGGAAATGTCCTCCAGCTGGCATGGCCAATGATCCAGCACTGGAAATCTTTAAGCTAAAATGGGATTCTACTTTGCCTTTCTTGCTCCCCCAAAAATGCATGTCTAGGTCCATCCACAACTGCTGAACCCAGCATAGAAATTAACTCAAGGAATCTCTATTATACAACAAGTCAGACTAAACAAGCACCATGACCTTAAAATCTAGAAATCAACAAGGAACAAGAAGCCAAATTATTGGTAGTTGGGCTCGTCCAGTCTCAGAGATGCCTGCCCCATCCACAGGTCCCCTGGACCCCATTACTACCAAGACATGGATTTTGCCAAAGAACAGCAAATGTGCCAGATCCTCACAAGCAGCAAAGTGAGATGCTGTTAAACCAAGAAACCTACACCAATTGTTTTTCCAGCTAAGGAACTGGGAAAATCACAACCAGATGAAAGCAAGTAAAAAAATTACACTGACAGGGCAGAAACAAAGCACAAAGTAAGTTTTTCACATTGAGAACAATCATTCACTGGAACAACCTCCCCACGGACGTGGTGGAGTCCTCATCACCAAAGGTTTTCAAGATGCAACTGGACATGGTGCTAGATAATTGCATCTATGCTCCCCTTCCCACAAAAGGTTGGACGAGATGATCTTTCAAGGCCCCTTCCAACATGGTCTGAGCAGTGACTTTTTTTTTAAACTTCAAGAGAAGGGGATTTAGATTGTCTTTCACAGTCAGAAAATTTCTTCTCAAGTGGTTTCCCAGCACACATATTCCCTCCCCCTCCCCAGGAGCTCAGGAGATGGGACAGTCATGGCTCTCCAGCGCTAGCCATCATTTGAAGGGATGTCCCCTCAATTACCTTTCTGGCAGAGCTGGCTGCAGAAATTTGGCAGCCAGATTTACCATTAAATTCAGAAATGGAAATAAAATTGAGAAAGGAATTACTTTCCCAAGATGCTTACACCAGAAATCCCTGTCATGGAGCATAGTTCTCCCATCCCGGGCAGTAGGATCAAGCCAGGGATGCCTCTGCGGGTGTCACACCTCAGTGGGCAAGAGGACAATCATTTATCAGAGCAGGGTGACTTTCTGAGCTTGTTAAAGCAGCAGTTAAAACCAGTGGAGACCAGCTGTGTTTTGACACCATTCCTTAATTCCTGCTTTTGAGATTTCACCAGTTAGTGGTAGTTTTTCCAGACAAGTTACCTGAAGGCTGCTGGGCTTTGGACGTAGCGTGCTTTCCCAGACACAGCTGTGATTTAGCCTGGAGCTGCAATGCCTGCAGACTGGCACTGCAACCTAATGTATGACCAACTGCATCGGGAGCCTTTTTCGCTCCTTCCCTGTGGTCCAGCTTATGGCAGTAGCAATTCAATTAGCCTGTGCCTCAGCACCTCATCTGCTAATGGTTTGCTCTCCCATGCAGAGGCCATGAGGATAAATATCAAATCATGCCTCCAGGCTAGAGACAATGTTCAGGAGGTTCATATAGAAGAGCACAGGCAACACAGCTGACTATTCATCGCTCAAGAACTGGTTAGCAGAACCACATCTCAGCAAATCTGTGGCTCCCTAGAACTCAGAGATGGCAAGGGGATAGTTTGGGGATCCCAAATTGACATCTCTGATGTCCCTAAATGATGAGTCAGCAGAGTAAGTTAGAGAAGCAGTGCCAGTGATGACTGAGATATGAATCAGAGCTGTTTGCATTTGTAAAAGCAGCTGTTAAAGAAAACCCATTAATTTCTGCTGACCCATGTTTCCTCTAAACTAGTTTTACATTACATTAATACAGGTGTTTTGAAGTCACTCAGCTCAAATGCTGTGAAGCCCACAGGATTACAGAACTGTTTCTCCAGCATCTGGCATTAGAAAGACTAAGTATTTTAATACAGAGATTTACTTCTGACCATGCTCGGTCTTAATGGCTTAGGAAAAGGGCGGGGAAGAAAAGGTGGAAGTGGGAGGGCTAATGAACCTATATTGGGAATGGAGGCCTGCCAAAACAGTCTCCAGAAGCAGCAATAGTGACACATCATCATCAAAAGGCAAACCACGGCAATCCCGTCAATGCTGTAAGGCTGGAGGGAGGCCAATCTGGGATCTGAAGGATGCAGACAATTGTATTGACCTGATCCTTTCACAACTGTTTTGGAGGAAAAGAACTTGCTCTCCCCCAAAGAGCATACACAGCTCTACTTAATAAGTTGTTAGCACAATGCATAGCATGTACAGCTTCACCAGCTCTGCTACTGGCTGTGTTGTCTTGGGTTTCTTTCTTTCTTTCCACATGAAACCTCACCAAGTAACACCCTGTAACTTCACCCAGACCCACATTGTCTCTCAAGAACCCCAATTTTTCAAGATTTGGTGCACTTCTCAAAAGCTGTAGCTTCTGGAGTCATGTGAAAATATAAACATCAACATTTTGCCTTTCTTTCTAAACAGAGGAGAGACTACCTAAATTTTACAGATTGGGAAGTGTTTATACATCACAAAAAATATTTTAAAGTCACAGATACGTCAAAGCAGTCAAATATCTAGTTTTATGTACACATGCATATGCATATTATGCATACACACGTGCTTTTTAACTCTGTGGATGATTTTGCTTTGCCTCTGTTATTGTCACACCTTAATATCTCTGTTCACACAGGCTGAATGAACATAAGGAGGTCCATGCCCATAGACCAAAGGCACTTGAGCTAAAGGAACGAAACTTCCAACTCTGGCACTCCAAAACATCCATTGATGTTAATCATATTTATGCCCCCAGGTTTCCTTTGTTCTTCTTTACCCAGGGTTTTCACATCTTCCAGGTTCCTCTAAGCCTCAAAAGCATGTCCCAGGATGTGGTCCCTCACTGCATCCTGTCTTAGAGACCTGAAACACCCTAAGGATGTAAATGCCCTGGTCCAGCCCTTCCTGCAAACAGAAAGTAAACCCCAGCTCCTGGCTAGTTTCTATGAAGTTTTTATCATGGTGTTGGTTCATAGTTGTGCATTTGCAATACCTTCCCCCACCCGTCTTTTTTTCCTTCAGAGCTTAAAATGTGAAGCCCCACTGTGACAGGGATAGGATTAAGAGAGTGAACTAACCTGTGGCACAAATTTCAAGGAGCTGCTATATTTCTGTAAGACACCTGGAGGCTGCAGTCAAAACCTTACCCTCCTCCAGACCCAGGCATGCACGTGGTGGCTGGAAAATATGGGGGAGCTAGGGAGAGGGTTGAACTTTTGGGGCTGCAAAGCATGGGAATCACTTTCTAAGAGTTTAAGGACCATTGGGGCACCCAGGATGAATCTTGTGTAAGGAAGGTCACAAGTTTCATTCATTTACCTTTGATTTGAGCTGTATTGCCAGTGTTCACCTAAGCCCCACCTTCCAGGGAGGCATGCAGGCTCCATGCAAAGATCTCAAGATATGGAAATGGTAACTCACCTTTTTGATGGCTGGCTCAAATACTTAAAAGTCTTTGGTATTTAAAAAAGGCACTTTAACTCTGATTTATCTGCATTTGCAGCTAGGGTTGCCTGTGATATAGCTGCTAGCTGTGGGAGGTGCTTTGCCTGGTGATTTCCTCAGTTGTTCACAAAACCTATCTCCAGGAGAAACCCTGGGGCCCCTCAGCTCTCTTCAGCTGCAGACAGCCTGTCTTCTGCTCCCACCCTTTTTATTTATTTCTAATTGATGAAGGAGAAGAGGAGCTTTCAAAGGAATTAGCACAAGTGTCTGGCTGGGAATCGCTGCTGCGGGTGGCTGGGGGTGACACCACAAGAAGGAGAGGAAGGGCAGAGCAAACACTTTCATCCCCATTTTTTCCATTCCAAGGTGAATCCACACATTTCTCCACACCCACATTTTTCCTTAGTTTCCAAACATCTCCTGCTCTCTACCAGCTCTTCCATATACTCACACATCTAAGGATGCCCTTCCCCAAACATCCTCCTCGGATGCTTCATGACCACAAACTCCTGTGACCCCACGTCATTCATTTCCCTCAGCCTCTAATTAATAATAATTATTACCCTAGTTACTAAACCTTCTACACGGTGCTCACATCTCGAAGGGCAACTCCAACTTGGCTGGCTAAGCAGCGCTCATCATCAAGCAAGGAAACCCAGGCTAAAGAAGATGCTCATGGTCACACCAAATATTTCTGATAGAAATGGAGATCTCATTCCAGTGTCTGGAGCCAGAGCATTCTGCTGCATCTGCTGTCTGCAGCATCTTCATCCCACTTGCAAGGGCACACATTTCGAGAGCCTTGTACCGATGCTTCAGCGCTTCCACAGAAAACACTCTTTAGTATTCAGAAGGTTTATTTTAAAAATGTGTTTATCTCTAAGCACAGATTCATTTCGATTTTATGTCAGCAAAATAAAAAACAAAATGCAAAACAAACAAAGAAAAAAGAGCCTGCCTGAGTTGGAAGCCTAAAAATAGACTTGCGTATCGCAAACAGTAAACTGTCAGGTAAAGGCTGCGGATTGAAGGTTCAGATGAATAATCTGTTTGTTTTTCCTACTTCAATACTTTCCTGCTGTTATCACTGTACAAATAAGTCAGAGCATGCTAATTACTCTGATGGCAATTTCCTGGGAGCTGGTATTCAAGTATCTGGCCAAATTTATTCCCGAGCATCACAGACTAGTCCTCCGCACACATTCCCAAACAAATAAACAGTCCAGCTGCCAAATCGCCCCGTCCCGTCCTTCCTCACTGCAAACCCAGTGCCACCAGCGTGGTTCCACTCCTGACTCCAACACCAGCTGCAGGATCCACCCCAAGTGAACTGCCATTCCCTATAAGCCTGGTGAAAGCCAAGATGCTAACGTCGCTGGAGACATTCAAAACCCGCCTGGATGCGTTCCTGTGTGATGTACTCTAGGTGACCCTGCTCTGGCAGGGGGGTTGGACTAGATGATCCTTCGAGGTCTCTTCCAACCCCTAGAATTCTGTGATTCTGTGATTCTGCAGGAGTTGGGTCTGGCAGCTCCTGGACCTGGGCGTATCTCCTTCAAAGTGTTCAACGTATGTACAAACTGTGGATCGCAAGCAGTATTCATGCAGTGAAAGGGGCTTAATCTTGGGAGCCAAAAGTACAAGCGCCTTTTCTGCAGGGCACACGCATTAAGAAAGAAAGGATGGGAAGGGAAACGTCTGTGAAGTGTTTTTATAAGGCACCCAACAAACCAGTCTCAAGCCCCTTTTAGCCCAAAACCATCCCACAAGGCTCACAGAGTATATTCACGGGTGAACTACATCAAAGAACCGCCTAAACAATGCCTGTGGTTTCTGCTGGGCTTTTTTTTTTCCCTCTGCTTGGTATTTATACAGCCACAGATTTGCAATGTAATTCAGTCAAATGCATTAGAGCAAAGATGAAGGGAGGAGAGAGGAGAGGAAAAAAAATGCTGTTACCTGTGCTACATCCTGAATGGCATTGAATTTCTGTATAAACCTTTGGTGCAACCCCAGTCCTGATGCAGCCTGTTTGCTGACCAGGCAATACAAACCCCATCTTGTTTTTTTTCAGCCTTCCAGGGTCTTTTGGGGGGGGATGGTTGCCTTGCTCTGGATTTACTGTATTATCATTCCTTTCTGCTTTCACTGCACACCAAAGGGTTAAGTGACCTTTCAGATCCTCCCTGGATGCGACTCCATGCATAACAGAAAGCTTCCAGCCCAGTGAAAACAATTTGAAAGAAGGGCGGTGACCCAGCCACAGGCTTAAGTTTCGGGTCACAACACCCCTGGTAAAACCATCCGTCTTCCTCTGGCCACAAGTTTGCAGCAAGTCACCTCCTATTAAAGCGATTCATCTCCAGGATTTACAGGAAAACACCTTTTTGGGGCCTAGGTGTTGTTAGCATCCTCTCCTGCACGTGGGATGAGAGCTGTGAGCTAGCAAAGGACACAGCAGGTACACAACTATGCAACAGTAAGTGCCAAAAGCACATGGGCCATTAGGAAAGACGAAAAAAAATATCCCAAACTGCAATAGTGAGCTTTGATTTCACTTACTCTCAATTTGTGCAAGGGAAATCTGCAAGGAAATGGGTGTTTATAACCCATGTCAACCTGGACACATGCACACCACATTGCATAGCAGAATCAAAGCCATTTGGATAGCGCAGGAGCATCACACTGCTCCAGTAAAAGCCCTGGATCAATGAACAGAGAAGGTTTGGTGTTAGAACACACTGCACTGGGGGAAATGGTGCATTTCAGAAATGCCATGTGCTGGAAGAAGGCTGCAGAAGGGAAGGATGTGCCCCCTTCCCTCTACTCCAAAAAGGACTCCCTCAGGCCAACTAGAAATAATCACCTGCTGAACCACAGTATTGGGGATCACAGAATCCTAGAATCATAAAATAGTTCGGGTTGGGAAGGATCCTTAAAGGTCATCTAGTCTAACTCCCTGCAAAGAGAAGGGACATCAGTGGCTCCATCTTCATGATGCAGCAAGGATGCTGGCAAGGCAGATGGATGCTGAGAAAACAGCCAGCAAAAGGTTCAACACCCAGCTCCACACAAGCTATACAGAAACACGGCAGCTGGGTGAGGGATCTTGGCTCTTCTGGGGCAAGAAGGACAAAAAAAGCCAGTGTGGCATCCACCCTTGAGCCTGGCACTCAGCACAGCTCCTCCCATCTTCATACCTACCAGAGGTGTGCTTGCTCTGAACTGATGCTGAGAGAGAGCATCAGGACAGGATACAAATACAGAATGAGGATGTGAAAAGAAGTATCAAAAACTATCCCAAGCTCCACTACTTTTTGCTGTTAACTGTAAAAGCAAGAGTGGAAGGGAACAAACTGTGTGTAGGTGCCTGGGTGCAGAGACTTTTCCATTTATCGTCATCAACCAAACCATCCTGAGGAGCAGGACAGAGTGGAGAGGCAGAAAGCCCTAGGAGGTTCCCAGTTCAGCTGCAAGTCCTGAGCTTTCGATGTGATTACGCCTGTGGTTCTCCCTCACAAGCTTTTTGGCACTGGTACCAACCCATGATACTGTTTCCATTTGTTCCTCTCTCTCAGCCATGCCAGCCCATGCTGGTTTGCCATGCAAGACCATGAATTCAATCAGGGAATCAAATCTACAGAAAAACAACCTGAAGGAGAGAAAAAATAAGAGTACATCAGCTGGATGGGTTCCGCGTTGCAAGTGGGTTCAGCAACATCCTTCGCTGCCAGCAGCCTGAAGTGGTTTTGGGTGCAGCAGTGCAGAAGGATGCCTGGATTTCACGGTAATGCAGCTCGGCTGCTGAAGGGCCAAGGGCTTTTATTTTTAGTGAGTAGCTGTATTTACGTGCACTATCCAAAACCAGGACTGAATTCAGCTAAGTGATCCCGTTTCTCAGCTGACTGGCTCACCATACGATCCCACAGCACCGGAGGACCCAGCTAGAAATACTGGCTGCAAACCCAAGGCAAACTATTTCTGACTAGGTGCTAAGAGTGAAACCCAGGGCTGAAGCTTGGTATAGACTGGGAACAATGCTGGCATGAGCTAAGACACAATCAAAGGACACAACAACTTCACCAGTTTCCCTGACCAGCAAGCAGTGTAGGAGTAACCAAATGTGCAGTTATCTTCTACAGCCTTGTATACACTCATGTGGGACAGATATGCATATTTATTTTATTATTTGCTGAAAGTATTCATGCTATGTCCCAAAAAATGCAAAGATGTCCTTCGGTGCCCAGAAAGGCACGTCCTGTGGGAAGATTAAAAAATCCCATGCTTTGCCTCTGCATTCCACTATCAAACAGCAGGCACAAGCAGGGTCTGCATTCATTAGAGACGGCCTTCAAAAAGGCCCTGACCCACCCATTTGGGAGGAATTTGTAACTGAACAACATCAGTGCTCAGACCTCCCCACCATGCACACAACCATCCCTTTGCTGCCCACACCACCGTGTGCTGGATCAGTTTCTCTCCCCCACTCCCACAGCTCCTGTTGCTCCATGCCGAGGCCAGGGGGACGCCCTGCACCCCACTTGCCCCTCTGGGTTAGCCAGGCCAGGGGTTGCCCTCACAGATTTACAGAATGGTTTGGGAAGGAACCTTTAAAGGTCATCTAGTTCAACCCCCCGACAGTGAACAACGACATCTTCAACTAGATAAGGTTGCTCAGAGCCCCGTCCAACCCGACCTTGAATGTTTCCAGGGATGGGGCACTTAAAGCCTCCCTGGACAACCTGTTTCTCCTTCTCCTCAAATGAGACGACTGAGCAATGCACACACCCTACCTCCTAAAAGCACCCAAGCTGCTCCAGGTGCTGCACTCTGACGGACCTGACGCAAGTCAGTGGGAAGATATGGGGACAGGACCGTGGTGTTTCACCCAGTAACCCCAGTAACGCTGGGCACTGCCAAGCTGCAAACCATCCCTGGGGAGCTTCTGAAGCCTGGCTCTCTCCACTTGGCTTGGAGAGGGCAGAGCAAGTCACCCCTTGGCTCTGGCACTCCTCGCCACCCCTCTTTTTCTAGCTAAGTACCCAGTTTGGGTTTTTGAGCTACCCTGGGGCCACAAGCTCTAGGAGGGGCCTGCAGGACAGCAGCACCAGATTGAAGGGCCATGACTTCTACCTTGAAGGTGTCTTTCACTACCACAGAGTGTGTGGGGAAATCAGGATGAGGGGTGAGACCCTCACCCCAAACCACAGAGCAGCTCTGATGGGGAACCCACCCAGGGGTTCAGCAGTTGAGCCCAGCACACACAGGAGGGGCTTGGCCATCCAGGGCACTGCCGCCGCGCTGGCGTTCATCGCCACTCCGCGCCACCCAGGGCTGCCAGCCAGGGTGAGCACTGGTGAGCACAAGCCCTGGGGAAGAAACCCAGCTCTGTGTCCTGTCCTTGCCATGCAGCAAAACAAGCCGAGAGGCGCAGCTCAACCTCTCTGGAGCACACGCCCTTCCTAATGAGAGTCAACCCAGGAGCTACGCGGGAGTCGCGCCCATTCCCAGGCAGGCTGCAGCGCCACTGAGAGCCAACGCCAGAGTCAGAGCCAGGCAGCCTCCAAGAAGAGAGACGTGAGTTGGAAATTTTGCTTTGATGCTGGCTCGCCAGTCAGCCCCGACACCAGGGAGGAGGAAGGATTGTCAGCGCTCGCCCTGCTCCCTTGCGTGTGTGTACACGTGAGGCTGAGCTCAACTGGAGATCCCGGGAGATGGATGCAACAACCCCTGGACAGTGCGGAGTCATCAGCTGTGCCCTGCTAGACCGGGCAATGCGTGGCTGGCACAGCTCGTGCCCTGAAATGGCAGGGGACCACCCGCCACCAGACAAGACAGCTCGCGGAGGAGGGCTGGCACAGCAAGGATCTTATGAAAGGATCACATCATACGACCGCACGTCACCCTAAGATGTCGGTAGGAAAAACTCCATTATCTGCAGCTAAATCCAGGCAGAGTGCCGTGCCAGGACCTCTTCTTATCTTGAAGAGGCTACATTCCAGCAGAGACGAACACTTTTTAACAGCCTTGCCACTGCTGTTAGCACAGTAATGATGTTGAGCATCACCCAGCAGCAACAGCAAGGTTCAGGGCTTTGCATTAAATGCAGTCTTGATCTAGCTCTAGAAAGCTGACGATCTCAACAGGATCAGAATAAATACAAAGGTGATACAATGAAAAAGATTTCCCAATTAAATTCCTGATTTCCCAATCAAATTTCTGACATTTGCATCCCTTCCCCCACCCCCTCTTATATCTCTTTTAATTGGCTTCCCTAGATCTCAAAGCACTTAAAAGACTACTTAAGTGCTGTTAGCATCATCATCCTGATGGAGAAACTGCAATTCGGAAAGGTTGAGTAACCCATCCAATGTTGCCCAATAGCCCGCTGGGAGAGGAGAAGGCAGGACTGGTTCAGCACAAGTCTATCCATCCCACCATGCTGCCTTGCCGCAGGGTACGAGTTACCGGCAGGTGAGCTGGGGTGGTTACGTGGCACCACCGTATTTCCCAGGGTGGGGCATGTTCCACTGTCCCATGGGCTGGAAAGCAGTGGCTACTGTCCTTGCTAAGAGACTAGTCCAAAATACACTACTTATTTCTTTTCTTTCTTTCTCCCCCATCAGAAATGAGATGTTTTTAAAGCTTAGGAATTCTGACTTTCTAGACAAAGCAAGGGCTACCAGAGGAGGTAGCAGGCGTGCCTCAGTTTCCCCATCCACAAAATAAGATTGATGCCTCCACGTGCTTGCAAACAAATAACAACAAAAAGTGCTGAGGATTTTTTTCTGTCACCACTGTCCAGTCCCAATCCCTCTGTGTCCAAGGTCCAGGTTAAACAACTATGCACCAGTGTGATTGGGAGAAGGCATTTAAGAGAAACAGGAGATGCACAGTGTGGAGTGGACTGCACCATACAGAGTCCCTGTCAAAGCAAACAGGACCTTAGAGTTGCCCAAAGGTTGCAAAGTTGGATCCTTCCAGCAGCAGCAGACACAAAAACTAGGGCTGTGGCTGTGGCTGTGGCAGTGCTCAAGTGCCGTTTGAGCCACTGGTACAGGTGACTGTGAAGAACATCCCACAGTCAGCAGGTTTACCCTGATGGGAGGACTGCCAAGATGTAAGATGAAGCAAAGTATTGATATTTGCCACATGTATTCTTCAGAGTGCTATGGGGCAAACACTTCTTCTCAGTCCAGGGCAGTGAATGTGCCAAGGGGAGAGAGAAGCCAGAAGTCTCACCTTTCCATAGACTTATTTGCCTTCTTTAATTCCTCCTCTTGCTGTACTGACCCCATCTTATCCATCCCATCCTTTCATCTTCCTCATATTAATTCATTTGGCCTTCTCGGAACCTCTTAAATTACCTATAAATGAATAATTAAAGGATTATCATCATAGTGAGTAAGGATGATGTGTCCAAAGGTCATGCCTCCAGAGAAGTCCATCAACTTGACCAAGAGGAAACTGGACAGGAGTCCAGTACCAGTGATATCCATGGCCAAAAATGAGCATGGAGGATCACCTCTGCCCCAAATCTTGCTGTACAGCTATGGACCATGGGCACAAAGCAACTTAGTGGCTTGGCTAAAACCCAGAGGTTGGGTACAGAAGCACTTCACTTGAGCATCCCAAAAAAAGGGCTACTATGGAAACCTCTTCACCGCTCAACTCTCCACCACCCAGTCCTGCCAGGAAAGAGGATTTAACTAAAATTTCACTGTACAACAAGTGCAATGGATAGACTCTGTCCAAATGTATCCCAGCTGTTGAAGTATGACTAATTTTATCTAGCCTTTTAGGCTCCTCTTCGGCACTGTGCAGCACGAGAAACCTTGGCACCCCTAGCTAATCGCAGGTCTCTTGCTAACTGACAGAATTAGGCTGCTTCCATCCTCATTACAGAACCTTAAGTCTCCTTTAAACACAGACCTTAACATTACCTTCAATAGGAACCTCTACATGTGTCCGTGGCTCAAATTCAACTGTACCAGTTTCTACTGGGCTGACAGTGCTATGGTACCTGCACTGCTCACTTCTGCCAGCAAACTGCATCTGCAGCAAACACATAATACTCATCTTTGCATTACAGATCCAGTGTTACCAGTTTTCCCAACTTCCCAGGCCCTTTATATGAAACTCCAGCAGTGGAGCTGAGAGTGGCAATGGCAGCAGCTGCCGCAAGCAGACAGGTCATGCAGAGCACTGCATTCCTCCCCTGGGAACCAGCAGCACGAATAAACTTAAAATCCGATTTTATTGCATCTTTCAAATTCTTAACAAGCCAACAAAAATTACTGCTGCCTCCTTCTTTTTCTTTTGTGTTTTTTTTATATATATATTTCCTATTTTTAAGGTGACAAGGCTTTTAAAATCAATAGTTAATGTTTAAATGCCAGGACATTGTTAGATGCACCTGGGGATGGTTAATCAGAGGCACTAAAGAAATAATAACAAAAAAGGCGAAATAAATTCCCCAGCAGGATACACAAGAGTTAGGGAGTGACTGTTCTTCTCCCCGCCTGGACTCAAGAGCAGCAGAGCACCTATGAGTCTCACTGCCACGGGGCAGGGCTGTACAGGCAGGATGGCCCAGGGCTTGCGGGACAGGCTCTTTGGGAAGGAGATAGGAGCCATGCAAACCTCAGCTGAGGCTATCTGCGGGGCTGAGGGCTTGCCAGGGAGAGCCAGTAGCAGGAGTACAAAACCCTTCTTGGAAGCAGGCAGCTGCCCATGGCAGAGAAGCCTGGGAAGGGGTCAGATGCCGGATGAGATGTGGGGTGGGATGCAGGGTACATCCCACGGGGAAGGACAGCCCTGCTCTAAAGCATCAACCTAAGCTCTTTCCTGGCTCCAGCCCTCCTTCCCAGCGCTGTGCCACACACACCTGCGCGGGGAGGGCCGGGTGGAGGAGAGCCAACTCAACAACTCAAAAGAGCTGCAATTATCATTAAAGCCAAGCAGGCTGGAGGAGGGGAGAGGAGATGCCACCCCACCAAATGAATAGGTTTAACGCTACTCACATTCCTGCATTCCTCTACCACTGTGGAGTGAATAAACCCTCACAAACTGCTAAAAACGAGGTGGTTTTGGTTAAGCCGTGTGAGCGTGCGGGTGTGTGTTTTGTAACCTTACACCTTTGCAGACAGAGCCCTGCTATGTTTGCAATCTAGGAGTGAGGTTTTCCAGAGTCAGCTTGTGTAACCAGGCGGAGACGTCAGCACATGCCTGTTTTATGGGAATAGCATCCCCACAACGAGTGTGCGTAGATAGGATAGAAAGTGCATGGAGCCAGGCAGACACCTCACTGGGCAGGGGTGCAGCACAGGTCCCTCACCAAACCACACACAGAGTCACTTTTGATGATGTTACATCCAAACCTTCACCAGTTTATCTGCAGAAAATTTGGAAGCAATAATACTATATTTATTCACATCTTTAGAAAAAAACAGTGGCTCCTTAGTCAAAGGTCAGAATCCAGAGGTCTCTCTGCTTGGCCATGGTTCCTCAAACCTGCCTTTGACTGCACCAGCTCTCATCTCTTCAGAAACTCCAAAAATTCTCCCTTCAGAACTCTTCATCATTCTCCAGTTCAACTTCAGGCTTCCCTCCCCATGGGCCCTGCAGGTCAGGACATGGTCTTTCTCTACCTCCTCTTCATAGTCATTCTCCTTCACCTCTACCAGAAACATACCTCTAGCCTTCCTCCTCACAGACTCTCCTCTACTCCAGACTGTTCTCCTTATGTTCAAAATTACATTTTAGAACATCTTTTGGATGCTCTTTTTTCCAGCATTCAAATCTGCTGTTGCCATCAAAGCTTTTCTTCCTGAGATCACAGCCTACACAACCACCCTTCTCTGAGAAACGTAACTTCTCCTGACCAAAGAGTATGCCATCACACAGGTCATGTTTTCTAATCCACTTCATCTTCTCAGGCTCCTCCCTTTCCCAAACTCATCACACAAGAGGTCCCTAACTTTCAAGGCATAACCCATGCCCTACAGTACCCACTATCTGCTGTCGACTTGTACAATGTTGACTTCTACTTAGGAAGCTGGTCTCCTGGGCCAATCAGTCTAAAACGTCTTTGGTATTGAATGATCACTTTCTTCCTTCCTGCCCCTTTCTTGTCTGGTAGGAATTCCTCTCTCATGTCTGCCAAACCACTTTATTGACTTCATCAAAACTCTCATTTGCTTTGACATTTACAAGAAAACTCAATAACTGTGAGGCTGCTGGTATCCTGAGACGTGCCTGTCAAGATGATCAATAGCGACCCAGCATTTTCATTTTACTCCCCCATCTGCATATATCCAACCACAACCTTCCATCACTGATCCAGACCGTAAGCTCCTTGGGGGATGGACAGACTTTGATTCAACATTTGTACAAAGAATGATAGGCTCTGGGGGCACACTTAGTGCTTCTACTGTCACAGTGGTGTAAATAACAAGTTTAAACACCCATCGATGTTGAGATATCCATTTGTGCTACGCATGATCCTCAGATTTAAAGCACAGAACACGGCCAAGAAGTCCACTCACACAATGCTGCCATAAAGTTAATCAAGGGCATTTCATAGTGCATCAAGATTCAGGTGCCCTATTGTTGCACTTCATTACAACAACATCCTATTTATTCCCAAACAAGTAGCAGCACAAAGTGTTCCCATCATTTACTACTAACACCTCTCGACACATCACTCTTGCTAGCATGGAAGGTATCCTGTGATGATTTTTGGTATGTGTGGAAGAACACAGTGTTGTCCTTGCTTGCAAGCACAAGCTCCATGCTGACTACTCGACCGTGACTGCTCAATCACTTCAGTGACATTCTCTCTACTAGACTGGAAATCACAGAATCATAGAATAATTTGTGTTGGAAGGAACCTTTAAAGGTTATCAAATCCAAGTCCCAACAGTGAGCAGGGACATCTTCAACTAGATCAGGTTGCTCAGAGCCCCATCCAACCCAACCTTAAATGTTTCCAGGGATGGGGCATCTACCACCTCTCTATACAACCTGTTCCAGTGTTTCACCATGCTCATGGTAAAAAATTTCTTCCTTATATCTAGTCTGAATCTACCCTCTTTTAGTTTAAACCATTACCCCTTGCCCTATTGCAACAGGCCGTGCTAAAAAGTCTGTACCCATCTTTCTCATAAGCCCCTTTAAGTACTGAAAGGCCGCAATTAGGTCTCCCTGGAGCCTTCTCTTCTCCAGGCTGAACAACCCCAACTCTCTCAGCCTTTCCCCATCAGCGTCACTGTGTTCCCAGGGACCAGATGAGCTGGTCCTTATCTCTGAATCCCTCCACTTTTGGCATCCAAGATGACCACTACCAAACAGCCCCTGCTCTCCTTCAGCCCCATGGGCAGCCCTGAGCAAGACCTTAGAGAGCTCTGGTCCAAACTCTGCCCGCAGCTCCAGCCCTTACACGTGTACTGGCATTTCTGCTATCAAATCAAGGACATACTCAATCAGCCAGGACCACAGCCTGCAAGCATCACAGCTCACACCCCAGGCAGCTCTGACACAGAGTCACAGCTTTGCACAGCTCTGTGGATGCTACTAGCAGATTGAAAGACACCGAAAAAGCTAAAAAAAGCAATCTCACACAGAGGTGACTTTTCCTCCGCTGCCCAGAAGAGGCTTGCAAGGCAAGTTCTTCCACCAGGCTCCAGGGCTGGCCACGCAGCACGGCGCCGCCGGCTCGCTGACTGATGAGAATCCAATAGTCACATGAGACCTGGGCATTGCAGCACAAAAAGGAGATGCACACGCAGCAGCCTTGAGTTTTTTCACTCTTTCTCACTCATCCTTTACTTGAACTTGGCCTGAACTGACGCTGTAATGAGAGAAGCCAGGCATGAACCACAGGCTTTATAGACCTTAGACATAAAGTGAGAGCTCTCCTATCTCTTTTAGTGCTTCTTGCTTGGGCTGAGCCACTTCTCTGCAGATTCAGAATCAATCTGCCCTCTGCAGAAGAACCCCAGGGCATTTGCACTGTAGGAGACAAACTCTGCCTTCCCAGGTGGGAAGCATTTACCATAGGTCACACAAAACATTTTGCACATATGCACATGAAAATGTTTCTTGGCCAAGAGCTTGTGCCTATCACCTCGCAATCACCTGTCCTGCAGGTCAGCTACCAGCATTTTTGGTCAGGGTTTGTCCAAGGAGAGCAAGGCTGAAAACACTGTTCTCTGAGAAACAGCAAGATTCTGCTTGGTTGAGCACAAACAACTCCCTTTGTTTTTATTAACATAACAATTTCACATTACAGGCGTTTTCAGGCTTACTTTGATTATTTTGTACCTCCAACGCTACACAGTTCACAGATACAGCCAAAGGCGAGCGGGTCCCTCTGAGGCTCTGATGAGCAGGGATTTCACATGATCCAACTGGGATGTGTCTTCCCAGACAAGTGCAGACAGACCCGGGCTTGCTCTGCTTATGCCCGAAGTCGACTGGGACTTGGTCCAACTAAGACAAAAGCCACGGAGCCACATTAGTACAGCACTCTGCCTAAGCTCATATACCCAAAGTGGGTGCCCTGGGCAAACCAGACCTTTGATTTTGTCCTCCACAACAGTTACATGAGAACAGAAGGATTATAAATCATCATTGACCCAGAAAATTCCTAATAACCATAACCAGTAACTACTAGAAAGAACAGAGTTCAGTGAACAAGTGTACTACTCTGCCCTGTTTGAATGGAAGCTTTCAAGCCATTTAGTCCTTGGGGAAACCATGTATCATAGTGTATGGGTATGTGGAAAATAATAAAAGAAATGCAATTCTGTTGCCAGAAGACTTAAAAGTTGCTTGAAAGGATCCCACACCTCCATCACAAAAAATAATTAGGAATTCACCAGGTGAGAAAGGTTTGGAGAACTAGTTAGAAGGTGAATAATGAAGGGAAATTCAACCTTGGATAGAACCAGCTGTTAAAAACCCAACCCAACCAAACAAAACCCCCACAACAGCAGTGCCCTCATTGATATGGTTTATGAGGAACAGTTCATTCAACAAAAAAGAAATTGTTCACAGGGAAGAAAGTGAGTTGAAATTTAGCCAATACAAAGATAAATGTGAATATACAAAGAAAGGCTTTAAGATCCTGAGTGATCATTAAAAGGCACCTTCAATAACATGTCGCTTAAAGGTGGAAAAATAGCTGTTTGCTGCATCACCAGCATCCTTGTGTACAGAGGGCACCTGGAAGTGCCCAATGAACCATCCAAGTAGCCACCAGGTTCAATTACATTTAGCTTGAATGCCTCAGTAAGCACATAAGAAAGCTTATCTCTAAATGTATGTGGGTGACAAGGCAACCATATATTGAAATAAAAGGAGCTGATGGTGTACTAGACTTTTCCCTTCTGTTGAAATAGAATTATACCTTATGCTGTGTTTATCTGTGAAGGGCTTGGATTAGTTTCAAGACAGTTCAGAGGAAAAAAAACAATGACCTTCTACACCTCGGTGCTTTCAGGACTCTTGAAGCAGTTAACCTTTTTGGAGAGAAAAAAAACACAAACTTTTTCATCTTATAAATCATGTGGATGCAAGCCCAAGGGGTGAGGTGGACTGGGCCGACACGCACCGTTCAGCTCCATAATGCGGCACGAGTCCAACACCTCATCACTGCCAAAACCAGGTACCCTTTCCCCACCTTCCCAGAGCCACAGCTGGCACTGATGCTCACCAAAACTCTCCAGAAGCCGATGCAGCTCAACAACCAGCAGAAAGCTCATTCAGTATGGACACAAGCTCAATTTCTAACAAGACAGCAAGCTGTGGATGGATCAGTGCCAGAGACAGCACATGGGCTGATGGAGCTAGAGAAGTCAGCAGTACCATCCCCTTAGCTGGCAGGAATGGTGACAGCCCACCACCTCCCAGAACAGCCCATCACACAGCTGAGGAGCCACAGAAGGGAGAGGTGGATGAGGGGGAGGAAGGGAAGATGATAATATATAAAAGGCTCATTTTGGTTTTGAGAAACTGCCTATAATTAAAACCCGAAATCAGATGCAAATTTGGCAGTCGAAAAGAACGGTGCTGGGTTCTGTTTTGGTTTTGCTTGGTGTTTCTCAGCCTGGTTGGCAGGAGACTTCCAAGTAGTTCATCCTAAGGCAAATACCTCTGACTTTCCTTAAGAATTCCAAGCTGCTTCAAACAAACAGCAAAAACTATGCTCAGGTATCACCCATCCCTGGATTCCCTGACCAGACAAACACATTTATTTTATCTCTGAAAAATTATTTTGCCACTCCCTTCCTGGTGAAGAAACCAGCTAAAGAAAAGGAGAAGGCAACTGCTTCATCCAGGAGAAGAGAAACAGAATATGCGCATGATGCTTTGAAAATTGCACAAAACACTCAAGTAGGAAAGAAAAGCAAGTGAGCAGACAAGAAGGTTGTCCTCGTCCCTGGTGCCCTTCACGTCATAGTACTGGGTGCATGAAGCTCTGATCACTCCTACAGATGCCTGCAGCTGGTCGCTCCTGCCTTGCAACTTGTGCGTGCCCCACGCTGGACTCTCTCTTCTGTTCATTAAACCACACTGAAATGTCCTTTTTGAAGTGGTTTGCCAGAAAAGGCTCTGACAGATTTGAGGTGTGGCTCTGCCGCCGCTCCGTCAACCCAAATTAGGAATGGCCCTCTGGGCCATGATTTGCCTCCCAGCACCAGTGCTGCTGCCCATGAGCAGCACAGCCACGATCCAGCTCCAAGAGCCATCTTCTCCAACAGCTGAACTTTTTTTTAATACACATAATTTCATTAAGGTCGCTTTTACCGGAACTAAATTAATCACAACTTGTCTATCAGCAGTAACATACATTTGAACAAAAAACCCACGACCAGGCTTTATTCCAGGTCAGCTGTCACCTGTAAAGCTGGCATGATGGCACCACACATCCCACCCCCAATCAAGCTGGACCACGTGTCCCTCACATGGCCAGGCTCAAAGGGGCAACACGACGGCTGCAGCTGTATGGCACAGACAGTACCAGCAATGGCATGGGCAGACCATGCTCTGTGTTGGGTTGTGGGGATGAAAGGACCAAGGCAGAACTGAAGAGTTTGGTGGAAAGACTTCATCAGACATCAGAAATGGCCCTGAGTGAGCACTTAGAAATTTGCAGACCTGGGCGAGGGAGTAGGGATGTTTCAACAGGGCTGAGTCAGGGCAAGGGCTGGCACAGCTCTGTGATGTGGCAGTGCAGGCAAGGAGCCAAAATTAAGGGGAAGGACAGGGACTGGAGGTAAATGGCTGGTGCCCAACAGGAGGAGAGGCAGCAGGGGCTGTGCCAGCTCCTCGTGCCCACCGGACGCTGCTGGCCCTGGGTGGCGGAGTCACGGGTGGGAGAGCATCAGCACTGCATGGGAAGCAAAACTTGATACACCAACCTTCCGCTCAGAACCTCGTGGCCCAGCATGTCTCTGCCACGTCCCATATGCAGCTCCTAGTCCCTGAAGAACTTTGTCCCATGGACCACATGAATTCAGACATTGCAGGCTCTGGAAGATTCTTGGTGGAAAAGATCACCAGACCTCTCATTCTTTTAAGCAAGTTCTGGTGGTCCTCTATAAGCTGGTTTCACTCCAAGATATTATGAGTACGCAGAGGATGCTTCAAACACTGAAGGAAGAATTGCAGAACAAGAGACTTGCAGAAAACCAAGCAGTAAAAAAATAGCAAATAAGTTTCCAAACCACCAGAAAATACAGCAAGGATGGCAGAATCACAGAATCACAGAATTCTAGGGGTTGGAAGGGACCTCGAAAGATCATCTAGTCCAACCCCCCTGCCAGAGCAGGGTCACCTAGAGTACACAGAATCACAGAATCACAGAATCCTAGGGGTTGGAAGGGACCTCGAAGGATCATCTAGTCCAACCCCCCTGCCAGAGCAGGGTCACCTAGAGTACATCACACAGGAACACATCCAGGCGGGTTTTGAATGTCTCCAGTGAAGGAATCCTACAGAAGGTGAAAGAGTGGCAAGAATTAAAACAAGGGATAAATGGGAAGGGTATGAAGGAGCCTCCTTGCAGTGTGGGGATGTTACAGAGATGGGGGAAGGCAGATAAGCTAAGTACCACAAGGGCAAATCAGGCGTTGTGCAGCCATGATTCATTGGATTAACAATCTGACCTGGGATGAAAATACCTTCGTAAATGACATGGTAAAATCCTCTCAGTCACCTTTATATATATATATATACTGTGTAATTTGTGCATAATAATGTCATCTGTTGCTGACTAAGAATTGAGGCCACAGTTCAGCAGGATGCTGGGGTGGGCTCCGCAGCCCCTGCTGCCACTTCAGGACCTCTGTGACCTGGTGATGCTCAGCCTGGCCAGCTCTGCTCAAAAACAGTGCCAGGTAAAGCCACATCAGGCATTATCCATGTGCCCCACTAATTTTGCACCTGGTCCAATATCACGTGTCCTCCCACAGCCGGTGTGAAGCCAGTCCAAACACAGCAAGGCAATGTAACCTTCATGCAGCAAGTTCAGCCCGATCCCACGGAGAGGCAACTGAATGCCCAGGGCTGATCTGGATCAAAGCCACGCTGCTGGCTCACCCTGTGGTGCCAGCAACAGGTTGTAACCATCGTGAAACCAGCACCTGAAAAGGGCACGGGAGCAGAAAACAGCACAGCACCCAGTTTTGCTGCCTGAGAGCAGGTTTACATAGGGGAGGAATGAGACAAGACTGTAGCTGCTGCTGTTGGTTTACAATCCAGAGTACTGGGGAAGGGTGGGCGTAAAAGAAATTAGGTTACAGTTTTGTCACTTTTTCCTGTTTTCTGCATAAACCAAGTTTGAGTATCAAGAAAAAAAAAACAAAAATTATAAATTACTTACATTTCAAAGAAACAGTGCTCCCAAAATAAGCCACTTACAGTCTCGGCGCTAACTCAACTTTGCAGAGAAATATATTCAGCAACCCAAAATTAAAAGGAATGCTGTATTCCCCACACCTCTTTTCCAGTTTGTCTTTCAACAAGATTCTGATTCCAATGACCAGCTGGAGCCATTTGGATGCTAATAGTCTGAACCATCTGCAATCTAAGAAATAAATCATTCTGTGAACCAATGCACCGACCTAATCCGCTCCCTCCTCTTGCTCTTTCACTAAACGGCTTTACACCCACCTTTCCCAAGGATAACTCCTCTATCTCCGTATCCTTCTCTGGATTTGAACCCATACAAACTCCTCCTCTCTCCAGCTCCTTTTCTGTAGGCACCGCAAACCGCCAGAAGCTCATCCCCAGACAGGAGCAGCTGCAAGATCTCAAAACACTTCAACTTTTTATTTTTATTTTTATAGAATTTTCTTTGGAAATTATTTCAGTGGGGTCACAGTCGGCCTGTTTAATGCTTCACCAACCTGAAAAAACATCACTTCTCTCAGAACCCAACGTTGCACGTGGGGCATCTCAGGAGACCCTCCCACCAGTGTGGCCTTGAACACTTTGCGCAGTGGCACATAAAGAGCCACCAAGCCCCCATGTGTAGGGGAGATGATGCCAGAGGTGACTCACCCAAGCCACCAGCAGGGTGACACCTTGGCTGGGGAGCCTCCGCCAGCAGCACTGGCAGCCCCTGCACACCACCCACTCAATACTTGTTGACCTTGCCTACAGCAGCAGCCTTCAAGCTGTGACTCCCTGCAGCTCCCACAAAGCAGGAATGCTTTCCAAACACAACAATTTGGAAGAGCTTTGGACCTAACTTCAATCAACCCTTGTGCAAATTCATGTTCAAAAGAGGTTCCACCTGGACGAGGTGATGCTCGGGCTGCAAAACACCCTGCTGGTCTTCTCCATGCAGACTGAGCAACACATCCAGCGAAGAAGGGTTGGGCTGAGAGGGGGTATCAATTGCTATCACTATTCCTCAGGGTATCATCAAGGGAAGACAGCACGGTAGCACAAGGCTGACGTGTTGCACAGAAGCCTGTGATGCTCCTACCCAGACCATGTCAGCTGCAGGGCTGGGAAATAAAAAGTGATCTGGGAGGAGAAGAGAGATCACACAGGGAGGAAAGATGCAGCAAGTGGTAAGTTTGGACTTATTTTTAGTTTACAAAGGAAGGGGCTCAGCCAGATGAAGCACACATTTTCCCTGCAGAGCTTCCCCAAGACCCCCAGCCACTGCTGCTGAACTCCCAAGGGGCCACCACAGCGATGCTCACCACTGCAGCATCCACAACAGGCAGCAATGCCACAGGCTTG
Source organism: Aegotheles bennettii (assembly GCA_013398125.1). NCBI lineage: Eukaryota > Metazoa > Chordata > Aves > Caprimulgiformes > Aegothelidae > Aegotheles > Aegotheles bennettii. Next base: position 77,286 of record VZRW01000519.1, on the reverse strand, counting down.
TGTGCATGCCTGAAAGTGCCTGCAACCATCACCAACTGATCTGCTGGACATCCAACTGCAAGAGTAGCACGTGCACGAAGTCACACGTGTACAATAAAAATAGCTGGAATTGGGATTCCTGCTCCTTTAAACAGCTTTTAACTGCTAAGGTAAAACAGGATAGATGCTCAGCAGGAGTCACACTTGAAAGTGTTAGAGATGCAATGGATGTTTCTGTGGAAATATTCCTTTTTTCAACAAATGTATCTTTGAAATCAAAAACAGCCTGTAGGAAGACACAGGGAAACCCAAGATAACAGCAAGGACCCCACCAGCATGCACTGCTCAACACGGCAAAGGCAAAAGGCTTTAAACGCAATAAAGCTGAGAGCGTGCCTTGGAAGTTTTTAAGTGAACAAAAAGTTAAGGAAACACAAAGCAGAAAGACAAAATTATCAACAGAGATGAACAGGAAACAGGAAGAAAAATGGAGAGAGGGGACAGTAAATCTTCACCAATCCAACTGGCTGTTTGCAAGGGGCTCCGGGGAATACTTCAGCACCTTTCTGGAAATGACAACGCTACTTATTTTATGAACAGGACTGGGCAAACTGGCACAGCACTGCCATCGCTAAACCTTTTTGTAAACCCCTGTCTTACCATACTAAATACCAACAGTTTATGGGCAAACTGCCTGGCAGGCTGTGCCCAAGGAGCAGCAGGCTCGGAGCTTTGTCCAGGCAGATGCTCCAGCCAGGATCTCGATGCCAACTCCAGGCTCCTGGAAAGATATCAACCCGTATAAGCAGAGTGTTGCAAAAAAACCTGAGCTCATCCAGGGAAGGCGAAGCCTGTTTTGGTCTGGGAAGGCTCCCACCACATTTTTTAAATCACAGTCATGCATGGGGAGGCACCTGGGCAGAGGGCTGGAGCATCGGTTCCTGCATGCATCCTCCATGGTTGAGCATCATGAGGATGAGCAACAGCCCTGGCAGCCTGTTGCACAACACCAGGCTGTTTATGTTTCTAACTAAAATGCTGAAAACAGAGGGAGGGGGAAAAAACTCACTGCAAGCTAGCATATTAACCAGCCAGAAAGGATTCATATGATGGCTGCCCCCTCCGTATCGTATAATACCCCAATATCCTGCCAAACCCACATGGTCTGGATTAGTGATGCACCCTCTGGAGAAACAGCCCCAGTCTGGGATGCAGGTGGAGCACGGAGCTCCCCTTAAGCACAGTACAGAAGACGAAGTGCATCCCAGCTCTCAGCCCTCACCTGCCGTCAGATGGGCATGGATTTGGGGAAAGCACAGTCCATCTCCCAGACCTCAAATGCTGGATAATGCAGGTTTGATGGGCTTATCCTGGGAAACCCTTCACTGGGGCACCTAAGCCAGCCAGGTCACTTCATTTACCCGTCATGCAGCACAAGCTACGGGCATTTGAACTGCCACCCTGAAGCATCCAAGCTGGGATGTATGAGCCCTCTCTAGGCTCTATCACACCAAGAAAACAGCTCTTATCTAGCAAAACTCATCAGCCAAAATTTGGTCCAGGACTCAACTTTTTGCACGTAGGCTTCTTTCTACCTCCCTCAGACTGAAGCAAAAAGGCCTGGGGTTAAGTTGAGCCTGTGATGCTCAGCCCTTGCAGATGGGCAGAGCAAGAGATGAGGATGATGAGCATTTCTCTGGTCCACCAGAGAGCATCTCCTGCACTTCTGTACTCCCACTACTCCTCTCAACCTTATTCACCAACAACTTACACAACCTATTCACCAACTGCAAGTAAAGCTCAGCACAGATTTTCAGCACAGATTTCGAGGCCTGTGAGGTATTTCTAGATGGATGATTATTCTTTTTTTTTTTTTTTTTACTGTCTGTATATTTCTGGCTATGTCAACAGATCCAGTCACTGTTACACATTGTCCTCAGTCTGAGAGCTATTTTTGCTCATGGTAAAAGAAACTGCAGTTCTTTCTGATTAACTGCACAGAAATATCCATTACTCAGTCAGAAGCCTGTAAAGCTGGCTTGAACTAATCATCAAATTAGCTTAAAACAATTACATTTTGAGGATGTGCAACCTCTGGCATCCAAAATATCATTGTGAGGTTTTTATTCACTTTTAATTTTATTTTTCATTTTACTGTCACCATCAGGTTAATCACAGACGGAACAGAAACATCATCAAAATCAGCCAGTCCATCATGCTATAACCCAAAATAACACAATTAGTTTCTGTATCCGGCTTCTCTGTAGAAGAAACATATCCTATTCCAGTCTTGGCTCTGCACATGCCTCGTGATTCAGTTTTGAGGGGAAAAAATCCACAGAGAAGCTGCATGGGTTAGTGCAAACCCCAGAACTGCATCATGTAAAAGGCAGTCCAGAGCTGACCCCAAAGGTGATTCGGCAAGCACAGCACTTTGGCTTGCAGCATGCTTGCCCAGCTGGCCAGGCACGGCCACTTGCTCATACTCCAGTATAGGATAACTCATCCTTACAACCAGAGGAATGGCTTCCACAAGTAAGCACGGACTGCCTGACAGATGGATGCAAAAAGTCTAAGTGGGACTTACAGCACCTAGAAAACCCCAAGGCTGTCAAGTCAAAGAGTTGCACAGTGCCCCTTTGAGCACTGGTCCCCCAAATATGACAACGTAAGAAAATCAGGCTGAAGGTACTTCCACCATCAGCTGGGCTTCCACAGGGGCACAGTGCCTATGCTGATGGTTTCAAATTGACCCAGGGTCAGTGCACTTGCCCAGCAGGGAAACAGCCCTGTGGGACTTCACACACAGCACTGCGACTCTCTTCTCCTTTCCCTTTTGTCCAAGCATCACTTGAAGCAGAAGCCTGAAAACACATTAACCAGGGAAGAAAAGCGACCGCATTACCAATCAAGCACACAAAGACACTGTGACATTTACAAGTGAGGTTGGTCTTACTCATTTGTATTTCAAAGGCCAGGTTGACACAAGACATTTTTCTTGTTCTAGATTTGTCTGTGAAGGAAGTAATACATATTTTTGAGTGCTGTTGCCACAGTGTCAGCCAGAGTCCTTCCTGCAGGGGTAGCTACAATAACATTCACCTGTCTTTCTTGGAGAATCTAAGATCCAACCTGGGAAAATCCCCCTTTGGCTGATACAACCCACACCAATTTTAGGAGCCTTGTTCATGCCCATACACACACTGACCTGTGCTAAACTCTCTATGATAGGGCTTGGGCAAATATTAAGCTAATCATGTCAAGAACTTTCTCTTCTTCAGTACCTTCACACTGCTAAAACCTTTCTATCTTAAGAGCTCTCACTGATTGAAGTGACATTTAGTAACAAAACTCAGGCTAAACATTTTAACACCTTTGTGGCCTCTATCAAACTGTAAGGTCTCCTCCTTTGCAGCAAAATGGTATTTTTGACCCCACCACCAGTAAGAACCCTAGCAGAGAGGATGAGGACCACCAGTGCCCTCTCCATGGCATGTTGCAGTGCCCCATAGAGCCAGAGCTGCCTCTTCCTTCAGCCCAGCAACCTGATGTAAAATCAAGCTGTAACCCAGTTTACAGCCTGCCCTGTCATACCAGACTCACCAAGACTCTTGTCGGAGCTGGCAATATCCTGCTCTGGCATAACACCTATCTCAGCTGATGTCCTCAAAACTGGCAGTCAAGTACACAGTGCATTTACCTGTAATAATTCCAGCCTCACATCCTCCTCCTAGTAAAAACTCAACTGTCTCAAAGGCACAAGCCATTCTCCCCACTCTACACCACGTGTCTATTTTCAGGCCATCAATCTAGGAACTCCAGAGCTTCTTGGAAACCTTTACTTGCCCACAACAAAGCCTATCATAATTTACCAAGATTTACGTCAGGCAAATATGCAAAACTGACAAAGTCACAACAGACCAGGTCTCCATCTCCTTGGCAGACACCATCATGCCCATCTCCTTGGTAGATACCATGACAACTATGCAGAGGCCTTAAAGAGATGCCGTCATAACAAAGGCCATGAATGTCTGTGCAATGAGAACGTCCCCTTTGAAGCAGGACCAAAAGATGGGTGCATTAAGTGGGTATTTTGCTTCATGAGTTCCTTCAGGTTGGAGTTAACCACAAGGCTCCACTTTTCGTCTGTGACTTGACCCTGTGGTTAACTTTGGCTCCTCTTCTACCCCAAAAGCATGTTGGCACTGTCAGCATTCTCCCCAGTTATTAAGTCCATGCACATGACCCTAGCAGGCACACTAGGAAAGCACAGTAAGCAAAGCAGCAAAGGTGTGCAAGAAAAAATGGGGGAATCAGCTTGCCCCAAGTAATGATCTCCATATCCAAAACAGAATTTTCCTTTCAAGTTTGCCATCCAGTGCAGAGTTCCCCCCACCAATCTTCTCCACCCACTACCACGCAACTCCACCTCTGTCCCAGCTGCTGTCTTCAGCCTTAATCCATGCCCATGACATCCTAGCCACAGTCCAGCATGTTTCCCCTCCTCTTTCAGGGCAGTTTTAACCCCATTTTTAAAGCCATTTTCCTCATATATGCTTTGGCCACATTTGTGGACCCACGCCCATGTACATACACGGATGACGAGCATCTGTAACTCAAAGATTTGGTGGCTTCCACCTAGCAGCCACAAAGCCCACACACCCCCCACCTACAGGCAACTGAAATGGTTTGTGTCTTCTCTTGCTCAGGTGAAGCAGTGGTCTCATTTGGGGACAAAGGGAAGCCGACTGGGACAGGTGACAGAGGACAGACAATGGACTGGTTGGATCCAACACATCCAGCCTGAGATCCCACCACAAAAGTGAGAATGATTTCCCTGTGACAGCACGACAGGCTATATATAAATCACATACAGTAACAAGTGCACACACAGAGCTATATATAAGATATATATAAAGTACTACACCAAAATAACACCAAAGAGTATGGATGCCAAAGCAGGGATAAAATTAGCTTATTAGAAAAGTGGTAAAATCTTATAAGATCATGGAAAAAAAGCCTATTTTGAACACTAATGATCACATTTCAAAAATAGTGGATATTCTTGGCTTGGAGCCCCACATACCAGACCATAACAGACGACGATCAAGTCAGATCTCACAAGAGAAAGATCAGCCAGAAGGTTCATGGGAGATATCCCAGGAAAAGTGAGGATTGCATGTTTAAGCCAGCCTGCTGCTGCAATGTGATTTTCTTAAAGTCATGCAGCCCCAACATAGAAAAAAATCAGTAGAAACTCAGAATTAACTTTTGAAAATCCCTTCCTTGAAAGCTAGTCCTACATTAACTAGACAAAAAGTTATGTTGTCAGGGAATGGCAAGATGTACTCAAGACTTAACCCAGACAAGGCAAAAATGTCAATAATGTCAAATGTATATAAATTACACTAGAGTAATACTGTACTTCATAAAAATCAAGTTATGGTGCAAAACAAGGCTGAAAATGAACGAAAATGGTTTGGGGGTGGGTGGGTGAGGAGGTATCGCAGTTGGGTAACGGGCCCAAGGGCATCCAAAGGGGCATATGAGCATCGCAGGGCTGGGGTGCATTTAACAACTCCTCTAGAAAGGTAAGAGTAATAAATACAAGGTAGTACTAATGTGTAATAAAGGTTACTATAATATTAAACAATAATTAATCAAATTCAAATAAAGGCAATATTTACATTAAGCACTAATAAGCGCAAAACATAATCAGAGTCACTGCACCAAAATATTAAGACCTACCACCAAGACAGAGGCACGCATGGTGCATCTGAAGAGGCATGCTCTGCTCCATGCTCCAGGGACATTGGGACTTTTATTGCAAAACTTTGAGTAAAATTCTTCCCCAGCACTTTGAAAGAGAAATCAGCGCCCAAGACACCAACGCGGCTCTGAGCATCGTTTGCCCAGCTCAGCTTACAGCAAAAAGTTTTCCTAGCTTTCCCACCCTTTTCGCTGCCATTTTGCTGGATCATTTGGTTGTGGGCACGAGGGATGAATTACAGGCATGGGGTAACTCAATCCCTCTCTCTCCTGGAGGAGCTCTATTGGCAGCCTGAGATGAGGTGCTGACCTTGGTTATCTTACCCTCTTTTTTTCCTGCTGCACACAACCACAACAGAAACCTCAAGTGAAATTGTCCTAATCTCTCCTGGAGATTCTGATTTCAGTCCGACATGGGTGCTATTTGAAGCTTCATGAAAGGAACCTCTTAAATAAAAAGGTTTGTGGTGGTGTACAGCAGTAAAATTGCTTTCAAAGCCTTAATGCCTCAGTTCATTAGGAGAAATCCATTAACTCCTGGCATGCTGGCTGTTTCAAAGATGACACCCGTGGCCAAGATCAGCCTATTATCCCATAGATATCAGGGATTTTTAAACTTCTCACCTAACCTCACCTGAATCCCACCCATAGCCATTCAGGAGCAACGAAGTCCACCAAGTATCAGCTCCAACTGGCACAGCCATGCCAATACAACACCTCCAAGTGGGCCAGCGTGTTGGCTGCCAAGTCACACTGTTGGATGCTTTTGATCCAGATATATGACCTGTCTGAGGTCACACAGGAAGTATGAAGTGGCAACACCAGGACCTATGTGCCCCATGCTCAAACTTGGGCTCTTCCCCCTTTTGGAAAATTAAACTGCTTTAAAAGCCTTCATTTGTGCTCTCAGAAAAATCAAAAATAAATCCCAAGAAGCATCAAGATTTATTATTTTTTTTGAGCACAGCTGTTACAGAAATATGAAAATTCGATTAAGCAAGACAATCCATTTCCCCCCACTGCCAAGACATCGCTTCCTGGATAACCTATGTAGTACATGACTTCCCAGCAGTTAGATGTGAGGAATGCCCATCCTGTCCCATTCCCACCTGGTTCTGATCAACTGTCCAGTAGCCCTGTGCGCATCCCCATGGGCAAGAGCACAAGCAAAGGGTTGCAGCTTCAGCTGTTTATCCAAAATAGCCAGGCATTTGGGAGTAACATAAAATAGCCAGAACCATCAACTTTATGTTCTTTGGGACTATGCCCGGATAGGAAATCTTCCCAGGAAAAGACAATTTGTAAAGCATTATCTATACAGCAAGGCCTAATGAGTTAATCCCCATCACAACGTATATCTGATGCCTTCCCACGAAAGGATGCAACCCAGTAAGGAGGTATTCCTGGCATTTTACTACACATGGGCAATTCTCAGGAACATCAGCTCTCCCTGTCGTGACCACAAGGAACAACAAGATGGGAAACCACCACCCATCTCATTCCAAGTCAGCAGCTCCCAGCATGCCTGCTTGGAGCAATAAACCCCCTCTCACAAAGGTGACCCTTTCTTCCATCTATTGCTGTTAAAGACCTCTCAGGCCCTCTTGTTTTGGGCATCCAGTGGACAAATTCAGGCAAACACACTTAAACAAAAGAACATACAGTCGTTCAGCAGTTTGGTTCACGTGTTTCGTCATCTGGTTTTAATCCCCCCTTCCATGAAGTTGCATTGACACCATGCATCCACCAGCCCCGTCAACATGGGCCTCTCAACCCTCTTGCTTCCAACCAGCATGTCACCTTCTCCCACCAACAGTGATTTGTCTACAGGTTGCAACAGAGCAGGCAGTTATGACTCAGGTTATTGTTAAACATCACCCCCAGAGCACTCACAGTTAGCAGAATACACCTCAGGTTTAATAATCCTTCTTGGCCCCCTTTACTCCATGCTGGTTTTCAATATGCAGCTTCATAATTCAGAAAATGAACATTGTTTTCTACAAAGGAGTCACATTTATTAAGGAAAAACATCCCCAAGACAACAATACCTCCCAAAGGAGACGTCTCTGCAGGACATGCTGGAGATGCATTCTCTGCCTACCCATGCCACCACCTGTTGCCCACAAGTGGCTCAGAGAAGACCTCTCCATGTCTCCTTCCAATCCTTCAACATCCACCTCATCACAGCCACGATGATGTGGGCTGGGAGGATTGTGTAAGACACTGGGGAAAGCTTTCCTATGGGCAAGGTAGCACAGCATTGAAAGGGGTCACCTGGAGAGGTGGGGACATCCCCATTTCTGGAGGTGCTGGATGCCCTCCTCCATTGCTGGAGGCACTAGAGACCTCCTGCAGTCCCTCTGAGCCAGCGTGTCAGGGGCTCTCCTTTGGGTCCTGCTGTGCTATAGGAGATGTTGACGGCCCAGTTGCTTCCCTGGCACTTCCCTGACTCCACCACAGGTCCCCACTGTGGACTGCATCTGGATGATACCCCTCAACTCCTCTTGTTACGTCCCCAAGCTTTCCAGGAAATGCAGTGCATGCCCTGGAGTGAAACCAAGGTCAGGGCAGCTCTGTGCATGGTGAGGAAGGCAAAGGCATGAGGACATTGAGAAGACACTTAAACATACAGATAATACAAACCACCTCTGAGAGCAGCTTGTGATTTAATCATCCATAGGCACCATTAACTTTAATAGGAAGGAGCAGATCTAAAACAACCCATTGATGCAAAACCTAAAAAAAAAAGACCAGAAAACACCTGGCTCAAGTAAATATATTCAGTCTGCTACTGGATCCCCTCATGAACACACGAGATGCACACAGCCATACCCATCATGCGATTTTAAAGGAGGTTGTACGAGCCTGTACCGACGCCGTGCTCTCTCTAGGCATGGACACGTGTAACCACCGAACGTGGTGAGTCACCAGCTGGCCTAGACCATGCTGGGAGCCACTGATGAGAAGCAGCTGAATCCCGAAGAGGAAAATGCAAGGAGCTGAGGGAAGACCAGACTGAACAATGTCACCATGTATTTTTTCTAGATTTATAGCAATGGCTCTGAGAGGATGCAATGCCTCGAAACCTTTGATTGAATGTCTGGGTACCTACACGGGCGAGGATGGAGCCTGCAGAGAGCATGGGGCTGCTCAGTCTGCTGATCCCCCCCTACCTTCCCATCCAGGTAGCCACGTGCATGCTCATCACCCATGGAGCTACTTTAAAGAAGTAAAAATGCCTGAAATAGGAGACAGCCCAAATGGATTTTTATCATCACATCCTGCACATGTCGAGTGAAATCAGAAAGAGGGAGGAGCAGCCCACAAAATAAATAAGCATTTAACCCTCATGGTGAAAGAGTCAGTGTCTTGGCTTTGAGGGGTGCTGAGGAAGAGCTCATTAACACTAGGAAAAATAGTGAAGGTGTCAATGAACTGAAGTGGGACACGACCCACTGCAGGAGAGCACAGGTAAGAGATGGGGGAAGACCGGCCACCTGTGGCCATGGCGGAGCTGACGGTGCCTGACAGGACCAGGCAGGTCCAAATCACAGCAATAAAATTCACTTCATTAAAAGTCCTGGTGGGGTGTAAGCCCATATTGGGTATAAAATTCATCCACAGCAGAATCAGGGCAGGACGAGAGGAACAACAGCTCAGCGTTGCTTCCCACCACACTCAGCATCACCATGCTGGCCAAGAAGGGTCCTAAATTTTGAGCTAAGGGATGCCACCAGCTTAACCAGTTACCTTTTTGCTGCAGCAACTGGTTAGATTCATGTACTGCTACTGCATCAAACATGAGGCAAAGCACAGCCTGAAAGCCCTTCCAGGTAGGTTTAAACTAACAAATCTAATGTACTTAGAACAATCTAATGGGCAACAGCTCAGAAAGTTCTGCTCACCCAATGCTTCTCAAATTGCACTCATCACAGAAGGTTTTAAGCTGCTACACACAATCCTACACCAGGGATCAGTGCTGAATTAGCTGAACTACTGCAAAACCTGTAGGAAGCTTCGTTGCAGGGACCTCACAAGTGCCAACCAGCCACTGTTACCAATTCATCGCTGATGAAAATGCTGCTGCTCCTGAGCATCCTGCTCGCCCCAGGACCCAGCTCCCCAACAGGGCAGCATCACTGCGGCCCACCCTTTTGTGTTTTATCTCTGGGCTTTGCCTCTTTGCAAGATCCTCAGGCTTGTCAGAGCTATCTTGTCATGTTGGACTCAACTACCTTTTCTCAGGGCTGATCAACTTGCGTCATGCAAATTACCAAGGGTGGAGGTAAACTTCGTTAGTGGCAAAAAAGGGCATTCAGATGGTTCCTTTTATGTTTCACAAGTCATTTGCATCCTTATTCTCTGCCTTTAGGGCAACTCCCGGTTGACTGAACACCTGCTTTTGGCTGCCGGGAAGCGGATAAAAAACTCTTTCTCCACCCACCTCCAATTCACACCCCTTCCGAATATTTAACTGGCGTCATTGAGACTTGCAAAACCCTCCCCACTTCAGGCAGGCTGCTCATTTTATCTTTGTCAAGATGGAGATGAGCCCATTCTCCTGCTTAATGCGTCCCAGAATCCCAAAGCATTCCAGCAAAGCAAGCCCAAGGAAAAGTGGAGAGCCTTGCTCCAGGTCACAGGCTCGGGGGCTCCACAGCTCTGAGCCACGAACGCTCTCGCTGATGTCCGAGGTGTCAGACTGGCACAAAGATGCTTCCAAAAAAGGAGGGATGAAGAGGGAAGCCAGCTGGAATGAACTTTACGTGGAAAAGCCAGCCAGACGGCCAGCAGCCAACTAAAAATGAGGCACTTTGCTGGGAACCATTGATAACTGCAGGAAGCATCACCCTTGCTTAAACACAGCACTAGGATCTCCTGTTACATCGTTCATCCTTAACATAATTCTCACCACAACTCCAAAGGCTCGGTTTATCCCTATTCTCAGGACAGAGAATTGAGGCACAACCTGAGAACAAAGAGACCAGAGGCAGAAGCAAGGATCGAACCCAAGGGCACCATGAGTCCCTGCAACGTCTTCTGGTTCCCAAGGTAGACAGATGGAAGGCAGAAAATGTACATGTCCCTCACTAGGACGTGGCCAAAGGGCAGTGACCACATAATGTCACCATGACAGCGTTTCCTCTCTCCAGGGCTCCAGTGAAAATACTTCAGTGATTAGGAACACAGAAAAGCTAGCAGTAAATTGCAGAAGAAACTATATATAAGGAAAACACACACACATTCTCTTTGACCACTTAAAGCTAAACAAGAGTGACGTACAAGAGCAAATTATATCTGTTCCTTGATTTAAGCAGACAATCTTGATGATGGACCATCAAACCCGCTTTCAATGGGCTGCACCTCTGAGATCATATTGAGGCCATCAGCAGCAAAAGCACACCAAAAATCTTCCAGTTGCATCTGCTTAGGTACAATAGCTTGTACATCTAAATTTTAACCTTTTCTACTCAGTATTTATCCACACTGCAACACAGACTAGCCAGTGCAGGCTGAGCACTCTGCAAACACACCCAGAAAACAACGTTCCTGTCCCTCAAGAAAAAAGCTTACAGCAAGGAGATGAAGTGGAGGAGGTGGCTGAGCAAAGGCGGACGGATATCTGGGGGAAATTTCCCCTGCACGGGAGATGCAGTGAAGTGCACAAAAGCTCTAGAGGGAGATGCTAATCAACAGAGTCCTGACACGCAGGTCTCAGCTCTTTGCACTACCGCACCGGTGGGCTGCTACACCGTAGCCAAGTTACCTGGATATGGATGCTTCTATAGGGACAGGGTGAGCACCACTGCAAACCTCCCTGCAGCTGAAAAGCCACATTACTTGAAAAGCTGGAAGCCAGAGCAGCTCCAGGGCTGGTTCCCAGAGGTTTGCAGGCAGCCCCAGCAGCCTCACCAGGTCTCAGTGCAGTGGCTCCTGGGGCTGGAGTCATCTCCTGGGGCTGGAGTCATCTTGCTGGTCCCCACTGGACTGCAAGAGCCAGTGTGAGATGACACAGTTAGACTAAAACTTCTTCAGTTATCATACCCTGTCCTTTAGGAACACTCTTAAGCTGCCAGTCAGGGTGTATAAAGGCTGAGAGCAACCTCAGACAAGTAGCTCACAAATTTAGGCTACGTCCAAACCTTGAAGAAAATTTAAGCGCAGATTAAGAGAGGCCCAAGTTTTCATCCAAGTCTGGATACCCCAAGCCACAAGTAAGCACCCTGAACTGCAGTACTGCTATGCAGAGTGCAGACCTTACACACACCTTTCAGACTCTCCATCCAAACAAGTCATCCCAGCTGTGCCGACAGAGTGGAGAAGCAAGTATTGTAGGGAATGATTCATCCCATGCAGATGCCTACAGCAGGTCAGGGTTAGGCACTTCCTAAAAATATCCATTTCCCTCCAGTGACTGTAGAAGGAGGCTGGGGGCTGGTTCAGTTGCAGGTAATTGCAGCAGAGGTCTCTAAATCTAGAGAAGCAAAGTCCCCTTCTGTGAACCCCAAATATAGCCAGAAACAAGGTCTGTGTGATCCAGCCCTTTTGAGACCCCTGGGCACATCATCTGCCCTGAAAAGGCAAAACACAGGGAAACCCATAACAAAAATGAAGTCTGGAGGTTCAATAGAAGAGGTCTCACCTAAAGGGTACAGGGAAACCCAGGAGGGCTTGTATCTCTAGGCTTGAAAGTGCTCAAAATCATCACTACTCACCTCATTTCCCAGGAAACCCTGGCAGGATCTGACCTCTCTTCCATATGTTCCTCCTCTCTCCTTTTCAAAGTCAACTGAGACCTATACAACATTACAACAAAAGAAATGTCAGCAAGCCCAACCTTGTCCCCTCCTGCCAACTGAAAAGCTTCATTTCCTCAGTTCTTCAAAATAAGGGTGCACTGGAAATCAATTATATATAAATAGCAGCTTATATATTTTTAAATATTATACATATATAATCTATTTAAATAGATATATAAATTGGGGAAGGGACAGGAACCCCCTCCCCAAGCAGTCAAAGAGGCGGCACATTCTTCTGCAGCAGCAAATGATCTGGCATGAGGGATGGAGACCTACAGCCTGTTCCATGACAAACATCCATGATGGCCCAGCAATGGGGCACCAAAGTGAGCATGACAAGGTCCCCCTGAGATGTTCACTGTCAGCTCTGAAGTGATCTCTCAAACACTCCTAAAGAGCAATGGGAGGAAACATGGGGACAAGCAGCAGGGAGCCTGGGATGATGAAGAAATGCCCTTCTTGTGGTGCTCACCCAGGGCTGGTCAAGAACTACAAGGAAAAGGGGTGGGGGCAGCAGATCCCTGTTCTGTGATCCAAAGCATCCCACCAGCAATACCAAGAAGACATGGTCTTTTCCTCGCAGTGACCTCCAGGCCTTGCCTGCACCCCATGTTACAGCCCAAGGGTTGCATGGGACAGCTGGAGGGACATCAGACTGCTGCCCTGGTCCCCAGCACCATGCAGAGTGGTGGTCCCAGTGGTCTGTCTTCTCCCACCACCTACATCCCCATGCTGTCTTTCAGGCTACAGGACCCCATGTCAGGGCAGCCAAATATCACACATGAGCTTGAGGCAGAGCAGGGTAAGGGAACCTTTATTACCATCAGAATAGCCTCATCACTCAGCCTACTTAACACAGCCACATTTGCACTGCTAAATTTGGGAGAGTATGAGAAGCATTCCTGCAGAAGGGGAGGTGGGGGAGGGACAGGCAGGCTTTTGGCCTCCTTTAACTCCCTGCCAAGAGCTCTGTAATTCAAAATCCACGTCAGGGATGCCACCCTAAGCTGCACAGCAATGGCCCAGACCCAGCAAACCTGGATATCTGGTGCCTTAACCCCTTCGCGTCAGCATCTGAGCTTGACTATTTTAGGAAAATGATTGAGTCGAGCTTTCTGAAACAGAGATACAGCTCCCACTGAAATAACACGTTTCCAGGAGGCATGTGGAGGGAATTCAGGACACCTCCATGCAGGAAAGGAGGCCTCAACTTCAGCCAAGTTTGAAGACCCTGCCCTAAAGGGATGCAGCTTGTTAACAGCTAGCAGCAATCCTTACACTCAAACTGATTGAAGAAGTTGTGAATTACTGTTTTCGGGTGCAAAACAGAGGAACTACTCAGGAAAGACAGAATCAATACTTGCAGCAAGAGGGGGCCACCATCCCTGGCAGCATGTACAAACATTGCCCCGAGCTGAAGCACAGGCACCTAAAACCAATCGACCACCAAGCTTTGCTTTTGAGACCATAGAAAGAAATTAAACCTCTGTTTTTCTCTTGTTGCTAGTGGGTATGGGAAGGAAACACAGGTTACAGTAACCCTTCTGGGACTGTTTTCCATAAATATCATCAGCATCTGCACCCTCCTGTGAATGTCTGGAGAAAACTGCTCCATGAAAAGTCTTGGGGAGAGCATTGCTGACCACATCCAGAAATAACTACATTAATTAATCCCAGAGGGTGCCAAGTCTGATGGCATAGAAGGAGAGTCAGTTATCTTCCCTGGTGCCCACACCAAGACATTCGAGGAAGCTTTTGAGGAATCCAGACGTGAGCCTGGGCAACAGGCCCCAGACCTATGGCTGCTCCCCTGGGACCTTTCCCAAGCGATTCACATGCACACCAACAAAAAAACCTAGGCTTGTTTTCCGCAAAAGTGGGCATCAAACGCTCTGACATCAAGAAGGATGATTAAAGACAGTTGAGTTACAAGGAAAGATTAAAAGAACTAAGTATGTCCAACTTGGCTAAGCAAAGAGTAAGAAGAGACGTGATAAAAGACTCCAGGCATCTGAATGAAGGGAGTGGCATGGCATTAAAGGACTGAATAAAATATCTTTCTGAGAAATGGATCCATCAACGATCTCCCAAGAGATAAGGTACAAGCTCATTTTTTAGGCATAAAACCAGTCACTAAAACACAGGTTTTTGAGGAGAAATCCACATTGCCCTGAAGGGAGCATGCACCAAACCTTTTCATCTCCACACGAGGTGCTGTGAACAAAGACACAAGGGAGCACAGAAAACTTGGGAAGTAGCAAGTATTTTGTTCTGCCTCAGCCAAGAAACAGAGATATGCTTTTCCACTGTAATTTTTTTTTTTTTAAAAGGAAATATTTTCACCCCCTGTTTTTAATTCAACAGCCCTAATCCATAATGTTTCAGACTAAAAAGAAAATGAAACTTGAAATGAACAGGTCTGGGGGTCTTATAAGGACTTCACTTTTTGCCCCAGTAACTAAAGATACGCAGAGGGAAGAGCCCGGCAAGTTCTCTGGACCCAGCCAGACCCAGCACACACGTGGGCACGGTGAAAAAATGCTGGAAAGCATTTCAATACTTGGCTCTGTTGAGACTGTACCCCTCAGAGAAAGTACCCTCTGAAACTCAGAGACCTGACACACTTTACAAAGATTAAAAGTAAGCCCTAAGCCCTGAGAAAACCACCCAGAAGGAAAGTTAAAACTTGTTATGCTGGCTTTACCCCCAAAATCCATGTATAATGTATGTAATGTACATACCTATCTGAATACCAAATCTGTGAAGCTAAAGCAGTGGGTTTTGTGTAATTTCACACAACCTCCAGGTGTACGGTGGGCTCCTGAACACCTTCCCCCTGAGTGGACAGAGGGGTGTGCCCATGGGAAGGAGCCTGACTTGGCCAACAG
The DNA here is from genome assembly GCA_013398125.1 of Aegotheles bennettii. Taxonomy (NCBI): domain Eukaryota; kingdom Metazoa; phylum Chordata; class Aves; order Caprimulgiformes; family Aegothelidae; genus Aegotheles; species Aegotheles bennettii. Next base: position 61,850 of record VZRW01000519.1, on the reverse strand, counting down.
TATTTACATGCACAGTGAGGTTTCCAGCAAGAGCAGCTTTGCAATTCATATGATGTGCCTGGGGGTTTCAATTAACCCCAAAATGTTCCTTCAGGTATTCCTGAGGTACCTCGGCCACTGGGTATGATTTACAAAGCTCAGCAGCATCCCAAATTTGGGTACCCGAGCAATTTGGTGCAATTTTAAATCACAGTTAAATTCATACAATGGCCACGTATCATCAAGGAGGTGGTCCTCTCCCAGCTCTCCCTGGCTCCCTCAACCTGGTGACTCCATGCAGGGCATCCAGGTCTAAGAAAAAATTAGCTAGGAAAAAAAAAAAAGAACAAAAGTGAATAATTTATTCCAATTAATTCCCTAAATCAGTTCAGTGGGGTTCAGGCAAGCACTAGAAATTTTTCCCCTTTTGGCATGAGGGCGATCAGCTGAACTGCAACATGTGACCACAATCCAAGGCAACCTTTGTTTGCAAGACCAAGAGTGGATCTTTTTGATTTATTTTTTTCCCCTTTCCCACAGCAAGCTCTTAAGCCTGCAACTGCCTTTCTCCATGGGAACAGGAGACCCACCATTTACTGACCGGTGAGTTTTATTGCAGAGTTGAAACAAGATGCTCACAAAGGATTTTATTACATTTTTTTTTTAATATGTGAAGCATTTTAGTACGCAGTGAATCTTCTTGTTTTATGCTTGCGTGTCTCTTTGAGAGACTGAAGTACAACACCAGGCTGCCAGATTCATTTTATATATGGAAGAAACATGATTCTACCCAATCTGAAAGGCAGGCCAACATAAAAAGACCTGTTCAAAGTGGAGGAAGCTCTGCACTTCAGTTTGGGATGAAAAGGGGAAAATTAAAACATGTAAGAGAGATTATTATACCTTTTATCAAACCTTCCTCTTCCCATATAGAATCAGCTATTTCCATCACTGCAGCAGCACTGATGCTCAAGATAATCAGGTTCAGGACATCACCATCATGAAGAATTAAAGCCTTGCAGGTTGTGTTCAGACCCTTCCCTTCCTTTTGAAGTTAATTTTGGGTATCACCACTAAGGCCACGACTGCAGTTTTACTCTGTTCTCATCACGCATTCAGACAGACAAACAGACAGCATTTGTAGCATGGCAGGAGGGCAAAGCCCCTCTCTGACCAACAACTATTCCTTACGTGAACAGCTTTGGGCACTGAAGAAGGAAATGTAAAATTTTGACTCATGCAATTTCCACTACAGGGAGTACGGTTTATTTTTTCCCCACTCAGCTAGTTAATAAGAAACAACTATCTCCTAAAACACAGAAAAGTTTCTACTATCAGAACAGTGGATTTGGATAATCCATGTTAAAAGAAATGCAGAGAATCCTTAGAGAGCAGCAGGTCCCAGCATAGCAGTGCATCTCCTGCATCACTCACCCAAACATTCAGTGCTCAGCAAGGAGCGATGGAGAAAGGTGAGCCCAGGTGTGGTCCATGCACCCCTACCTGGTTTCACCCTCAGGGAAGCATCTTCTGAAAGGTGACAAAAAGATTAAAACACAGGAACTGGCAAGGGTGTCCTGATTGGCACTGAGACACAGAAGACAACCAGCTCCAGTGCTGCCACTGCTGCCTCCCCTCCAGTCCTGTGTCACTGCCCTAGGTTCCCGCAGGATGAGCCACAGGACTGCTGGGAAGCAGTGGATTCCCTGTGTCCTTCCTGAGAAGTGCACTTCTCAACCCAACACATGCGTTTTGGTACCTAAGTCAATCCCTGCTCCCGCTTGGCAGAGCCTTTGCCAGTACTCATTTTCCCTGGGTATCTTCCAAACACTTACCCAGAGCTTCCCATCCCCACTCTCTTACACAACAATGACTGTTTTCCTATTTTTGCTCAAGATCTGAGAAGGCGTATGAGGAGAACAAGTGCTTTTTGGGATTCAGGAAGATGGGCAGCTCTGCACACGTGGGTAGTCACTCCTTTGCTGGGGAAGAGGGGACGCACTTGCCCCGTGCACAAAGCTCTTGGAGAGCGACCAGAGTGGGATGTGACTGCCTGGACCACTGCTGGCAGCCTGCAAAGAGTTATGGCCCGGCTCATAGGGTTTTTGCCTTCCCAACAAGGCAGCTGGGGTGAAGAATGCAAGTGACGCAGCAACATCCTGCCGGGGGAGAGGGAAAAAAGTGAAAAAGAAACAAAAAAACCCAAAACCAAAACAAACTAAAGCTCTTTGGATGAGATTCAGGATGACTACACTTTTACTGTAAGTGTGTAGTAACTCGGAGTCGCATAATCCTTCTCTGTCCACTTGGGGCCATGACACACAGATTACAAACTACCAGGAATGTTTCACACACACATGTGCACCCAAATCCCCTATCCGAGGGAGGACAAAAAAACCCTTTAACAAATTAAGCTGTGTTTCCCATTTTGCGGAGCCCGATCGCTATTTATTTAACAATTTTAAAGTGTTATTTTAGCCTTCCTGGTTTGTGTGTGTTGAGAGGCTGTTCCTGGGACAGGAGCCAAAGTCGATTAGAACAACCCGGCAGCCGGAGAGGGAGGGAAAACCAGGGTGGAAGAGTGGAGGAAGGCGTCGGGGCAAGGCTTCACCCTGCGGACGGTCACCGGCAGCCTCCAGCTGTGGAGCTTGAGGGAGGCGAGTGGAAAATGGGGACAGCAATGGGGAGAGGGAGACAGGGTGGAGAGCAGTGCCCAGTCCATCACCATTTGGCGATTGCCAGCAGAGGCTGCCCACTTTCGGCACACTGATGTCTTGCCTCGAGCAAGCATGGTGGGAAACGAGCAGGTGAAAGCAAAGCCAACAGCAGACCGGCAGGCACAACCATCCATGCCGGGAGGGTGGCACAGAGCTCTCTGTGCTGAGGATGCTCTGCACGGGTACCGCCCAGGCAAGGCGCTGAACCCACCCGAGAGATGCTTTCACAGGAGAAACAACCAGAGGATGGATGATCCCCATGGGTACAAATGCTGTTTGGCATCCACCTGCTCAGCACACCCTGCAGCACCAACAGCCCTGAGAGAAACACACTGAGGGAAGAACAAAGACATTAAACATCTCCCAGTGTGTACTGTCAAAGACCCAGCCTGGGGTCCTGCATCTTACTCCTCCTGCCATCGTTATATGTCCAGGTCAGCTTCCATGAATGATTTTTGGAGCAGGCAAGCAGAGGTGAAATGGATGGTGGTAAACCAGGATGGATGCTGCCCCCAGATAAGCAGCTTCCCTGCCCGGATCAGGGGAAAGCTACTGGGTACCTGCTGATGGGGGCTGTGAAAAACAAGGCTCAGACTACTGCCAGCCCCTTCCACCTCCACACTCCCAAAGTGAACCTGCTATCAGTTAACACAAGATCACCCCTTTCACTCATAACAAAGCACAAAATGCTGCTTTAAGCACTAGTTTCCTCTGAGAAGCTCGAGGGCTTCTCACCTGTGGTGGCTTCTAGCACCGGGTGCTTCTGCAGGCTCACATGCCCCATTCCCACCACTGCCACCAGCTTGGGGCTGGCCAGCTGCAAAACCATAATGGCTCCTCTCCATCCACACTGCAGGTGGAGGGAGATGTGAGAGGAAAACCTGGGGACCCGCTCACACCCAGCTCCTCTCCTCCAACACATCCCTCTGCCCATTAGATGTGGTGGGTGGAAAGACAGATGCAGGGATCTCCCCTGGATCAAGTGTGATCAGACTCTTCCATGTGGCTTTTTAAGCCCAGGGAAAGAGAGGAAGAGTGCATGTGCAGCAGGAGCCCTGCTAAAACGTGCTGATAATAATGATTATGGGGTGCAAATCTAGCTGCTGCAGCTCCACAGAAGGAGTTTCTCCTTCCCGTGCTGGCAGAGGCAGTGACTCAACGTAAGCCAGAAGCCTCACAGCTCCTGCTAGTCTCATTTTATTATATTTTTTTAATATGACACGTGTTATTGCACAGAGAAACACCTGGAAAACACAGGGCAAGGGTGATGCTAGCAAAGAGCACAACAGGAGTGACCAGCAGGATGCAGGCTTCCTGCAGCAGCACGGCAAGGGAGCCTGCTCCACATCTCAAAGCTGCCCTCCAGCCGCCCATCACCTCCTCAGAACCAGGCTCGGTGCCCTCCAGGGAGGGAAGCAGGGCTCCCCCAGCTCTGCTTATTCTCCTTCGCTCTGATCTTTCGGAAGTAACAGAGCACTGAGGAAGGTAACAGGTGGGAATAGGAGCAGAAAGCAATCCTAGTTCAAAATCCAACAGGTGGCTGGGGAAGCGTGCAGCCAAAGGAAAGCAAACAGAAGGGAACTGAGGAAGAGATGCAGCAAGCCCAGAGACATTATTCTGCATGCTCCAGAAGTGCAAATGTGGAAGTACCCACAAAAAAAAAAAAAAAAAAACAGCTCAACCCCAGTGCTCAAGGCTTTCCCTGCTCCTTCTGAGCATTCAAGAAAACAAAGAGCTTCAACATTGCCCAAACCACCCACTTCGCTGTGCAGAATATGGGTTTTCCACATGCCCAAAGACACATCCCCAAANTATCAGCAGTCCTGCCACACCAGCCCTGCCACGAGCTCGCCAGCCAGCAAACTTCATTCGGTCACTCCTTTCGATATTATGTGGTGCATAGGAACTGCCTGGGGGTTTGACTTCTTCCCAGAGTAAGCTTCAGCCTGTTAACCTTGAAAAGGCAATGAACAGCAAATTGCTTGTTTCCTTCTTCGCTTTCTCTGTACCCTTTTTATGAAAAATTACCATGCTTCTTTCATTTTTTTAAGCAACCTAGATCAACACAAGCCAGACTCAGTGCCAGCATGTCACACCTGTCACAAGCAAGCATAACAAGCATTTCTATTTTTTTAGGTGAATTACAGCATCAACATAGATAGAAATGAAGCCTAAATCTTCCTAGCGAGACTCTGCATCTCCATCCTCTAAGACAGCAGGCACAGACTGTGCTCTGCACTGTGCAGGATGCAGCAAGGCAAGGGAACCCTGGAAACCACAGAGGAAAGCGCTGCAGCCTACAAAAACACCCAGGCATATCCAGTGGGTCTGTCTATCTATGATCTTCCTCTTCAAGGCATTTTTATATCCTCCTGTGATTTTAAAACCCAGCACACGTTGTTTCAGCTTTGATGCTATGCATTCTTACTATCAACCAACCAATACCAGAATATCTTTTCTTCTTGCAGTAAAATCCCTCTTTTCCCTGAGGGGTACAGCTGCTAGGGCAGAACAGACCAGACATTTAGCATTTAATCATAAGCATAAGTATCAGCTTGAATCACCTAGGCTTGCATGGCTCCAGAGCATTACTGCTGGCTCAAACACCAGCCGAGTAACAGCACCATCAGACCGGCAGTTGCAGGGGTATTTGGTTCAGCATCCGCAGGGGAGACAATCATTACCTTGCATCACAGCACAGAGTGACCAATTTGTGGTCAACCAAACTCCTCCCAAGAGCCAAAAAAACAAGCACAATGCAATATGTCGGAAATTTGGATTCAGAAGAGTAGGAGGAGGTGTTGGGACACTCAGCCTCAGCAGGACTGACTGGGCAGAAGCTATGCCAAAATCCAGACTGCAGAAATGCTGGGCCAGAAGGGACTTCACATAACCACCCAGCCCTAAACCCTCTCTTGGCTTGTTTGTCTTCATGCCACTCTCCAAGACAACACTGGCGTAGCTCTGCCAAGAGGGAAGCAGGACTCAACTGCAGTTCCCAGCAACGAGCACCGTTCATCCCATCATCCGAGAAGGGCTGCTGTGCTGCTAACAAAGCAGTTTCTAATGCTTTTTGGGCCAGCTCCAGCATCACTCATTCTCCTTCACCACCACCACCAGGAGCTGGCACCTACGCTTTGAGAAATGCCAGCCTACCCTGCTGCTACCAGGCATGACAGCGATGATGCATTGGAAGACAGCATCCAGAGAAGCATTTCCCTGTTCACAATTTTCTTCTAGTCCTGTCCTCAGAGATGGAGAGACACTGACTGCTGCACTCCTCACAGCATCTACTTGGATGTCTCAAATGTGCTACATTCCCTTCAAGTCTCAACTCTACTGGTGCTCAACCACCACTCCTCTCGCTGCCCTCCTTCCTTCTTCCTGCATGCCATCTGTTGTCTGGGCAAAACTGCACGGCCATGCTTCGAAATAATTTTGGGCACACTTTTTGGCTTTTGCTATACTAACAAAATGCCCTCATCCCAGCTCAGTGTGGACATATAGGTTATGGCTACACAACTGACCACATGGTCACAGCCAACACCAGGAAAGCAGAGATACATGGCTCCAAAATGGCTGCTGAAGACTGCATCCCATCAAACCACGGCCTGACACCTGTGAGTTGTTGGGGTTTTTTCCCCTAGCTTTAACAAATGTAAATCTTACAGCTATTCCTCATAAGTAAAGTTTTCCAAACAGAAGTTTCCTCTTCTCCAGCTGCTGGCTTTGCTATCAAAAATAGAGAGGCTGAGACTGGGTGCTGTATTTCCAACAAGGTTTCATATGATCGAGATTGAATTATTACCTTTGCCATTTTTCTGTGGGCTATTCAAAATCTGCCCTTCTTGTAACAGCATCCGACTGCCAGTTCACAACCAGCTCATGATTCACTGCAGCTCACGGATCCCTTTCTGCAGTTAATCTGTTGCTGCTCATTTTGGGTATGTGCATCCAATTTTCAAGAGCCCTGTTTTGTACTCATCTTCATTGAATTTATTTTTCTTGTCTTCAAACCACCCCTGCAGCTCATTGAGAGAACTGTAAGAGATGATGCTAAAGTACCTCCAATGCCTCTGGTTGCATTTTATCTTCTGTATCCTCTGCAGTTTACCTTCTAATCTGCTACTGACCCTCAAAATGCCTTCCTGATCCAACAGCGAACAATTTCTTTTAGCTTCTTAAGTACCCACTTATGATTATTTCATCTTCAGCACATTTCCCAAGTTTGTTTATCAAGCTGTCAGCACTTCCAAGAACTACTCAACAGCTTGCACCACTTTTTTTGGTAAAGTCACTGAAATTCCAGGCTTGGTATGAGTTTGCCTAGCAGTTCTGCAAGCCCTCCATCCTTCAGGAGAATTTGCTGTACCAGGAGGTATCACAGTTAAGAGTTGGCAACTCAGATGATACAAGTTCTGCAGTATTTGAAATTTTATTTAAAATCAGATCAAGCAGATCATCCATTCCACATTCAGGATCAGCATTACCTTTTTCCTTTCAGTTTCACCTACCCAGCTATCTCTGTTGCTATTTCCCTCGTCTGAGCTAGGACTTCAGGGCTGCAGGAGCTTACAAAGAAAAGCTCATGCCCAAAGGGTTAAGACTTGTGTTTTCATTATCTTTAAATCATAAATATGATTTCCACTTGAAAAGGGAACACTTCATTTAACAGATGCAGTGGCTCTGAAGGGTAATGCAGGGCTTTGAAGGAAATTTTTAAAAAAAGGAAGCAAGGGGAGAAAGCAAAATAATACTTCCAGAAAGTTTTCCAAAGGAAATGAGTAATCACTTGAATTAAATGATAAATCACAGTCCTCGGGAAGGGGCATTGTCTGTGGTCTAGTTTTAATGAGAAAACACTGGCGTGAGGGCTGAACATGTTGATGGGACGCTTCTGTAGGACAGCAGAAGCATTCACTGGGAGCCATCATCTCATGCCTGCCATTCCCATCACTTATCAGCAACTGAAATGGCACAAAAAGAAAGTGGCTTAGAGAAAAAAAAATGCATCCAGGGCAACAAACAAGGGCTACTGTTTTCCGTGGAGGGAGGACAGAAGGAAATACTGGAGACCAAGTGGAGGAATCAGATCCTGAGTGTGGTCTTAGGCTTTGTTTTTGTTCTCCACGTGTGAGGGATGCACACAAAGCCACCAGGAAGCAAATCTGTGCTGAACCCAATGCTCCCATAGGAGCTGAGGTGACCTCCCATGTGCACTAGCATCCTCTGCGTCCCCAAGATGGGGACACATTGGGCATGCAGCCACAGTAAACCCCTGGGCCTCTTTTCCCTGTGGTCTGCCACTGAGACAGGGCTTTTTGGGGAAGCAACTGATGCTGCAGCTCCACTGATGCTGAGCACTTCAAATGTGTAATTAGCCTCATTTTATGTCTATAAATGAGTCCCAGATTCCTGTGGCAAAGCGACTCGCCAACTGGGAATAGGCTCATGGTGTCAAGAGAAGGTAAGCAGAAGTCAGCAGAACTAGCTGGAGGCTCAGCTACAGGCACAGCCTCAAAACCAAACCAGAGGGACCACAAGCTCTCAGACACCCCACCATCACGCAGCAAGCCTGGCATGCCAGCGAGGAGACCATTTTGGGCACCCTTATGCCAAGTCCAACAAGCTCCCAAGCCTTGCTGAGCCCAAGTCACAGAGTTCAGCTGCAGATCCACAACCCCGGCACACTCAAGTCAACTCTGACCAAAAACCACACATGTATCACCAAACTTTTCAAGATGCACCAGGAATCAGCAGGCAACTACAACTGGCTCGCTGAAATACAACGCACTATGCCTGATTTTACTATGAGGGTGACTGAGCACTGGCACAGCTTGCTCAGAGAGGTTATGGAGTCTCCATCCCTGGAGATATTCAAAAGCTACTGGACATAGTCCTGGACAACTGGCTGTAGGTAGCCCTGCTTGGGCTAGGAGGTCAGACCAGATGACCTCCAGAGATCACTTCCAGCTTCAGCCATCCTGTGATTCTGTAATTGCAAAGATGTACTACATTGCAATCCTGCACATTAAATTAGCTTTCACTGACGTGGTGCAAAAAAGACTGTAATTATTCAACTTCTCAACTATTTCTGACATTCTTTCCATAGATGAGGTTTAAGCCTTTTTTTTCCCCTTCCTTTTAGCAGGAACGCAACCCCACAGTTTGCAGGAGATTATATAACACACACACACATCACTCTTCCAAAACAGCATCTGAAAGCATTTGTTTGATGAATTTTTTTTTTCCTCCCCCCCATAAACCACCACCCTGCTGGTCTCATTCATTGTGCGGCATTTTGCAATGAAGCGTAAAAACGGTATTAATCATAGCTCTGAAAAAACACAAACTACTTCTCTGAGGTTTGAAGTAACCATTTGGAAGGAAAACTTCCAGGAGCCAGAGGGACTGAAAGGGCTGGAGACTAAAGTCCTTCTTTTCAAAGGCCAAGTGTATCCCAATATATCCCTTGGACAGCTGCCCCAAGCCAAAGTTATAATACTTTATTCTTCAGTTCAAGTAGCAAGAAGGAGATTTGGTACAAAATCAGGACAAATACCCAAAGTGAACAGGGAGGTTTAGCAGGCAAACTACAGCTTTGGTGAGGATCGATGGCTGAAGCCTCAGTTGCCTCTCACCTCCGGGATGCTGCAGAGGCCAAGATGGGCACCCACCCCTCGCAGGCAGCACCCAAGCATCCCGGACCGAATGCTGGCACTCACCCGCGGCAGAGTGTTGCTTCAGCAACAGGCAGAAACACAGAGATCTGCAAAGGCTAAGCCAAAATATAAAAATCATTGTTATATTTATGTTTTCTGGCCAAACACCACAGGAGAAAATTACCTTCTACATAAATCAAGCTCTTTGTCCACCTCCACAGATTTAGGGCTTCTCGTAGACGCACGGAGGGACTCCAGTCAAAGACGGAGTTGGGAAAAAGCATGAGGCCCTTTTCTACGTTAGATGTTTTAGCAGTGATTTGCCAAAGGCTTTGGAATCCCTCTGCTTTGGAGGTAAAACATTAATAATTTAAATCCCTCCTTTTAAATTAGGAAGGGCACTAAAAGAAACTATTGAAAGAGAAAAACCATCAAGCTCACCACCACCTCCAACTGAAACACTGACATTTTCTCTCAAACCCCAAAAGTGGTTTCAACAAGCTGGCAAACGAGGAATTTATCTTTTTCTCACCCATCTTTTGCCCACATTTGCTCCTCTGACACTAATCTTCCAGGCAAACCAGTTGATCATGGGGACAGGACACACTGAGCATCCTGGTACAGAAAGCCCCAGGATGCTGCAACCAGGGCAGGGATGGTGTGAGCAGTTGCAAAGTGTCTCACAGGGCATGCCAAATACTTTGGGTTTATTGTTATATCAGTAGGACAGGACAGGGCAAGACAGGATAGGATAGTTCATCTAGTCCAACTGCAAGTACTTTGTATTAGAGGAGCAAAAGGAGAGAGAAAGAAAACAATGATTGATTTTTTCTTCTTTTTAATCAATAAACCCAGACTCTTGTGCACGGTGAAGTTCCCTGCTTATTCAAAGCACGTGTGCCTCTGCCTGTCTCAGCTAGTGATACCGTTTCTTATCAGCACGTTTCATTCTTTCCCATTCTTGCAAGAGCTCTGCAAGGTAAAAAAAGCATATTATCTTCATATTTAAGAAGCAAAAAAGGATGACAGGGATAGGTCTACCTCGCTATCGAGGCTTTTGCAGGAGCACGAACAATGTGGCAGCCCAAGATTTAGTGTTGTCTACACAAGCCCTGCTGGGGACCCCAGCTCCTTTGTCAGCAGCCAGCCCGGGCATAAGCCCCTGTCCTGGTATCAAGGTGGCCAGATAAAAGCACACGCTCAGAGACACATCCCCCCATTCCACACAGCTGCACATACTTCAGATGACCAGTCCAAATTTGCAAAGAACGATGCATAGGGCCAAGAAACATCATCCATTTATTCCATACCATGGCTCTTCTTGGGCATCCAGCTCAACCAGCCAAGCTGAAGAAGACCTTTGCATTGATTTGAATCCCACGTGCAGCCATGTAAACACTGGAAGAGCACAACCTCATGTCTCTGCCAAGGATGCTTAAATACATCCTTTTCTTCAGGGAAAAAGAAAGAGGAGGAATAGCTATTCAAAACCTACATGCCAGCTGATCCTGTGACCCGGTGCCATCCTCCAATAGCTCTTTTAGACAGTCATGAACTTTAAATTTATTTTGTCTCCTACTCCCAGCAGCTCCCAAACATTGCGAGTCAAATATTTATAGAAGAGTCACTGTTTGTTTAAGTTTCAATCCATAATCGCTGAGGTCCAATATGCCCAGATCCCAAAATGACAGCTGATTACAGAAGAGCCTGAAAACACGGCAGAGGGGACCCTGATGCTTACCAGACCTTTCATCTGGACGCTTTATCCAATGGTTGTTTTGGGGCACCTTTCCCAGCTTCTTTCAAAAGAAGAGGAACTGCAGCTCCCATCAGCCAAGGGCCATGTTTCATGAGATGCTTTGGCACAGTTCTGCTCAGTGCCACGGAGCCCCAGGTTTTGGGCAGCCCCAGACACACTCCAGAACCTGCTCCTCCCTGACTTGCAGCGAGGCGGCTGGATTGTTCTAGAAATGCAACTGAAGCACCTGAGGTGCTGCACAGCATGCACCAAGACAGGCTGCAAACACCTCTAAGTGTCCCAGCCTGTGCAACCAACCTGACGCAGGTGGGGCACGGCACAGTGTCACTCTGGCTCAACAAGTCCTACCCCAACCTGTCTCTTCTGTCTCTCCTGGATTCAGCAACAGCTCTTCGAATTCACCATAGTGTCCACTCCAGTGGCACAACAAAGTTCTCCCATATCTTACAGAATAACTGAGAGTACCCAAACTCTTTGGCTAACTAGACGACCTGTCAGAAGTTTAAAAAACATCTGCATGTGCCAACATGCTTCTGCTATAAGCTACCCAAGTCCAGCAAGCCACGCAGTGGAGAATGATGGCACCTTCCTGCATACAGTGTTATATGGCTTCACAGGTGGGCCAAGAAGATTAGGCTGCTTCAGATGTGATTTCAATTCATTCATCCCATAAAGTCACGTGTGGGCCCAGTTAAACACTCCTGGAGTCTTCCATTTGGGATATAACTGTGGACCCACCACCACAAAGGTTTACAAGAGACGTGAGGCTATCAAGCAGGCATAGTGCAACGCCAACAAAACCCAAAGGAGCATCTCACCCTGTAGATGCTCAGCTTCCAGCCTTGCAAGCTCCTAGAGGAACAGCAGAAGCAGGGAGACACCATCCAAGCAAACACACTTCTCAGCATCTTCCGATGCCTGCCCAAGGTTGGTAATTCCCTTCATTTTTATGGTTTCACATAAAAGTTCCTGCATGAGGAACTGAGCAGAAGGTGCTTATTCACCTCAGATGGGTGAGAGGTTAGGATGTCTTTGCCTGAGTCCAGCTACTTCAAACCCAGTACCTGATGTGAACAACCCCTTGTATGAGTGCATGTTTCTGAAGAACTCAGAATCTCCACACTGACAGCTATCGCTGCGCTAATCCCATTGAGATAAACTCTTTATCACTGCCACAGCAAGGTGGGACTCAGCAACACTGCTCTGTCCTGGAGTTCTCCAGGGGATAACAGGACCCACTATCCCCTGCACAGGGCGTTTCAAGGCATTTCGCCCCAGTAAAATAGAAAATGTGGTGCCAAGCAAGAGGATGACTTTTTTAATCAGGTGGATCTCAAGGTCAGGTTTGCAATGGATGAAGAGCCCAATCATGACAACGACCACGCCAATTGCATACATGAATGCAGTACCCACAATCCTCCTCACACGTTTTTTCTGTGTGTGCCTATGCACACGCACACAGGAAACCACCTGATGAAGTTTGATGGATGTGCTCATAAATCCATGCACATGAATATGCATGAGCACACAGGCCCACCACAAGCAAGCCATGCTTGCAGAGATTAAAGAGGAGACTGAAACGTGGAAACAGAAAATAACGACAAGCACTTTCATCAGTAAAACCCCAACTACCCAGCCTGCACACAGCCTCCCATCTCTATGGAGCAAAGCTACTTATTACAAAGAGATGCCTTTACTGTGACCTGACTTCTAGGGAAAGGGGAGGAGCTGCCCTGCCTTTCCCATGTATTATTTCTTTGGGTCTCAGGGGAAAGACCCGTTACTGGAAGCACATGCCTTGCCATGCACATCACCATGGCTGATGGGTCCACTGGAGCCAGGCATCACTGGGGGCTTGAAGGCACAAACCTACGATCAAGGAGTCTTCAAAACCATAGCTCATCTCCTCCAGTACCCTTCATGCCATGGGGCTGGCTTTACCGATGCTTCACGGAAGACAGACACAGATGCTTCACAGAAGAAAGTAAAATTTTACTGGGGCACAGAAGAGAGACAATTTTCTATTTTAATTCACCTGGTCCTAAAAAAGAAAAATAAAGATAAAAAAAAAAAAGAAAATAAGAAGAAATACAGCCCCCCTCTTTCTTCTTTTACATAAATATTGGATCTGAGCACTTTATGCTCTTCAGAAGTTAAAAATACAAAATAATATCAAGTCTGCATCTTTTATCAAAGCCTTTTTTGAACATCAAAACCAGCTCCTCTGTGGTCTTTTATACTTTTCTGCTGTCACTCACAATTCATAAAAGGGGACTACAGAGATATAAAGGCTAAAGCACTTCCCAGCACTGTCATAGGGAGCCAGGGACAAAAAAGAGCTCTTCCTCAAAGCTCTGAAATCTGAGAGCAATTTTATGATATAATGTCACTTTTAGCAGAAGAGATGAATAATAGATATTCACAATTCAATAATACTTTCACAAGTAAACAATGCTTTGCACTGTCAAAGCTTTTCAGCAGCACTGTCGAGCCTTTGCAGAGGATCGACAGTGCAATCACCGTCACACCACCGGGAAGCAAACACTGCAAGAATAAACACACATTTAACAGAAAGGCGGGGTCTCTCTGACCAAACTCCATCTGTGTTCTGTAGAGACACACATCCAGACTCCCTCTATAAAAAAAGGGAGGTATGGAGATTAACAAGATGAACCAGAAACTCTTTACACATTAACTTGACTGTGACTCTGCAATGACCTGTGATAAATCCAAACCTCCTCCTCATCTGTACAATGAGTGGGCTTACACTCACCTATAGTCAAGAGATATGAGCACTAATTAACTCCAACATTAAAAAGAAATACACTTGAAAGATGGTAGCTGCTAGAATATTCATGACTCTTACCCAGCCTGTTTATGTACCTGGATAGGGAGCAAATCCCACACACAAACCATAACAAACCTGAGAGCACCATTTGGCTGTTCAGCATCTTTTCCACAGAAGGCAAATTCCATAACTTGTGGTCACCACTATTCTTTTTCCTGTCTTGCACAGTAAGAGTTAGGAATTCGAAGGGAGGAAGTGATAAACCCATGATAAAAAAAATTCCAGTGAACTTTCAGCATTATCCTAACCAAAAAAGAATTTCCTCCTTAGTCATCCATGGGCAGGGTAAGCCAGCTCCCCCGTGAATTACAGAAGAGCAGGGAAAAAATGCTTATCTGGGAGATTACTTCTCTTTCTAGTACCTCGGTATTTAATTTTTAAGTAGGGCAAAGGTCAAATAAAAACCACCTGATGCTGATGCAATGCAGCCCTGGATAAAACTGAACCGGGACCTCAGCAGAAAGAGTTGTTCCTTGCAAAAAGCTTAATGAAAACTGAGTGATGGTGCCAGCGTGGAGAGGGATGGAACTTTAGCATCCATCCCCCGCACGGATGCTGTCAGCCTGCGCGAGGGCACATCCACGCTGTGGAGGTGGCCATCCTGAAAGACAGCAAAAGACCTTGTAGCCTGCAGGGAGCCAGGTCAGTGTGGGGGGTCCCAGCATTGCACAGCGCCCCAGTAAATGTCCCCAGTTCTCCCTTTGGCCAGGCAGACCGGGGTGCTGAGCCTGAGCTGGAGCCAGACATCTCACCTGGGTGGTGGGCAGGGATCCACCTTCCAGAGGCACCAGGGCTGGGATGCATCTGTGCCTCATCCCCCAACTCACATATACACGATAACCTATATAAAAATATACATGGGGCTTTTTTGCACAGCAGCAGAGCACATGCTCAGGTGCCCTTCTGCTGCTGGAGCCTCAGGTCTCCAATTCGACCTCCTGGCTTTTACACTGCAAAGGTAAAAGGAGGCAGCACAACGATGGCTTCCTGCAAAAGCAGAGCTTGAAAAACCACAGGATCCTCATAACATTGCCAGGGAAAAACTAGGAGGATGGGTGCTAGATTTATTTCCAGCTCAAGAAACACCCTCAGAATAAAAAATTGCCTGAAACAGTATTTTGTGTTTCTGAACTGGGGTCCACACCACAGGACCAGAAGATTGGGCAGATGCCCTCCCTTGGTGGTAGGCTGGCCCCATGGCAGTCACTCCTACCTGGCAGTTTTTGTCTGCTGCCCAAAATCAGCAACCAGACCAGCTTGGAGATGACTGAAACTTAATTACAAACTCTTCAGATCATGTCCCATTTAAGGCTTTGAGACAGTACAAATCCTGCCACTTTTACCAACAGCCCCTCCAAGGGCCTCTCGCAGCCTCGGGATGCCAGCCAGCTTTGGAGGCTTTACATTTTCATGGCATGAGACAAATTTCACTATGAGTTCCTCAATATTAATCCACATCACACTGCTCAGCAGATGGGAGCCCAAGAAACCGGCCTGTAGACACCTTTGGCTCTGCAGAGCCCCTCAAAGCAATGCAAAGGATTCGGGAGGTGAGCAGATACTCTTGCTTTGCTGGCTTCAGCAATGATACACCTTGTAGATAGTCCACTGCTCCTTTGCAACCTGAAGCAGCACAACAAGTCAGCAGATAGTGAAGTATTTACTGTGCACAGGAAGTCAGCACCTGCAGATGCAGGCACTCATGGAAAAAGCAAAGACCACACAGTAAGAGACATCTTTCTTCTGAAAGTAATGACTATGGTGCTTTAGTCGATAAAAAGCGCTGAGCAACGTCCCGAAGCGACAAATAGAGAACCATTCAACACATACTAGCAGGATTATTCCAGACCTTTAAAAATATAGAAATATTTATTTACTTACAGAAATATAAATAGAAATAAAAAGAAATATGGCCTTGTGTATCCCCAGTTAGATGGCCTGCAATGAGGGTACGAAGTCTGGGCACTGTTGACACACACCAAGATGCTGTTAGCGAGTGCCCCAAGAGAGGGACAGACCCTAAGGAGAAGAACGCATGCTGCAAAAGGTGTTGAAGGCTTTAGCATAACCTAAGGACTGAGATCCACAATTAATTTGCTTCACTCAGGCTGGCTCTCACCAATGCTCAGCAAGCAAAAGCCAGTGTCCTCCAAACCACGGTCCTGGAGTCAACAGCAGCAGGATGAGCACAGGTCCATTAGCATCCTGGCTGACACACCAGAGGGTTGTGCTGCCATTCAGCGAGACCTTGATAGGCTGAAGAGTTGGATGGGGAGAAACTTAATGAAATTCAACAAGGGCAAGTGCAGAGTTTTGCATCTGGGGAAGAACAACACCATGCACCAGTACAGGCTGGGGGCTGACCTGCTGGAGAGCAGTGTAGGAGAAAGGGACCTGGGGGTCCTGGTGGACAGGAGGATGACCATGAGCCAGCAATGTGCCCTTGTGGCCAAGAAGGCCAATGGCATCCTGGGGTGCATTAGAAGGGGGGTGGTTAGTAGGTCAATAGAGGTTCTCCTCCCCCTCTATTCTGCCCTAGTGAGGCCACATCTGGAGTATTGTGTCCAGTTCTGGGCCCCACAGTTCAAGAAGGACATGGAACTGCTTGAGAGAGTCAAGCGCAGAGCCACAAAGATGATTAAGGGAGTGGAACATCTCCCTTATGAGGAGAGGCTGAGGGAGCTGGGTCTCTCTAGCTTGGAGAAAAGGAGACTGAGGGGTGACCTCATCCATGTCTACAAATATGTAAAGGGTGAGTGTCAGGACGATGGAGCCAAGCTTTTTACAGTAATGACCAATGATAGGACAAGGGGCAATGGTTGCAAACTGGAGCACAGGAGGTTCCATGTGAATATCAGGAAAAACTTTTCCACGGTGAGAGTGACAAGAGCACTGGAACAGGCTGCCCAGAGAGGTTGTGGAGTCTCCTTCACTGGAGACATTCAAAACCCGCCTGTGTGATGTACTCTAGGTGACCCTGCTCTGGCAGGGGGGTTGGACTAGATGATCCTTCGAGGTCCCTTCCAACCCCTAGAATTCTGTGATTCTGTGATCCCTCGCCCTGGGCACGCTCTCCTCCAAAACCCCCATCGGTAAGACAGGGAAAGAAAGATCAAAGCAAAATTGCAGCAGCAGCAGCTTCAGTGTTTTCCCCAAGCAGAGGAAGCAGCGAATCCAAAGATTTAGCTGTAAATATTTTAAAAGTGGCAAATGGACTTTTGGCAGCCAAGATAAGAATCTTTAAAAGCACTTATTCGCATTTGCTGCCCCCAACAACTGCAAATCCAGCCTGCTGAAGTGGTAAGGTAGGTTGCCCTCAAACTGAAAGCTGAAACTAGTTTCAGCCCCAATTCCAGAGAATTGAGAGTAATTTTAGAAGCAGGAAACCATCAGGCAAGAGACAGCATCTGTAGATTAAATCCCCTTCCTTTGCCAGGCTTCAATACATTTGACTCACAAAACCAGAGAGAAAGTTAAGACTGCTGAAAAAAAGCTTCACTGTCAAATTTATTTTATAGCTTTGAGGTTATTTTCTTTCCCTTAAACCAATAAATACTTGTGATTCCTTTATTTGCTGCCAGCTGGGGGGAGATTTGAAAACTTCTGCAAACCTGCAATTTCAGTCCTTGTCTGTGCTGGGCACTAAAAAATTCCTCTCGGGTGAGAGTGAGGGGTTAGTCATGACAAGAACATCCCTGCAATGTGCCAGGGCTGCTTTTCACTGTCATCCAACCATCGATAATACCGACTTAGCCCATCTGTGATTTTTATAATCAGTTATGTGCATTTGAAGCACACACCCAAATACATTACTCATACAAGCAGCCAAACTGAAGCTTTTCTTTTTTTTTCTTTTAATTAATAACATGCATCTGTCCATAGACCTACCCCCTAAAGGACATTTTGACCCAGTGCTCTGTGCCCTGACTGAAAGGCTTTGCTATTTCACCAGCAAGCATTTTAAATGCTGACGGAGTTCATCTTTTAACCAGCACCAGGGATGCACCTGGCAGCACCCCAGCCCGGATGCTCACGCTGACCGAGGGGAAAGCCCTTAAATTACACTCCCTTTGAAGACGCCTCACGTCTGTGCAGGATGAGACCAGCTCTGAACAAAACCCGAGATGATTTTTTCTTCCCTGTAAAAGACAGCTGTAAATTTGCAACCGAAAACTCCAGAACTGTAGCCAACGCCTCTTCTCATACTCCAGATGCATGAAGAAGCTGTGTACGAGCAGTGAATACAGCGCTTCCCTCTCTCCAAACAAGAGGAACCCCAAGGAACTCCCTCACATCAAATTATAGAGATGTTCCTCCTAGAAGGTTGAGCAACAAGGGCTGGGAGAACACTAATAAACACATTAAAAACATATGCTCCTGGTCTTCTAGTGTTCAGAGCTTTAATTAGGTCTTTCTTTGCCTGCAAGGAGGAAAGCCCAAACTCCTAGTTACGTATGAAAGATAAAGCTCATTCCACTGCAACACACTGCTCACAAAGGACCTTTTCACATCTTACAGGAACAAGTGGAAATCTGGTTTGCAATGTCTTTATCAAACAGCTGGCCACAAAGAAAAAAAAAAAAAGAAAGGACTTTAGATATCAATGGTGTTTGCTTTAATTGTAGATAAAAAGCCCACACTGCCAGTGATCCTTGTTAGGTGCTTTGGAAGTTGTTAGGAGCTGGTTAATAAAACACCAGGAACTTTGGTGATGGGAAAGCTGTGTTCTGTACTCCTGAGACAGAAAAATGGGCTGAACATCTTTCCTGATCAACCCATGCAGTGGGACTTGACCACCTGTGAAAGTTAATTCAGGTTAAGGAAGGAAAACTCTTTATCTCTGAATGAAGGGCTGAGACCCAAGCCAAATCCTGGATTTTTAGCCATTTCTTGATTTGGTGCACAGGATCAGGAGGCTCTTAGCAAACCCCTTATCAGGGCTCTATGGTGGTACCCACCGGTCTGCACTGATCCTGCACTGATCAACTGTGCCTTCCCTCTGGCTCCACCAGCAGAAGACCCAAGCAGGGTTGGGAGGACACTGGGATCCCAGGATCCCAAGCTACTGAACAGCCCAGCCAGGGGCATCTCAGTGGGTGATCCCAGCTCTGCTGCCCAACCCACAGCGAAATACCAAACCTGAGTTACAAACCAGCATTTTGCAGCTGTTCTAAATGAGAGTGGAGTTTGGCTTGGTGAGCCCAGCTGAATCTCAGCAGTGTTTACTCAGGTTTAGTAAATTCTTTCTGCATGCTGAAGGACAAAAAGTTAGGGAAGCAGAGAAAACCTAAATCATAAAATCACTGAATCACAGAATCATCAAGGTTGGAAAAGACCTTCAAGATCATCCAGTCCAACAATCTACCTACATCACCACTACATCACTACCTACATCACCCAGCGCCACATCCAGACGCCTCTTGAACACCTCCAGGGATGGTGACTCCACCACCTCCCTGGGCAACCTATTCCAATATCTAATCACCCTTACAGTGAAGAATTTTTTCCTAATGTCCAGTCTGAATCTCCCTGGCTGCAATTTAAGGCCATTTCCCCTCGTCCCATCCTTATGGGCACGGCAGAAGAGACCGACCCCCACCTCACTACAACCTCCTGGCTACTACACATAATATTATCACCTTTCACATGTGGACCCAAGCAAACAAATAAAATATTCAGTAACTTCACCGGAGGTACAGATGGAGTCACTGGACAAGTCAGCTGCAGAATACAGATTTCCTAACCGCTCTTCCTCTCTCTCTTGGTCATCAGAGAAAACCTTCAGACATACAGAAGAGTCATAATGCAGAGAAAACATAGCCATTTTCAGTGCATTTTCTATGACATTTGAGCCAGACTGCAACATGCCAAGCGAGCAAAGCAGGAGCACAGTTCAGCAGAGGAAGTCAAACACTCAGTGTCCCAGTTCCAGGGGTTGCCCCTGCATCAGAGCAATAGGCCCATACAAACAACACTGGGGATCCTCTCTGAGAGGTGGGATCTTGAAGGTGCTGCTGGGCTGAGCCACCAGGCAATCCTCCTGGCAAAGGTCCTACCTTGACACATGACTGTTTCATGGGAGTTGACCACCAACCATCTCCACCAACCTGCCACAATGCTGCTTCACACCTACCATGTCCAAATCCCCATGATCAATTCTAGCCCCTCTTAAAGGCACAGCAAGCACTTTACTTTCCTGCTAGCTAAAGCAAAGAACCTTTTTATCCTCAATCTTTGTCTACCATCTCTGCTTGGCCTACGGGTCGCAGTCAAATTCAAAAGTGAGGCGACCAATTTCATTTCCCCCACACACACATTCTACCCCCTCATTTCCTTCCTTTAATCTGATGCAAAATCGTGCTTACGAAGCAAGAAGATCAAACTTTCAATGCCTCACAAATGCTGATGGGAACACAGAATAAATGTATAGCAAAGCATTTTCAGCCTTTTTCCTTCAGCAACTCCTCTTTGCCTAGTAAAAATAAATAAGTTAAGCTAGATTCAAAGAGCCAACTTCCTCCCTACCCTGTCGACGGAGCACACATGAACAGACTTAACCCAAACCAGTGCGAAAGGATGATTTTTGTAGCAAACTGATACAGAAACCAACACAATGGCATGGTTCTGCTATTAGAGAAAATGGAAAAAAATCTTATCAACTTCACAAAAACACTGTACTCATTGTAAATGACTACAAAAAAAGCAAATTTGGGTGTTATCACCACAGCTATTGAGTTATCCATGTCTGTACTGAATAGGAATATTTTAATTTTAAAATTTAAAGCCATCTCCTTTCTTATGGGATAAATCATCCTCAAAATAACATCCTTCAGCAGAAATATTATTAAATTAAGAAGAGGAAAAATGGATTAAACACTCATGTCATTTACTGTGAGACCAGATGACGAAGCGGATCCACACGCGGCTGGTGCCGGCTGCAGGTTACAAACACAGCGGGCAGCTGCCTGAGAAGCCAGGGAGATCCAGGAGGAGGAATAAGAAGCAGCAGACATGAGCACCTCCATCTCCCTCCTCAGATGCAAGGCTCAAGTCAAGCATCCAAACCTTCAGGAGAAGCTGACCCCACCGCTCCACACAAATCTACATCTTAAATTGGGTCTCTGTCCTAGCAAGGAAAAGCCACCTTCAGAGCATGGCATAAAGGACTCTGGAAGGTCATATCTTTAGCAGAAGCGAGTAAGGAAACAAAATGGTTGAACTCCTGAAGACCAGGAAAGCAAACTAGCTAGTGAATGGGAAAACCATCTACATACCTGCTGGACATGAGCCCTGCTGCACTGGAAAAGCTCTGGGAGAAGAAAAAATATCCTTCTGCTGGCTAAAGCAATGGCTCCATCTTGAGAAGATGCATGGGGAGGTATTCCAGTAAATGACCAGTTTGCTATAATCCTCAGGACAGAGGCTTCCTTCCCAAATGACACAAGCAAGGTGACCCAGAAAAAAACATGGTAAAAAGATGGCAGGAACTTCCAGATGTGTTTATCCACAACCAATGTTCTCCAGAGGGTTTTAGGGGTCCATAAATCCTACGATCCTAAAAATCCTTGGGTGTTACTGAAAGGACCATGCTGCCAGGCTCCTCCAAAACTTACTCCGGACCAGTGTGAAGCGTGGGGCTGGGACCTTCAGAGAGAGGAAAGGGACAAGCCATTACATGACAGTTCTTACCACATTGGACGAGGCTTATTCCCATGCAAACCTGAATCTTTTATTTTTGCACAATAGGAAGTTTTTAGGGTTTTTTTAATTTCTTTTTTTTTTTTTCTTTAATCTGCATGGTTTACATAAATGAATGTCACACTGAGGATAGGCACACCATGAGGCTACCACCTTCAGATGCCTCCTCACAGGTGCCAGGTGATATGAGAGAAGGACAAGCCGACAACTGAAAAAAAAGTTATCACCTAACCAATAGATCCTTCCAAAACCCTCTTCCTTTTTTTTTGTCAGAGGAAAGGAGACAGTTTTCCTCCTCTCTCATTTTTTTCCAACTCTTCTAAACCTAATGAGGTGTTTTCTCCACCAGAAAAGAGAAGGACAGAAAGGGTCATAAGGCGGCAGGTCAGCGGGACCACCTGCCTTCCTGATTTCACAGGAAAATGTCCATCCACCATCAGGAGCATCACACCATAAGGAGTCCGTGCCAAGGTCTGGTCCAATCCGTCAGCAGGATCTTACCCCTGACATCTCAGAAACACGCAGCTCTTGAATACAACAACCCTCTTTGACCTCCTGCCAGGCAGAGCCACACTTCCCACCTCTACGTTCAAAGAAAATAAACACATCCCAGCAAAGTGACTCAAAATAACCAGGAAATAACTCATGAAGATTCTAGTATTTGATGTATTAAAACCATGATAACCTAGGGGGTTTCTGATTTGGGTTTTTTTGTTGTTTGTGTTTTGTTTTTTCATTTAATCTGATTTTACTAATTGTGCTGGGAATAGAGTTGCTGGGATTTTTGTTTGTTATTTTAAGATATGAAAACTGTCGCACAAACACAGACAATTGCCAGGCCCGGAAATAATGCCTAGCAAGCACTGAAAGGAAACTCAAATAACTCTGCCTGACACTGCTTTCTAGTTCATCTGTAATAAAAACAGCAGAGAGCAGCTCAGAGCCAAAAGGGGTTGTTTTTTTCCACTTTGTTTTAACTGCAGCAGCACAGGAAGGTGATATCATTGTGTAATGTAACCAAGCAAAGGAGTAATGAAAGTGCAAGCATATAGATCAAATAGCACAGGGTTAAATAAAAGGTGTGATAATCATTTGTTTTGTTAATTGTGTCAATAAAGTCCTATCTATCCTCGAACAGCGGAAACGTCATCAATTTAAAAAAATCGAGTGAATAATTAAATGTACAAAACCCCATCATTTTTTTCCCCAGATGCTCTCTTTAAAGGGTTGATTAGGAGAATCACGTGTTTAAATAAAATCCCACTGACTTTGATCATATGTAATTCATTTCGAGTAGGAAACCTGTTTTGAATCAAAACTTCTTCCTCCCTAGGGAAAACAACAAAAATTACCTTCTCTGAGGTAAAGATGTAGCCTTCCCATAACCCAAGCTAACCTGGGTTGCGATGCCACCAAAGGAAATGCACAACACCGTAACCCATGAAACTCCAGTGTTCTTGCAATGTGTTTGGGTTGTTAACTACAAAACCCAGCATGCAAGATGGTGCAAGGCAACCAGCACTCTGCAGACAGGCTTGCCAGTTGAAGTCTCCTAATTCATGAAAAAAGAAATCTGAATTGCCGTGTCTTTGCTTCTCGTTTTTTTCCACTGATGGGGCGAGGTAGGAAATGAAATATTCCCTAACCTCTCCCTCATTAAATGAACCAAAGCTGGAGAAGGTCTGACCCAAATTCCTGAGCTGATGAAAACATTTTGGAAAAGACTCGAATCCCCCAAAATAACTCCCGTCCCACCAATTACACAGTGAACCTTAGCCACTTTGATGACCACATGACATTCAAAATGCCTGTAAAATCTATTTCTCTACTGCAGGAATACCTGCCTAAAATCCTTGAGCATTTTTTCTATAAACCAATTACTGTAAAATATGAGCATGCAAACAGAGATAAATCTCTGTCTCCAGAGAAATGAGATTTGCCCCCGCAGACCCAGTCCCTTGTCGTGCTGAGCCCAGAGCAGCAGCAGCAGGGCTTTTTGCCCTGGCTCCACCATGGATGTGTCAATATGTACTTTGCTCTCTTCTCCTGGGAGACGAGCCCAATGGTCCTCACTGTTCAATGAACAAAACCATCATTTTATTGTTTTCCTCCTTTTATTTCTCTCCCCACCTCGTATAAACCACACCACTCACCATCTGTCTTCAAGCCCAGCTGGGTGGCAGCAGGACCTGTGGGCTATGGAAGAGCTCAGTGTCCAGCATCTTGCACATAACGTGTTTTTACATAAACACGTGGGTTTTCTAGTCAGGTTATAACGGTTGGGACAACTGATAAACCAATGACAGATGATTAATGTTCATTTAAAGCACCTTTCTTCATGGTATGGAGGATCCTCAGAACCTTCCACCCCTGGATGTAAGAAGAAGACAACATCTCAGTGCTTCCCAGTTTGGGATGCAGACAAAGTTCAAACTCTCGTGCCCAGGAGAGACGCCTGAAAAGTCAACTTTCCAGTTCCTTGGACTCTACCCTTAAAATGTGCCAGCTTGTTAAGGCTAAGCACTCTGCCTGCTGCGAAGATACTACCTCCATCTCCAGCTCACTACACTCCAGGCTCTCAGCAGCCTTCTGCTTTCCCCTCAAATTGGAGGGTCTTCCTTGCAGACTGTCTATGAGTATTGCCTAACATCACCAGTTTAGGTCTTGCCCTAAATGACTTACTGAAGGTCATGTGGCAGGTTGGCAGCAAAGCCCTGAAGAACATCCAGATTTTGTAAGTCATGGGTCAGCACTTGAAAAACACATTTATCCTCCCCAACCCTTGAAAAACACATTCATCCTCCCCATCCCTTGACGAGGAATAATTCCGTTACTCGTACACAACAAGGGTTCAATCACCCACACGAATAAACACAACTCACCAAGCACATGTCCAGCTCTGAGTAAATAAGGCACGAGCCTCAATGAGGAAAGCAGTGCTCTGAGCCCACAGCTTCTCTCCAAGGGCAGCAAGAACAAGTCAATATGAGCTGAAGGAAACCAGCAGCAAGCAAAGCATGGCCTGCTACAGAGAGCTCCCACATGATTAATAGCCACATGAAAAAAGTTAGAGAGACTCATTGCTAATTCGTTAAGAAATAGAAGGGGAAAGAGAGAGGATAAGGAGTTCCAACTATTAAATATTGACCATTAAAGAGTCCCATGTGCAATGGCTCATTTTAAAAAACAAAGGCTGTTTTCTGTGCCTGTGTTTTTCATTTTATGGAAAGGGTTGTTTTTCCACCTCAGCATGTTCATTACAACCCAGCCGTGTGAGTTAAGTGCAGTGAGGGACCTGTTAAACCTCATGATCCGCTGTAGTAAGCTCCAGCAGTGACTTTATTATGGGCAAGAATGCAACCGGGGATGTTTGCCTCCACTGCTCCATCCACCAGGCACTGCGGGCAGCGTGCACTCAGTCCACTGACACAGAAATCCACTCCTCAACAGAAGATGAACATCACAAAATGGTTTTGTTACATCCTCATGCAGAAGAGCATTTCCAGGCACAGGGACTGATTATCAAAAGCAATGGTAGGCAGCAGAGGAAAAAAAAAAAAAAAAGAGAAAAAACCCCAACTTTTCAGTTTTTTCTATAAATTCTCCAGCTCGTTTTAAGGAAACAGTTGCAGGTGTATTTGCAGAAAGGCAGCAGTTCACTATAGCGGGTATCCCAGTTACCATAGGGGAATAGTTTTCTCCTGGTGTAGTGACCCAAAGTAGGCTCAGCACCAGTGCCAGCGGAAGGCAGAGGGCAGGATCAAGCCCAGACTGTCCCCTGCAATAACATCCAGCTGGTGAGTCAGCTCAAGACACCTCCAAAACCTCTCCTTGGCTGTTACCTCCCTGTTCTTAGGCATGTAATTTTAAAAGAGCTGTAGGCTGAACCTGACATAGCAGCAGAGTGGCAAAATCAGGGGTTTTCAGGTCAACAGGACTTTTGTAAGGAAGCATGAACTTGTTTACTTTATGGAGTCATGAAAGGACATCAGTAACAGTATCTTCTACCATGTGCCTATCATATTTGCATCCCTATTACACAGAAATCAAAAAACCCTAAAACCAAAATAATTCAAATATTATTTTGTTTTGGTTTTGTTTCTTGGGTTTTTTTTTTAAAAAAAAAACAACAACCAAACAAACGTAAAGGTTCCTCACTCTTTTCCTCCTCACTCAGCAACATCAACTTCTTGGAGTAACCTGGCTGCTTTTGAGGGCTTCCCAAGCTTGGTCAACTGAGTCACATCCCAGGCAGTCTCTAGAGCTAGGGCTTTTGCTCCTAGATCAGAAAAAGCAGCTATGGCTGGGACATGATTAATGAGGAAAACGTACCTTACAGATGCTTCACCAGGCTTTGTCCAGGTGAAGATAAATGCACACCGAATTAGCAGTGCAAATCAGGAGAAGACCATCACAGTTTGCTCACTAACCCCCAAGAGCTGATAAGCTTGCATCAGCCCGAGGTACCCTCTAATACAACCCACTGTTTGTACCATGGAGTATTTTAGGAAAACAATGTGGAGCCAAGAACCGTTTGTCATGTCCCACTCTACCATTTTTCATCCCAAAAGTCAATTCCTTCTGCAAACTCCAACCAAAAGATGTTTGAAGGAGAAATGCAAACATGGAAGGATTGCTCAGCAGATTGGGGACTCCAACCTACGCTCAGCCCAAAGACAAGTCATTTGATAACACATAAAGTACAACATAAAAATGCTTCCAAGAACTACTGACTCTTGTAATAGCTCCACAAGAAAGTGCACTTTTTAAAATGTGAGCCTAGACATTCCTTTAAAGGTATCATCACACAAATTCTTCTCTCTTATCCATCCAGGACTCTTCACCCACGTGGATTTGCCAACCAACCTGAAGAGACCAAGGCTCAAGTTTTCACACAAAATGCAGGTCATGACTACATTATTTTGTCTTCACAAAATTATTCCAAATGAGGATGACAAGCAGGGATGCTATTATTTCAAACGCTGCTGAGATGCCTTACAATGAACCCTGTTCTTCTAACCCTTTTCATTTTGAAGACAAAAAGCAAAATTTTTAGCAAATGTCCCACCATCTGACATTTTAAGTGCCTAATGTCACCTTGGGCCATTTTCAAAATAAGACTTAATAACCTTATGTTCCATCTGCACCAGCTGACAGTTATATTAAGAGAAAAAAACCATTAAAATGTTCCTTAATGAAGGGGGGGGGGGAGACACTCTCCTAATAAATGGAAGATTTGCACAATAAAAAAAACAAAGGAACATTCTATAAGGTAAATATTAACAAGCCTTTTTATAGTATTCAAGACAGGAATGTTCCCCAGTTTAGTAGGTGATAGTACCAAGAAAATCATTTTATTTCATGCTATTGAAATCACCTCTAATATGGAAAATAGCATTCCATAAATCCTCCTCTTCTCAAAAGATGCTTCACTATGAATTAAAGTGTCATTCTCAAGAGATACTGTGTTGCCTCACTAGGAAAAACTGAAAGGTCGCAGAAAAACCAAGTCTATCAAGAATGATCATTTCAGCCCTAATGACTTCCAGCTCAGAAAACAGCTATGCTCCCTCTGAGATGCAATCAGGCTCCTGGTGTAGGAGGAACATCCACCTGACCACTCGGTGATGCTCCAAGAGTGTGGGTCACTCAATAACGAGCTGACTCATTAAAAAAACTTAGCCTGTTTCTTTTTCTCCTTTCATTTCAGAACAACCGTGCAAGACCCCAGCACAAACTGCCACTTCTAACTTTAGCTGGGTGCAGGTGAGACCAGAGGAGCTGCAACCCCTGCACCCTCCCTCCAGCTCCCCGCTCCCACCACTTTGGGGTGGGGAACCCATTGCTGATCTCAGTTCCCAAACATTGCTGGCATGGGGTGTGCATGAGGGGAAAACCAGGCTTGCAGATCTGATGCAGAGGGATGTAAAGCAAGGGACAGCACTTCATGCCTCCTGTTCTCCCAGGAT
This sequence comes from Aegotheles bennettii, assembly GCA_013398125.1. Lineage (NCBI taxonomy): Eukaryota > Metazoa > Chordata > Aves > Caprimulgiformes > Aegothelidae > Aegotheles > Aegotheles bennettii. The sequence continues at coordinate 34,218 of VZRW01000519.1, read as the reverse complement.
TCTGGATCCAGGCTTCAAAGCTGTTTTACGGAAATGCTGGTCCCCAGGCTAAGCTTGCAGAGATGAGCTGTGCCCCTTCAAGTGCAGGAGGAAATGGATTTTAGTTTTGCTTGTTTCCTTGGTTTTTTTAAATAGACTCTCATTTAAATCAATCATCTCTACTCATCAACTTCAACTATCAAACTAAAATTCAAGATCTGTACAACAAAATGAAAGGCAGGTTCCTACATCTGGGTGGAGAAGGGCCCTTCCTGACAGTTTTGTTAAGTGAAGCACATCAGTCAGCCTAGGCAGGATCAATGTCACCACCCCACCATGGTACCTGGCCAGGCTGCAAGAGCAATTGCAGATCCTTCAGCTCTATCTTCACACTTATCAGGGGTTCTCCTGTCCCCCTGCACCAGCCAGGAAGGAGGTACAGATGGGTCACCACCCTGCCAGAAGCAGAGCCACACTGGTCCAAGCTACATCTATTTCATCTTCTCTGCTTCACATGAGCCTTGAGAGATGCAGGAGGGCACACAACCAGTTGTGGGTTGTGCAGTGCTGCGGGATGAAGGCAGTGGAAAAGGCCATGCAAGGGTGACTCGCACAACTCATCCCATCACATTTAATTTTAGGAGGAGTGAGAGTCAGCACGTGCTTTTTCAACACCCCTCTGAAAACCCACCAGGGAGAGCAGTGGCTGTCACAGGCAGAGCTGGGACAATGGCTGCAATACTTTGTGGTACGTTAGTCCTTATCCTCCAGGACTTCAGTGTGTACAGCCTCACGCTTCATCTCTACCTTTTCTTCTGCTCTTCCAACTCATTTCGGTCTTACACGCACACAGGGGAAACCACATCTTATGACAACCATGCTTGAGGGCTGGGTCTGTATCTCAACCCACCTCCACCTAGTTAGTGACACACCTGGACCTCTCCCAGACTTCCACCAGTCAAAACTGTGAAGTGCTTCATCCCACCTAGAGCACCAGAGACCTGGTGCAGACCTTATCACAGAGAGGATGCTTCACAGTTCAACAAGCAGAACACACAGCAGTGGCAAAAGCACTTCCCTGGCAGCACCCCGCGGGCTACGCTTGGGCGTCTGTTGGCTCACCCTCCCTTTCGGGACATTCTTTCAACCATAATTGGGCAAAAGCACTATTTTCCTCACTGCAAGACAAACCTCCAGAAGTCTTTGCTGGTACAGATCTGTGAGCAAAGTCCTCCCAGCAACACCCTCAGCTGAAGGAGGTACCCACAGTCCTGAGCCCTCTGCTGCTAACCTTGCTGCTGGCAGGTTTCAGCTCTGTCTTCTGGGGGTAAAGTCTCCCATGACCTCTGCTATAAAACAGAGTTACATGATGGGTGTAAAATCAAGTTTGTGGTTTTGTTGGCAATTCCTCAACAACTGAACCAGGAGATGCTCACAGCAGACACAGATCTTTGCTATCTGGTCACTAGCACACAGGGATAACACAGTAGTGTTTCATTAAAAGGAATCAGAAGTGCTCATATTTGTAAAGGTTTTACAAAGCGGTACCAGTACTTCTTCCATTTCTGAGATCAAATGTAATTTAAAAAAATGCCCACTTATAATAGCTTGAGCTACTGAACCACTTAAGTATCTATCTCCACACCTGCAGCAGCAATCTCCTCAGGACAAGGGGACAAGGCTGCCTGGGTCAGCACATTCAATAGCCAGAATGGAATGTTGCATCACCTCTTACAAATGAAGAAGAAAAGCAGCTGGGAACCCATGAGTCCTCCATGACTTCTGAAAGACCCTTGGTAACAAATGGCTACAAGTGTGCAGGAGGCAACCACTAGCCATGACAAAGATCTGAATGGGAGATTAGAGATGATAAAGAGTTCAGCCACACAGAAAAGCCTTTTTTTGTGTGAACATTGCCAGGGCAGAGCACTCCCAACCAGCTGACTTCTCTTCCGAAAGAAACAAAAGGCACTTGTTGTATCTGGTGAGGATGTAACCACTTTGGAGTTTCCCGTAGACCCAGCGAAGCATGTAACAAGGGCACATGAGCCATGCAGTGATTACCATCCCATCCATTGGAGAGAAGCTCCAGATAAGCCTGACTGGGAGCCTAATTAGTACACCTTTCTTTTTAATTCTTTAATTCTTTCAATTCAATACAAAACAGACATGTGATATTTGCCCATCTGCTGGAAACTGGTGCTCACCCAGGTCTCCATCCCACTGTTCACACCCAAGTGGGCACCATTTCACCATCCATGCTGCTGGTGGGCTCAAACAAGGGCCTCTTTCTTTCCTCAGGTTCCATACGCAGGCGTGTGGCAGCAAGGAAACCATTAGCTCTCTCACCAGCCCACGTCTAGCCTCAAAGACCTGCAAGATCTATCATAGTTACGAGATGGAGTTGCTGCTCCATCTCCAGAGCTGCTCAGCTGCATCCTGATGCACAGCCCAGTGTTGGACTCCCGCACTGGGCATGACCGCAGGATTCCTGGGAAACTGAGAAACTCTGCTGCAAACTCGCTTCTTGCCTTGGCCAAAATGAACCATGGTTTCCATGATCGGCTTGGTCACTGTGAACCATCCCAACCTCCCAGAGCAGGGCTCAGTCTGAAGCTTGCAGTCACTTTTTGCTACCTTTTATTTTTGAATTTTAGTCTACAGCATTAGTTACTAGCTTAAAAAAAAAAAAAAAGGGGGGGGGGAATCACTAAGTCAGCTACAAAAATAATCCTCCTGCTCATCACGTTGTTTTTTTATCTTAGACCTATTCTTTAAGCTTTCAGGATCTAGGCTATCACCATGAAGGCTAAAAACATGCTTTATAGTCAAACAAATGCTGAAATTCTCACAAGACTACATCACTCCAGGAGCAAAGGAGTTGTGCTAAAATTATAAAAGTGGCTAACAGAGAAATTAATTAGATACTACAAAAAAAAAAAAAACAAAACAAAACAAACCAGAAGACACCAGCCCCTTATTTTTCAAAGATAGAATCAACCAATTCAAGTCACCTCCTTTGCAATTTGTATTTGCTTTCATCAGCCCCCCACCACCACAGCCTCCCGAAATCCTTTTATTAAACTGGATTTGCAGTTCTCCCTGTTAAACCATCCAAACTGCCACCGCTTCAGCTCCAAGCAGGTAGAGATGTGCCACCTACCACTGTGGAGATGGTGAAGTTGGTCCTCTGAAGACACCCGTGGGACAAAGACTCCATAGACAACACCACTGCTGGCTAAGTTTGATCACTGCAGCACTGGACCAACGCAGCTTTCCCCCCACAAACACCAAATTGATTTGCTGATTCAACGAGGCCAAAAAGGGACATTTCTGAGCCCACTGCTCCACTCCGTGCTCCTCTGGACCAGCACAACTCATCAACCCAAAGGATACCACACACTGCTCTTGTTGGGAATGTTTTCTGATGGGTAAATCAAACAAGCCCCAGGCTAGCTGAGAAGCAGTGAAGGGGTAAGGGCCAAGAAGGAAAAAGTAATTTTTTAATGAGTGTAAATCACCCCTTGCACAGCCGATGCATTTCAAGCTTAATATTTGGTTCTTTTTAACTGAATTCTCAGTGGCTGCCTTCTCTGAGAAGCAGACAGGAGCCCAGTGGCAATGACTTTCCCCCTACACTGTCACACTTGGCTTGAGGTCCGAGCATCCCCACAGAGCCCAGGAGAAGCCCACGTGCTCCAGAGCTGGCACATGGCTCCACAAAGGCAACTGAGGTGAATATTTCAAAACATCTCTGGGAATAGCAGCGCCAAGACATTTTGGCAGATTAGGCTCTGTCTTCCTGTTACTTTTTTTAAAGCTCCCACTTATTAAGGGCACATGTTCAATATTCCGTAAATAATAACAGAAGGTGTTTGCCATTAAACTGAAGCCCACGGAATAATTTGACTCATTTCAGCTGGCAAATCCAAATAAATGCCTGCCCTGCTGTTCCAGGCAGCTTTAGTGTGCAGCTCAGTGAAGTCAATGGGCACGAGCTCAGGACCTTCTTGAGGTGAAAGAAAATATTATTATTAGCAAAGATTTCAGCGTAGGATCAGGCTTCATCCCAACATAGATGTTGCACTGGTTTAACTAAATCCAGCATGGAAAAGTTTTATTTATTGCATCATACAGTTACATTATGAACTTACAGCCCAGGACTCATTTTTCTGCTGATATCCAAGAGTGAATCCCTTTTCTGCTGATGCAATGATTCCCATCAAGGACTGGGCTCCATCTCTACCTGCCCCATCCCATGTGTTTATGATAGGATGTTTTTTTGTTCACTGCCTGGTACCTGCAGAACACTCCCTACCACGCACCACAGTGTTAATCTTCCTCACCAAAAGCAAGTCAGTCCTACCAAGTCTCCGTTCCCATCACTCTGCTTTCGGCTACATCATCTCCATCCTTTGTGAAGATTATTGCAGCCACATCAAGAGGGAAAAAACAGAAACATAAAAACCAACACCCCTGAAAACACGTCTGGCTCCTGTATAACCTTCTCTGTGTTTGCCAAATAAATATAAAGCCTGCAGGGAAGTGCAGGGAACCAGCTGTTTGCTCCTCACCCACGGAGTTGCCTCTCACCAGCCCTGCACCATACAGAAACAGTGCAGCAGTCAGGCTCTGGCTCAGCCAGGCGGATGGATGGATGACCTCCCCAGGTTGGCATCCCCATCATTTTGATGCCTGAATGTGCATACAAACCCAACAACCTTCCTGCAACCTAAAGAGGAAAATTTTTAATTTATAATCCAAGACTGATGATGTATTGTACCTCTTCACACTCATTTATTGCTACTAGTATTTTTATTTTAGTCATGTCCTGGCTCTTAAATGGTTTGGGTTTGAAGGGACCTTAAAGATCACCTAGTTCCAATCCCCCTGCAATGGGCAGGGACATGTCCCACTAGACCAGGTTGCTCAAAGACCCATCCAACCTGGCCTTGAACACTGCCAGGGAGGGGGCAGTCATTAATTCCTTTGGGCAACCTGTGCCAGTGTCTCACCACACTCACAGTAAAGAACTCCTTTCTAATATCTATTCTAAATCTCCCCTCTTTCAGCTTACAACTGCTCCCCCTTGTCCTATCACTATATGTCCTTGCAAAAAGTCCCTCTCCAGCTTTCCTGTAGCCCCTTCAGGTACTGGAAGGGTGCTATAAGGTCTCCCTGGTGCCTGGGGCTGAACAACCCCGACTCTCTCAGCCTGTCTCCAGAGCAGACGTGCTCCAGCCCTCTGACCATCTTCGTGGCCCTCCTCTGGACTCACTTCAACAACTCCATGTCCTTCTTATGCTGAGGACTCCAGAACTGGATACAGTACTCCACGTGGAGTCTCATGACAGTGGAGTAGAGCAGGAGAATCATAGAATAGTTTGAGTTGGAAGGGACCTGTAAAGGTCATCTAGTCCAACTCTCCTGCAATGAGCAGGGAGATCTTCAACTGATCAGGCTGCTCAGAGCACTGTCCAACCTGACCTTGAATGTTTCCAGTCCAAAAGGTCCCTTTTAATTTGCAGAGATGATGCTGCCCTGGAAGGTGCAGGGTTCACTCTACCAACACATCTCATGGTCAGGCATCACTGCCCCCTTTGCTCTTTGCCACAGCCCCGCCCCACCAGTGGAAGCACTGCCTCTGCTGTGGTGCCAAGACAGAGATGCGGGTGAGTGCTCTTTGATTTGCTCCAGAAAAAAAGGGAGAAAAAAAAAGGTAGGGTTGGATAAAGCTGTTTAAATATCAATCTGAGCTCATTAGATGGGGAGGAAAAACGCCTGGAGCCTGTACAACTGCTCCTGCAGCACTGACCATTCACCACTTTCATGGCTCTCCTGCCCCAGGCTCAGCTAAAACCTCCACACAGGCTAGTCAGCAGGAGAAAGGCCCACCACCACATCTGCCAAACCCACACGTCAAGTCAGGGATGTCTCTTACCTACTGTGCAAACACATTAACACCAAAAGCAGATCCATCTGTCACCACCAGCCAGAAGCACCCGAGTTGTGCCCAACGCAAAGCTGCTGCCTGTGCTCTGAGCTTTGCTTCTCTCCTTCCCAAGAGCTGTTTAAGAACATCAGCCTTTCTTAAGCATCTGACTGACCCTTGCCAGGAGCAAACAGTCCCACTTCAGCCTCTCCATTAATTTCAATGGAGTCAGGATTTCTCTCTCATGGTCATAACCTGCTCCAGGGACACAGCAGGTGAACAGAAGATCTGTTTTCACGTAGATGCCCATTCTTTATCACAAAGGATGGAGGGCGATTGTTGCAGGTGATACTATCTTTCCTTAAATGAAGCAATGTTAGCCCCAATCCTTAAGCTCTCAGGGCTGTTTAGCTGAAATACCCGAAGTAACTTCCTTCTGAAGACTGCTCATCAAGACACCCTTTCTGCCAATCTCCTTCCCAAGCTGAACTCATTTCCCTTGGGGATGGTGCTGGAGCAGAAGTCAGTGGCCATTCCAGACTACTTTCTCCATTTACTTAAGATAGCAAACGCAAAGCTGATACATAATCAGACTGCAGGATGTCTTTGGTGAAGGAAGCTCACGTGATTAAATAAAGAGAAAAGAAAGAAGGAGGGGTCACAAACACTAACAATTGACCTTCATGATTCAGGGATAACAAACAGGAAAATAACTTCATTTTTTTTATAGGAGATTAAATTTAATCAGTTCTTTCTAAAGAAGATGACACCTCCTGCCCTTCTCTGACCAATCCAACGCTGTTTATCCCGGAGTCAGGCTATCAGATTAGACACGTTTGTGGCTGATGCAACCCAGCAAACCGAAGGCTGCGGTACACTCGGCCACCGGCGTGTGCTCCTGCAGCCACCACGGCACAGCACACATGGTCCCAAGGCTGCCCCATGATCCTGAGCTGCCGGGAGGTGGGTGGCAGCTGTGGCATGATGCAGCAAGGCTATAAAAAGCTGAGGACGTAGCCGGGAAGGCAGTGGCTGGCTTGCGCCAGCAGCGTGCCAGCATCACCTTTCACCTACATCTGCCGAGCCGCTTTCCTGATAAAAGATTATCTTGGAAAAACAAGTTCTGTCACGGCTGCTTGCTCCAACAGGTCCCAGGAGCAGAGCTGCGTCCTCATAAGACACAGCAAGTTAAGGACGGGGAGGGGGAGACCCTGTGCCCAAAGCCATCCCCCAGGTCAGGGGGATCAGAACAGGCTGTCAAAGGAAAAGGAAGCCCATTCCCAAGCCTGTTCCCACCCCCAGCAGCTTCTGCTAGGGTTCAAGCCCCTCCATCCCCCTGCAGAGGCTGCCCCCACACTGTGGTATAAGCAAAAGCCCTGGCAGCTTCAAGCCAAAGACTGATGCCTCCTTCCCGAGACAGGTCACCAGGGAACAGCACAACCAGGACATCACTGGAGATGCATGTGGAAAAGCCCCGATGGCTTTCCCAACTCCATCTCCCTGTCTCTCTGGCCCGGTAGCAAAACACAAAGGACACAGGACCTAAGAGCCAGCAACAGAGAGCTGGGAGATCCAACTTAGGAGACTCACAGAGGAAAAACATATCAGAAGTGCATCAGCCCCACAGAAACATGTCAGAAACAACCATCAAGAGGATGTTTAGATTCTCATCTGATGTTGGTTTCATCAAAATACTCTCACTGCCTCCTGTGCTGGACCAGGCTGTTCATGCCTGGTCATAACTCAGCTTTGCCCTCCTCCATGTCCTCCCCAGAGCCCAGCTGGCTCTGGTACCTGGCTGCTCTGGCTCCCACACAGCATCCTGGGCATCACGAGCACTGCAAGGCTGATTTCAGCTCGGCAAGACAAGTCCAGATCTTTTCAGCCAAGCCAATGTGTTCACAGGATGGACCTCTAAGCTATCGGAAGTGCTGGAGGCAGCGAGTGAGACATCAGAAAACTCGAGAAGAAGTTATGTTGTTAGCTGTTAGTTGCTACATTTTTGGTCTGCCTATCTCGGTTCACATCGATGGCAATTTTTCATTTATTTACTTTGGTTTCTACCTTCTTAAAGTCCTTTTACACCCCATGCAAGTCATCCACATGTTATCACTATGTACTCTTCATCATACCCCCCAAAAAAAAAATTACCAGATTCTCGATTATACAAAAAGCACAAACCCAAGTTTTTTCCTGATGAGTAAACTGATATCTGAAAGGAAAAGAGCCTCACACAATATAGTAACAGGGCTGCAAAAATAAGACTGGGAGAAGAGTCAGGACTCTTTAGGAACATACTTTCAGGAAGAGAGTGGAAAGATCTTGGCAGGTATTACCATTTTTTCCTACCTCAAAAGCAGCATGGATTAACAGTGTCGATAAAAATGACCTGAAAACCTATACTGGAGTGCCTTGGCCTTGATTTTGATCTTGAGATAACCTGGACCAAGCGCAATAATAATTTTTAATGCTTATTTTTAGAATGCATTACCTTCAAACCTCCAGACCTGCCCTTTAAATAGTTCGACACGTTAGATACCTTTTCCATTTTTTTCCATGAGGCTGAAAACACGATCTGTGAAGTCACATTTATCAAGAGAGACTTGTCCATCATCGCTATCTCAGTAAGCACATTTCCAAGGAAAGCGGTGTTCATTTCACAGCAGATGCAGGCTTTCCCACCACCTACTACCAGGAAATGTATCATGTCGATATCCAGACATGCCAAAGCCAGCCTGTGCTTTCCACAGCTATACCAAAGTTCTGGCCTTGAGTTCACAGAAGTCCAGTATAGCTGGTAACTTATTCTTGCCAACATGAGCCAAATCTGTGTAAGAACTCACTCTCTTCAGGCATTATTTTCTCACAGCTGCTGACCTTGGTCCAGCTGGCTACTCAAGTTGGATGCAAAGGGCTTGTTGCAAGCAAGGCGTAAGCATGTGCACCAACTCTGAGCACGTTTTTACTTTATTTGAGGAGGTCTGTGCACTCTCAGCCAGGTTTGGGAACATGCACAGCTGCCACACAGCCCCCCGTGCAGTTCATGTACCTGCATCACCACTAGTCAGGACCCAAAAATGAGGGAAATCACCATTTTTCCTTGAATTGCAACAGTCACATTGGCAGAGATCTGCATGAATGCATCCAAGTGAGTACCAGGACATTCCATCTTCCTGTCTTTCTATGAGCATTCACGGCAGCGTAAACCACTGAAGACCACACGTGGGACTGAGACAGGTGGTGGGAATCCATTCTCTGACCCTAACACAGCGTAACGGAGCAGTGAAAATAGTCCCACTTGTGGGACACCAGGGGAAGAGAGACCTTGTGATCCTCAGCTGCCTTAGCATCACCACTTCCTGCCATCCTTCACTTCCTTGTGGCTCCCCAAAAAGGACCTCTGTGAAACTGCCTACTAAATCCAAACCCTCAAGCATCCCCATGAACACGCACAACCCAGAAGCCTGCAGTTTACTGTATATTAAGTGATTCAGTTGCATTAATGAAGTCCTATTCATTAGGATGCCCTGAAGCATGTTAGGTCAAAATACCTAAAGATCACAGCCCTGCATATCTAAAAGGACCAGAAATAACTCTGAAGAATGTGAACCCTCCAGAGACCACGTGATGAGCCTTCCAGAGAAAGGGATGGCTTTTAAACACAGTGACACAGAAATCAGCAGATGAGATCAAAACCAACCACCACCCTTCCTCAGCATCCGGTCTCCAACCTCAAGACTTTTTGGAGAGCAGATCCACAGAGCTGGCAGGCATGAGAGGACGCTCGTGGCCAGCACTCACCATTGGCATGCACAAATGACTCGCTGCATTCTACAGCTTAATTAAATCAACAGTTTAAACTAATTTCTCATCTGCAACTGATAACAGCTGAGGAGCTGACACAGTTCCCCTTCTGCCACCCACGGCAAGCAAGACAGCCTCCAGGAAGCAGAGCAGACAGCTGACAGAGATGACAGTATCTACCACGGCAGTTGCATCGCTGGGAGACCACCTGCCACAACCCCTAGAGGTCCATTTAACCACAGGGTCACTGCTTAAATCTATCATGTACTTCCATGTAGATTTATATATTTTACCTCAAATAGTTTTCTTCTTGTGTTTTTGCCCCATCAGGCCGAATCTCACCAGGGTATAACCATGTCTGGCAGCAGAGGAGGGTGCTAACTCCCTTAGTCCAGGTGAGTTGAAGTGAGATAGCTCAGGCTTTTGCTACACACCACTCTCCACCCCTCCTCCTCGAGGAGAACACAGAGCACCACCAGCAACCAATTTCAGGTGACTTTAATGTGCTGGGTTACAAGGTACGACAATGCCTGAGCTGTTTCACATGGTGGTCTCCATTCCCATGTCCCCAAACAAACTCCAGAAGGGCAGCATGGGTTGCTGGGCCTACAAGTGCTTAGACCACCCCAGGTAAACCTCCTGCAAGTGAAAACCTTGCATATTATACCCCTGTGGTTTTGTTGCATCTTGACCTCACCCTCACTGTGGACTCTCCGATTTGGCAGCTCAGTTGCTGGCTCTACAGACATGAGTTCCCATCATCATCTTGTACCTCCAGTCCTTCATAAAGGCAGGGCCACCCAGCACGCCAGGAGGCAGTGAGCATGAGCAGGTTCTGTGCTTTAATAAACAGAGGTATACCTGGTTTTAGGAAGTCACCGAGGCAAAGCTTCAGGTCTTGAGAATGGTCCTTTCCACTGCCAACACTGAGGAATAATAAAAGCTGGATGAGGAAATGAGGAGAAAAATAAAACAAACACCCACACCATCACATTGTGGTTCATTTATTGTTTCAAACAGCTGCAGCTGAAGTTCTGCTTCTGTTTTTACTGGCTTTTCTCTTTTTTCTCCTTCCCTTCCACACAAATGAAATGAAGCATAGAAAGCAAGGGCCCTGTCAGCGTCTGTTCTGCACCGACTGTTCACTCCTAAGGTCCAGCCAGGGAGATGGACCTCAAATTACAACCACCACAAATACTACTGGATAGATAAACATCTTTGAGAGATAAAGCCCTTATTTACAGCACAGTACACCTCTACTTCTAACTGCACCACTGCAAAGAGCATCTTTGTCCATCTACAGCCAGAGCTTGTCCTGACTTCATTGCATGAGTAGCTGGAGTTGCAATAAACCCACAACGCACAGGAGGACCTGATGAAAGCCAGGTGAACCATGGTATTGTTTAAAAGCTTTAGTGTTTCACTTCAGCTCCTGTGACGCCCATTTAAAAAGATGCAAATGGTTTAACCAAAGAACTGAAGCACTCAAAGTCTGCAGAGAACTGTAAGTAGAAATTTCATCTCATCAGCAGAAAGTCTATTATGAACAAACCCACAACAGGCTTACAGCTGTATCTTCTTAGTCATTACTGCCACTATTATAACCAAAAATAACTATGCCAACATATTACATTTACACTTTATATCACATATTGTCAAACAATCCTGGTAAAGAAGACTCAATCATGAAAAATAAACAGCTTTCATTGATGCTCCTTCTAAGTACTGCACACTTTTCTGCAAAGATGCCAAGCTTGGGGCATGGTGCCAGGGATGGGCAAAGGTCAGTTTTAGTTAAGGCTGGTCCCACTAGAAATTTCATCACTCTCTGCAGGTGGGCTGGGATCAAAACCCCCATTTCTCCAAGCATAAGGCATCAGAAGATGACCAACAAAAATGAGAATGAGCTGGCTATGAACGACTTCAGACTGGAGCAAGAAGATCAGTATCCATGCCTGGCTCTGGATGCCTTCCAGCAGTAGTGGGGCAGGCAGCCCAATCAGTCTTAAGATGCAGCTTGGTAAGTTATTACTGAGATCATAACCCTTGGCTGCTTGTGAGGGTAAGGAAGAGACCTTCCTGATACCAGCAGTGTTAGGCACTCTTGTGTTCCTCCTCTCGTTAAGCAGCATTTCTTAATTGGCTGCTGCTTATCCTCTATGGCCTAGACACCACAACTTTTACAATCATCCCCTCTGATGGGAACTCATTCCAGACACATAACAGGACAGTCTGGAAACACAGAGCTTTAGATAGCTACTGCAGAGAAAAGAAGTATTATTTACCCCATTTTACAGGTGCAGAAATGAGGACAGAAGGAATCAGTTTCTACACCACAGGGAACCACTTCTCAGCAGTGACCAACATGAATTACACATCAAGCCCAAACCAGTACAACTACCAGCCAGGATAAAACCGCACCATGATGGAGAGTGCCGTGTATCACAGGGATTACCCCACCCCTCCAAGGACAAGAACTCACAGAGCTTTCAAGTGAGCTTGCTCCACCTGATTTTGTCTCTCTGGTGAGACACTGGCCCAGGTTGCCCAGAGAAGCTGTGGCTGCCCCCTCCCTGGCAGTGTTCAAGGCCAGGTTGGATGGGGCTTTGAGCAACTTGGTCAAATGGAAGGTGTCCGTGCCCATGGCAGGGGTGTTGGAATCAAATGATCTTTGTGGTCCCTTCCAATCCAAACCATTCTATCATTCTAAGGTTTTGTTACCCTTCGCCAGCACTTAAATGACAAGCAAAGCTCCACCACCCCTGTCTATCACTGAATGCTTTTCACGTGCATGCTATGATAAATCCCACATAATCTTCTCTATCTGACTATGTTTTAAGAGAGGAGTTGTCCCTACCACCTCTCAGTGTGTCTCCATCCCATTGCCCAGCAGTCCTCCTGCTACAGCAGACACTCTAGTTTCTTATCCCCCAAATAATTCCATCACTTTTTTGGCATGTCTTTGGAGATTACTGCTCAGTGTTCTTCTAAGCCACTTGTTTTCAAAGACACCCAGATACTTTGCCTATACCTTTGATAGGTTTCCAGCTTTCAGATCCATATGTTTAGATAAAAACTACTTTCAAGTCCAAGATTCAGAGTTTAGCCTTCCCGCTGTAGATTTTCAATCACCAAATCTCAGTTAAGCCAGCAAATGCAGCTGCTGGCTTGCCAATGCGTGACAGCATTTCCTTCTGGACATCGCCAGTGGCTCTGATACAACTGCCGGGACATGCAAATGGATTCATTTCTTGTATTCCACTGCCTTCTAACGTAAGGCTTGACTTCAGAGCTAAGAGGGTTTTCATGAGACCAGCAGATTTTTACCAGCCAGTAGGTCTCTACTCACACATCTGCTGAGCAGTCCCATGGGCTCCACAGCGTGCAGTGAATTTGGGACCCCGGCTTTGCCTTCATACTCTCAGCCAAATGAAGGGGAGAGCCCAACTGTATACAGGCACGGCTGCAGCACAGGCTTTACCTGGGCTGAAATGTATCCAGAGAAGGGCAACAAAGCTGGTGAAGGGACTAGAAAATATGTCTTATGGGGAATGGCTGAGGGAGCTGGGGTTGTTCAATCTGGAGAAGAGGAGGCTCAGGGCGGACCTCATCTCTCTCTACAGCTCCCTGAAAGGAGGTTGGGGTGAGGGGGGGGTCGGTCTCTTCTGCCGTGCCCATTGTGAAAGAACAAGAGGAAACGGCTTTAAACTGCAGCAGGGGAGATTCAGATTGGACAGTAGGAAAATTTTTTTCACTGTAAGGGTGATTGGGTATTGGAATAGGTTGCCCAGGCAGGTGGCAGAGTCACCATCCCTGGGGGTGTTCAAGAGGCATCTGGATGTGGCACTGGGTGATATGGGTTAGTGGTGATGTAGGTAGGGGTTGAACTGGATGATCTTGAAAGTCTCTTCCAACCTCAATGATTCTATGATTCTGTGATTTATTGGCATTGAGAACATACGGAAAAACCTCATCACAGGTTCTCCAGTCTCCATAAAGCATGGGTGCAACCAGCTGGCGACAAATCCAAAGCCAAGCCAGTACAATAAACCACAGGGTACATCCCCTAAAACACTCCAGACATAGCTGCTCAGGAATAACCAGGAGTTTTACTTTTAATCCAGATTAAGGTAGCACCTGGGTTTACTCTGGAATAGAATAAGCCTGAGTTTAGACAGGTCTTGCTGTGCATGACTGGGTTGTCCCAGGTGTGGACGGTTGGGTGCCAATCTCTCGGAGGAGCTCCACCTTCAGCAAAACCTCATCTAGCAGGAAACCTCCCCATCCTTCAAGACAAGAAACTACAGCCATCAACAGCCCCGAGCTGCCAAGGATTACTTAACATTCGGACAATCATTTGCAAGCAAGGAGCCCTGTGAAAGCCAGTAGAATTATGCAAATATAAAGCAAAGAGGAAACGTCAGCATCTCATACAAGTTTGCCCTCATTCTATCACAGCCTCGCAGCAGTAATGTGTTCCTCCCCCAGCAAAGCCGCTGGGATCATGTCACCTGCTTTAATGCACTCATCTTTAGTGTCTTCTACATGCCACGAGTGCATGAATTTAATTAGTATCTCCATTTTATTTAGATGTCGTGTAAGAGGCGGGGTTGCTTGCAAAGGGAATCCATTTCAGAGCCTCAGCCAGGCTCAGCTGGATGGATATTTATTTAAAACATTACCACCCTCCCTGCCTGCTCATATGCCAGGGGTAGCTATCATCACAGCATTGCCAGTCACATCACTTCAGCAGGCAAGACTGGCCCAAGCAGGCTGGCTGAGACAGCAACTGAAGGCAGCAATCAGTCAGGCTGGGGGAGCAATCCTATATTAAGGTGCTGGATTTGACTGCAAAAAGGTCTGTTTGCATTCCAGGTCAGTAAAGCAGAGCAGAAGCACTTACTCCAACACCTGCATTGCTATAGGTAATGTAGCTAAAAAAAAATAAAGAATTAAATATCAAATAAGTGAAGATTTTTCATACAGACAAATGCTTTAGTATTTAAAAAATACAAATTTCACTGTACCATCCAAAGTCTTCCTTTCCTCCTTAAATCTCACACACAGAGGGGAAGAAAAAAAAAATCCATATCCAGAGACTTGCAAATTCCCCATCCACACACCCAAAGGCATATTAACTACTTTCTGCAGACAAGAAACCAAGGCATCCCACATTTGCCTTGGCTTGATGTGTACTTAAGATGTGCCAGGAGTTGGTAAAATGATGAAAAGAAAATTAAAAGAAAATTTAGAATACACCCACAGCACCAACCAGTGCAGTTATCCTGATGAAATGCAATCAATTTAGAAGCAAGTCTATGGAGGCAGCAGGGAGGGAAAATCAGAAAAAAAAGCTTTTTCTTGCTGAAGCAGCTTATTTTTTTATGGGAGCCAGTTTCAGCTGCCTGGCCGAAGAGCTGTTCACAGAAGCAGGGAAGTGGATAACATCACCTGCTATAGATGACATCTGCATTGACCAAATCTGAGTTGCCACCTCCAGCTGCTGCCTCCTCTTTTCCTACATGGAGGTAGCAAATGCCATCAGGGCTGAAAAACAGAAAAACAACCTTACACGAGGTGAATAAAAACAAAAAAACCCTATAAACTTCATAGTGTGTATTGTTGCTCCACCTGAGCAGTTTTAGGTGTAGGAAACCCAAGGGGCAGTGAAACTCAGATCCAGCACCAGGAACTCCGAGCTGCCACTCCTCAACTGAGATGCTACCAGCTTTTCTCTGGGGAGGAACATTTATCCTATCACCAATATCTGTAATAATGAAAAATAAATTAAGGACATCGTAAGGCAAAAAGAACAGTTTCATATCCCAACAAAACACTTTGCTCACTGAAGTTTAAATCACTCACACCACTCTTCTGTGTGTGCAAGTACAAATGTGCATCCTTGCATTAAGTTTTCAATTCCACACACTATCATCAAAGGAAATACTAAAAAGTATTTTTAATGTATACAGAGTCTAAATCAGCAGCTCATATTGGTAATGTAACATAAATAATGTCAGTTACTTAATCCAGGAAATTAATTAGTTAGAATAACCAGACAGCCAAAGCTTGGCTCCCAAAGCAGAAGCTGCCCTTTCTGGGGGGACCAGCTCTGCCACCCACGACTTAACCCCCTCTGGCCACCACTGTCTCTCAACCACAGATCTGGGGACATCTGCTGCCTCTTAACCCTGCTGCCTCTGTGAACAGGACCAGTCCCAGGGACTCAGTTTGACAGCCCATCCCTGGCCCTACTATGGTGTAAGCAAAGGGCTGGGGCACGTACGTTTTATTAAATGAGCATTGATATTACTTCTTTTGGGGAGGGAGACCTAATCAAAAGGAATTTAACACAACCAGAATCACCATGAAATCTGAATCTAAAAGCATGAGAGCTGACTGACAGAACAAAATGCCAAAAATCAGATGCCTTGTAAAAATACACAGATTTCAAGTTCCTCAGGGTCTTAGGCTCCTACAGGTAGCTGTAGGAACATCTCTGGGCAGATGACAGCTAGTTCATTTCAGTATTTATACTGCCTAGATGTGGGTGCTGGGTGGCCATCACCGTATTAAATCCCCTTCATAAATCATTTTGTGATGCTCAAAGTGCAGGTGCTGGTTGCAAAATAGGGGTATTTTAAGGACACCCCTACCCTACCCAGGCCCCACTGCCCAGTGGTGACAGAGCCACAGAGACACAAACAGCTGCCAGCGGGTGGTCCTCCCCCAGCATGTGTTCCCCCTGCAGCCACCCTGCTGCCACTGGCAGCTGGGGGTTTTGAGGAGGGGGGTTTGCAGGGTTTGGGCTCGGCAGGGACAGGGCTGCATTCTTCATGGATGAAACAGCAGAGAAAGGGCCCTTGCTGATTCTCTGTGCATTAGTCAGCACGCAGGAACACACACACAAAAAAACAAGCCACAAAGCCAATCCGCTCAGTAGTATTAGGGATTATGACTCAGAGGTATTTTTCTTCCTCCACCTCGTGATTTATCCGGTGCAGACTCACAGCTCAGATTCAGAGCAGCCTCACCGTTCTGGGCTCCCTCTGCCCAAAATCCCACTAAATAATCGCCCTTTGCAGTCAGCGGTGAAGAATTCAGGGGCTTTTTTCCCTCTTTCCCTGCCGAAGTGGGGCCGGAGGGGGCGAGCGCTGCACGCCTGGATCTCAGCACAGGCAAAGCCAGCACAGCCCCGTGGGAGCCGCATGACCGGCCACGAGCACAGGCACAGCCCAGGAGGGAGATAAATGGGATGTTATTCATGGCACAAGGGATGGCTGGCGGCAAAGTGCTTCCTGGGAGGTGCGGAGGAAAACACTGGCAGGGGGGTACAACTACAGAGAGGCAGCAGCCACTTGCTGGTGACAAAAAGCATCCCACGCAGCAGCAGTGCCTATCTGGAGAGGATCTATTTTAACCCCTGGGATGGGTTAGTTTGCTGGGAAGGAATCCAGAAGTGGGATGGTGGGGCCACATGTGGTTTATAGCTAGAGAGACCATCTTCTGCCTTCTCTGAGCCTTCAGCATCACAGGTGATGAAGGATACCTTGCTGCAGGGAATGAGACCTCCAGAAACATCCCACACAGCCTGCCACCCTGCTCATGATTTTTAGGAGGCAGAGGAGCTGTAGTTACAGAGCAGACTGCTGTAAAACAAGGGGAAAAACATTATTTAGTGGAGGACGTGGCCTGAGCAGCCCCATCTCACAGTCAGGATCCCAAGCACAAAGTGATCCAGGCTGGGCTGAACCAAACAAAAAGTCTCGTGGCCCCTTTGCATTTGGATAATAATAACAGCAGATAAATTCCACATTTCAAACAAGGGTAAGACATTAAACAGAGCCTTTGTAGAGAGATTATGCGGAATAAAAAACCCAATAAATCCTTATGTTCTTGGACTTGAACTGATTGGCAGCAAAAGCCAGAGAGCAGGGCCTCCTTTCACCCAATCCACCACGATGCACTGCACAACCAAGTGCCTTGGAGTTCAACAGCTTGCCCAAAAGATGAGAGCTACAAAACATGAAGTACAGATATATCTAAGAGACCTTCCTCCAAGTCCCCTGCCAAAATCACTGTGTTCCCAAGTTGCCATGCATCTACGAGGTCCCCTGCTTGTGCTACCCCACTCTTCCCAGAAGGACCAACTAAAGGCACTCAAGCAAGCTGAAGATGCCAGGTGAGAAGCACCTCACCTCCTCCAGCAGGACAGGCTGGGCAAGCAGAGCTTCAATAAAACAAGGTGAAGAAGTAGCAAAGATATTGTTTTCCCTTATAGAGCTGTACAGGGAGAAGTCACAAAAGCATTAATCTCTTTCCAGGCTCCTAAAGAAGGGATATTTGAGTCTGAAAGCCAGAAACAAACATTAGTAAGGCAGGAAGAAGAATGAAGGGGGGGAATCTCTTATCTAGATTTTTTTTTTTTTCACTTAAGGCTACTTCTGCTCTGCATGCTCCAGAGGAAGGCACTGACTCAAAGGGCAGTTTTCACCCTTTCCACATACTCCTTCGATGCTGAGGTTCATATCTACTGACCTAGCACAGAGGCACCTCATACTCCTGCCCCCCTGACCTCCCAAGGCCAGACTCTACAACAGGCAGATACACAGTTTTAGCCAAAATAATGAATATCAATAATTATGATTCCATGTAAATACCCTCTTCTTTAAAAAATAGCTTTTGGATTAATGATTTAAGACAACTAACTTCAAAGAATTTACTATACGGAGGTCAACTCAAGGTCCACCAGTGGATGTTGATGTCCCGTAGGGCAGCAGGTAAACTAAGAGATGCATTTTTCATGTTTAAAACCACACCCTGGAAACAGTGTTTCTGCTGCATAGAAAAAAATATGTGCTTTAATGATTAAGGATCTAGTAAAAGTGACTGGTGCAGAGGGACTCATCTTCTGCAGAGGAAAGCCTACCCTGTCACAACCAAATTATCAGTTAACACTGCTTCATTTTTGGAATAAAATCCAGCTGCAATATTGCATCATATCACAAGGAAACCAGCACACCTAAGGCCAGGGTTGCTCATGCTTCCAGTTATCTTCAACAGTAAAATAAAGAACATTAATCCAAATAACATTTGCTAGAAAGAGCTCTCAAATGTACTGAGGAGTTTCTAAACCTTATTTTCTTACCCGGATTACAACATTCCTTATGTAAGAGCTGGTGAGACTGCAAGTTCTGTTACCTGTCCAGAAGAAAAGACACCTCACCCTTACACAGCCATGGGTCACCTACACCAAGGGAAAGGCAGCAGGAGGTACTGATGGAAGGACAATGACTGCAAAAGGACAAGCAAGAGCTGGGAGAAGACAGACAGTAAATAAAGAAAGGAGAGAAGGTATTTATGAGTGTGAATCACACGCTTCCCCAGACATCTTTCCATTAATGATGAATATCATAATTCTCCTAAATAATGCATGGAAGATTTGTTTAATCATTTAAAGGCATCATCAATAATAAATACGTCAGGTCCAGATGCTAACCTCACCATTCCTCCAGCTCAGGGACTGTTGTAAGGAAAAGACTAAGATCACTGTCACTTTTTAATTTTGGAAAGATGCTTCAGTATCAGAGTCGGGAGAACAAAGGAAGTACCCGAGACCAAGGAATAGAAATCTGAGTGTGTGCACGCCCTGCGCAGTGTAAAAGCTCTTTACACCACAGCTGCCATTCCTGTGCGATAAAGCAGCAATGAAAGCGCAGGTCTTATTTACTCAAGCGAAGGGCGTACCAGCAAAGGTATGCACTGATACAGCTAGGCACACTTAAGAGGAGAGCCCTCCCCACTGGCCAGGAGAAGGTCCCTCACCAAGGACCCACAAGGATAAGGAAGGGTCTGCACCAGGGGCAGCCCATCCATCACTAGCAGCACAGCAGGCACAAGGGTGATGCCATGTCTCAGGGTACCCAGCTGCTACGCCAGCACTAAGACCGCATCTGGACAAGAAGGAGAAAATGATGCATGACAACTTTCAATACTGCATTTCTCAGGAACAAAGAGCAAAAGGAGATTTAAGAGCTTTATTGCTGAAATGCTGCCTACAAAACCGACCATGCTTCCAGGAGTATCCTCTACAGTACCAAAATATGAGGACAGGTTTTCCAGCTCATCTTGATCTGGAGATCAAATCCTCCGTGCCACCCGTCACCTCACCAGCACAAGAGTCACACCCTCCCCGAGGTGTGGACTGTCTCGACATGATGCTCTGCCATGACAAAATCAGAATCCCAAGGACCACTGCTGCCACAGCAATCACAGCCACTGAAAACAATGGATAATCTGTGCAGGGGCAGTGGGTCCATTAGGGGATGTCCTACTCACAGTATGGAAGAAAGGAAAGGAAAAAGAAGTCAAAATCCAAAATTATGGGGACACCATGTTTCCAAAATGCCAGCACATTTTCCAGAAAAGCCTTTTCCTTGCAAATACAAGAGGGGCACAGGAAGCAGGGGAATAAATCTGCATAAAACTGGCATAGTTTTCACTTCCAGAATAATTTTCCGACATCCCTAAAATAAAAGGGGCAGGTGACCACCATCAGGGAAGATGGAAACCCAGTGCACAGAGCGATCACAAGCATGCAGTGTCTCACAGCAAGGAAACCCAGCCTGCTGCCTCTGCCAAATTTCTATCAGGGGTTGGGGTAGGACAAAAGGTTTGTGCCACCAAACCATGACTTGTATTGTTTCAGCTTTTCTCTTTTCCCTTGGAGTCACTCTTCCGATACAGAATCTGTACTATTTTAAGCAACTCTGCTAAAGAAAAAAAAAAACCAAAACCAACAAAACAACCCCAGGATTTAAAGCCTGTTTGGGCTGCCCATAAAAATCTTTTCCACTGGAACAGATTTAAACCTGTGACTCAAAATGAGTTTACAATGGAGGGCTGATTATCAAGAGGACCAGAATATCCTCTTATTAGAAAAATGTTTACTGGGCTTTCCTGAACTTTACACAGTGGTATTAACTCAACGGCTTGTTTGGTTGCATGCAGGCAATAGTGGTTGTCTTTGACACAGGGAAAAAAAATACGTATTTTAAAATACAGAAGAAGAGCAGGTATGTTTGTGTGAATGTGTGGTATGTGTAACCACACAGGTACATACATGCATGAACACACACATCCGTCTGATTACTGTCAACAAAAGACATATCGGAAAGAAATACACAAAATCACAAAAAAAAAAGGTTGGGAAGGATCAAAGGATGCACTGCACCTGCCTGCCTCGAGTAAAACAAGCCTAATTAAGGCTGTTCTTAAAAGTTATTATTTGTCTATTGCAGTAGCAAGCATCCCGGAGGAAAATCAGGGCCCTATTTGTATGAGTCTTATGCAAATACCTAAGGAAGCCTGGAAGAGATCTACAGTCTACTAGGCTTCAGTTAAACTGATGTAACCCCCTAAGAGCACCCTATACCCATTTAGCTTAAACCTATTTGTTTTAAAGACTTATTTCCATTGGTACAATTATTTATGCAGATAAATTGTTAAAAAAAGGGGAGGGTAGGCAGGATGGCAGCAGCCCAGGTGGAGGCAGGACCACAGTCCAGATCTAGGGATGCCCACCCCGGCACAGAATCACAGAATTACAGAATTACAGAATTCTAGGGTTGGAAGGGACCTCGAAGGATCATCTAGTCCAACCCCCCTGCCAGAGCAGGTTCACTTACAGTACATCACACAGGCACCATCCTTAGGAATCATTTCCTGAGCTCTGCTCGGGTTTTTTTTGTCTCTATCAGTTCCGACAGTCCCTCATCCTCGACCTGCCCTGTGCACACCCCAAAGCCTTGCACCAGGGTTGGCCAATGGTACCTGTGTGCATGGTGCCACCTCCCAATGCGCCCTGTGCAGGCAGCTCCGGCACAGTCGCCTGCCCATTGCTGGGGAGAATCCCTGCCCTTGCTGATGAAGCACAGAGGGGAAAGCATGCGTAAAATGCCCTGCTCGCTGTTATGCAGCAGGGCAGACTAGATTTTAAGGCAACGAGTCATCAGCTACAAGCCTGCAAACTTGGCTTTATGCACATCAGAGCAGCATCATATAATAGAGACGTCTCTCTCAATCCCACTGACTCGGATCTGAACCAGTAAAGGAGAAGTTTTGGAAGGTTTCCTAGCCCATTTTCTAGGTCCTAGAGCCAACAGTTAGTCAAAGTTTGGTCTCCTGGCAAGCTGAAAGAACATATCCAACAACTGCTTCCAAACTTTAGAAATAAAAATATTACCCTGGGGAGCAGAGCACAATGTAAAACTCTTATTTACAAGTTTTCTGGCTGCTCTTTCATCAGCAGAATTTACTGGAAAAACTCAAAAGCAATCATCATTTTACAAGCATGTTTTGTTCCATGCGGTTCCTGCACCCAACTTAACATGGAGAATGTCAACAGGGTGACAGGAGCCGACTGCCTTCTCACCAGCTGCAGCGTGTGCTCCTCTTGCCATGTCAAAAACCCACCTCTCAATTTATACACTGTGCAATCACTATTTTGCTAATCACAGGCTGCTCTGCGCTTCTCAACCCGAATTATTATTATTAGCGCTGGCTCAGCTGCAAAGGCGCCTGCTTTCCAAACACACAGCGCTGGGCTGAAGAACAGGGGCGGGGGGTTAATCCTTCACCACTTGCAGCGTAAGGCAGGGAATGGCATTCTGGCATGTAATTTATTTCAAGGGGAAAAATAACATCTTTCAGGAGGTTTTCCATTTTAAGTTAGCACAGAATCACCACAAAAAGGAAAAAAAAAATACTGGGTAAGGCAACATAACACATACTATGGCCTTCTTTCAATTCACCAGCTATTTTTATCTCTCAACTGCAGCACAGAAACATATTTCACTTAAAAAAACTCTTCAGCTGCTTAAAAGAGACACTCAAGTAGCAAAGGCCACACACTTAGATACTAAGGGAGGAGAAAGAAAAAAAGATTTATTTGTTTAGATGCTGTAAACTGGCTGAAATCTGCCCCTACAACTCATCACCAAGCCCTCCAGTGGGCAGGCATAACTTGGGCACAAGCCAACTGGAGCTTGAAATGCTTTGGTAGAAAACTGTTCATTTGATCTGGCTACTTTTTAGCCATCTAGTTCACTTTCACCTACTTTTTTGTGGGTTTTTTTTTTTCCCCTGAAACATCTGCCTTTGACCAGGGCTGGAGACAGGATGCTGTCTAAGGAAAACACAACCATCTGCCCTGGTACAGCAAGTTTATCCTACTTCAACTCAAAAATGGAGGGCCAGCAGCAGCACAAGCCTTGCCATGGAACTGGGGAAAACCTACACAGTGACAGCTCTGCTTGAAGTAGACCTGGCTTTTAAAATTTTTCCGAGCTGTCTGCCAGGCTACCTCAGCCATGACCTCCTCCTCATCCTTCCCAAGGCAAGGTCCTCTGCATCCCCCGAGCCAACCAGTGTCATTCAGTGTCCCATCCCAAAAGCTGCAGCTACTACAGGAGTTCAGGTGCTACCGTCATGTGCAGTGGACTGACAACACCAAACTCCTGAGTAGATAAACAGCCCATTCCTGAGCCAAACTCAATCATGGCAAAAAAATCCCATTTGGGCATGCAAGGGAAATAGGATAGGACCCAAGTGTCTTGAAAATAGCAAGGCACCCTAACAATTGGCACTAAGTGATCTTCGGGTGCAAGGGCCACCAGCAAGATCAAGTTATGAACACAGCCCGAAATAACCCCTCTTCCAAGAGGGGCTGAGGGGAGGGGGTGGATGGCATGGGACACCTGCACTATTTGGAAAAGCAGTCTGCATTGCAGAGGGGAAAAAAAAAAGAAGAAAAAAAAAAGAAAAAAAAAGAAGAGTCATCCTGAATGAAACACGACACTGAGTGTTCACATTTCATTTAAGAAGCCTCATGTATTATCATCAGCAACAAGAAGGGGAAGGTTGGAGTTTGGTTTCTGTTTATTCACCTTGAAGAGATCCCTTAAAATTGTCTGCTCAGGTTACATCTTTCCATCTCTCTGAAGGAAACCCCCCTCCACAGCTCCACTTGCCTAAACCCAGCTCAGCAAAGCTCACCCAACCTGACCTCGGCAGAGCACAGGCTGGGCACTTTCAGGAATTGCCACCCGTCGAAGAAACCAACACCACAAACCCGGGCTGGGAAGCATCAGCTTTCCAGCATGGGAAACACAGTGCTGAGTCCTGGGATTTTTTGGGGAAAAAAAAACAGCTGTGCAAGCAAAGCCACCCAACTAAATCACTCACTGCAAGGCTGATGCGGCCAGGAATAAAATGTCTGCCATCAAGTGATATTGAGAGTGTTCTTCAGATCGCCAACAGAGTCACAGAATCACAGAATGTCAGGAGTTGGAAGGGACCTCAGAAGATCATCTGGTCCAACCCCCCTGACAGAGCAGGACAACCTAGAGCAGGGCACATAGGAATGCATCCGGTCGGACTTTGAATGTCTCCAGAGAAGGAGACTCCACAACCTCTCTGGGCAGCCAACATCATTTCCCAATTTCAGACCCCTCCATTTCTATAATCGGAAGCAGTTGAAACACTCGGCTTTGTCACCTACGAGTCAGCCTCTAAAGGATGCTGCACTTTGCAGCGCTCACTGCTTGTGCAGAAGTGGGAAGTGCTGTGCAGGATGTGTCTCCAGCTGCACCTCAAATCCCCCACCCCGACTTCCAGTGCTGCCTATCTGCTCTCCCCAGCAGAATTTTCTTACAGGGAGGGGGATTGTGCAAATCGAGCCATCACCGACACGTGCACAATCCCACCTGCTCGACTGCTGATGCGCCTGAAAGCCCTTTGCCATCAGGGCATGGCAGCCCCCACAGGACCTCCGCAAACTGGGGGCACATCTCTCCAGGGGAAAGAAACAGGGTTGAAACCAGGTGGAAACACCCTGGACTAAAATTAGGAGGAGAGAGGTAACAGCAGGAATGCAGAGCCAAGGCTTAGAGTGCAGACCACAACCGCCAAGGAAGGAAGAGGATCACAGGCCACCTCTTAGCATCACCAAGCCCAAGGTGCAGGGGAGAAGTGCTATGGCCATTAACCTCAATTTTATTCTTGACATCTGATCTCAGAAACATCTACTTGGTCATGCCAGCACCAATATGGAGTGGGCAAGGAAAGCCAAAACTGTCAGGTTGACATTCTTTTAGAGAGAAGGGAAATGAGAACAGCTCCAACTCCCTTATTCCTTTTTTTTTTCAAGAAATAAGGGGCACAGCTGTGGCCACTCCTCGAGCCATGAACTCTCAGGGTGTGCAGAAACTTTAACAGGGTGTTTGGCTGACCTGGCTCAGCAAGAGAAAGGAGGAGCCATGCAGAAAAGAAATTATAAAACAACTTGGAGCAGAAACATGTGGACAAGAAGGTAAAGAGTGAAATGCCAGAATCGGAAGGAAAGGGTAAAGAAGGTAAGAAAAAAGGGAAATATACCTACAAAAAACACCACAGGCATAAAACTCTAACATGAAGTGGAACAGAAAAAGAGAAGCAGAGATAAACTAGGAGAGGGAAGCAAAGTTAGAGCTAAACAGGCATGATGCTTTCACATACATGCTTGTATATATATAGAAACACATAGAAAAGTTCCTTGGATATAGATAGATACATACACACACAAGTGGAAAAACTGTGCCATGCTTTGTCTACACTGCCCTGAATAAAAGTGAAGACCTCATGACCGGCCACTGGCTCCGACAGGTCAGCACAGTTTTCCCCTGCATAGCAATGCTTTCTGTACACCTCCTGTACCAAGCTGGCTCCCATGTTTACTGGTATGCAGAGCTAAAACGACACAGAAGGCATGTAAGAAAATTCACACTACAGCAGCACATTTATAGCCATCACATCTCTTTTGTGTGCACAGATAGCCACAGATTCCCAGGAGGAATATCACTGCTATTAGTTATTGGCATTACATACAGCACCACCAAGAGCTTGAGGTACCAAATGTGCCTGTGCTGGGTGTTATATAAAAATAGAAGAGAAAGGCCAGTCTCTGTTGCAGAGACCAAATGACCTAGGGTAAAACCAAGATACAGATAGAAAGTACAAGCAAATAAGGCAAGCTGACCAGAGTGGAACAAAGGACAAGCCGAAGGAGATACCATCATCTCAGCATACATGGCAATTCTGGATGGACACATCTAACAGTCCTGCTTTAAGCAGGAAGCCAGGAAGGAGTCAACCACAACAGAGCATGAGCAGAGACCCATTGGTTCCCTGTTCCCCGAAATCCCACTTAAACCACTAATGGAGATGGTATAAAGATCTCCCATTACTGAAACAACCAGCAGTAAGTAGTAACCCACATGAAAACCACCACATCCATCAAACCACACAGAGAACAACCCCTAACTAACGTGGCCACATCATCCATCATGATCTTGACTTCACAATTCCTCTTCTGCACGCCTGTTTGGTTAAATATCACATTTTGGGATACACAAAACAGATGGGGACCAAAAGTCGTATACAAATTAACTTGGAATCCACGAGCCTGTCCACAAGGTGATAAAGGAGGTAACGTAATTTTAAAAAAATAAAATTGACATTTAACTCACCAGCCAGATAAAACCGCCTGCTTTGAACAGTTACTATGACAAGGTGTTACAACCTAATCTTGCCTCTGTAGAAAATTCCTGGTAATTAACCCTAGTTTGAAAAAGAGAGGAAAGGGAGGACAGAGTTAAGGATGTCTGGGCACATACCTCAATCTTCCCATTTCCTAATTTTTTTTATATTCTGCAAAGGCATAAACCACTGCAGGTAACTGGGATTACAGTCAAACGTGTTTTCTTCAGTGCTCACTTTAAACACTGCAGTCATTATGAGATGACCTTTCAGGTACTGTATTAAATGATGAACTAACATGTTTTTTCTCCTCTTTCCTCGAACCCAGATGTTGAGGGTCTTATTTTGCTTGTGTGTTCCTTAACTGTCTTTAAACATGATACAGAACATTGTTATATATTTAGAAAAAGGACCTTCAGTTGAACACACCTTGCACTTGGAGCAGAATATGATGAGGTTTGTGGTGGTCCTTATCTCTTGGGGTTGTCCAGTCCATGAGAAACTGGACCTCAGACAGCAGAGCTTCATTTCCTTGCAGAAAGCTCCTATGGTCTGGCACAAAACTTTAGTCAGTCTTTCTGCTACCTGAGGCAATACAGGGAGCACCCTAAAAAAGAAAACAAAAGACCTCAAAACTTTCAATAGACCTCAATACTATCTGTATTTCCAACAGAAGCCAGCACAGAAAGACATTGCAAGCTGCCCACACAGCGGAGGAGATGGCCTGCAGCTTTCTGGACTGGTCAGAGGTTCCTTCACTTGCAGGCTCCCTACCCAGGTATATCACTGCTGTTGTCAAGTCAAGATGTAATGATTGTCAAGACCAAGACCAGGAATTTCCCCAGGAAGATGGGGCTGCATCTCTTAATCAATCAGAGATAACAGTAAGAGCTAGAGAAGGCCTTATCACCAGAAAAAATTCAAGAACGCTCCTACCCGACCAGCTCAACTGACCAGCTGTGGACATGTACCATCAGCCAACAGAGCCAGCATAGCAGCAGCAGGCTCTTTAACCTCCTTCTTATGACAATCAGCTCTTCTGCACTGCTGGAGCTCAGCTTGAGAGAGCTGCCCCTCACCCATGAGCCAATGGTGTCCAAGAACTCAGCTCCCTGGCAGCAGCTGGGTGCAAAAAGGTTAAACAGAGCTATGGATCATCTTCATGCCATGGTCATTTGAGCCTGGGTTGTTGGGCCAGGTCACCTACTGCCTGTGTGTGGGGGCTCCAAGTGAAGATACTGGTGGGAAGAGGCAATCTCATCACTTCTCCTGTGCTACCAGCTACCCCAAAGGGCTTGGACGTGACTTCAAGCTTGTTCTTTGAGTGGCCTGCCACCATGGAAGGTCAGGAGCCTCTCTGGGCAGATCTGCTCTTTCAGCCACGCCTCCAGTGAAACAACAGCTGCATAAGCTCAGCCTTAACGCTTGCCAACTTCTAATGGGCATCGAAATCCCTTAATATCTCCAAGTGAAATATTAATATTATAAGCAGTATTTCATGGGTCTACAGGCTTTGTCATGCCTTAGGGAGGCCTAAACCAGATTTAGCCCAGACTTGAAGACTTTTAAGGGAGGATCGCACACGCCTGCCCTGTCCCTGATGTTATCTCATACCTTCATGAGTTTTAGCTGTCTTTCTGCTGTCACAGTGGAGACAACAGCATTTTTACCTGCTCAGCATTCAGATTTTCTAAGCAGAACAAGATCATATAATCATAGAATCACTCTGGTTGGAAAAGACCTTCAAGATCATCGAGTCCAACCATCAATCCAGGACTGCCAAGTTCATCACTAAACCATATCCTCAAGGGCCACATCCCAATGTTCTTTGAATACTTTCAGGGACAGTGACTCCACCACTTCCCTGGGCAGCCTGTTCCAATGCCTGACCACCCTTTCCATTAAAAAATATTTCCTAAAGATACAGGTGTTTGTCACTATGAACATTAGCACTCCTACTAAGAAGGAGGTGAAATGCATTAGCAAGACCAACTGCAAGCTCTCTCGTTCATGGTGGATCAGCACAAGTGACTGCAGGTTACTTAATCCCTTCTATACATTCCTCTCCCATACCATATTTTCTCATGAGGTGGTGTTAGCACTTAATTAACAGAGGGATGCGCAGAATTGAAATCCTATTTACTGTGATCTGTCTCACAAAAGTACCCAAGAAAAACATTCACTAGAAGGAACTGAGAACATCCTGCAAAACAAGGTCCTGGCTAGAAGTTTCTTAGGTCATCAAGATTTATAAGGAAGGCAGGGACACTGGGTACCAATAGTAGAATCATAGAAAGGTTTGGGTTGGAAGGAACCTTAAAGATCAACGAGTTCCAACTCCCCTGCCATGGGCAGGGACACCTTCCATTAGACCGGGTTCCTCAAAGACCCATCCAACCTGGCCTTGAACACTTCCATGGAGGGGCCAGCCACAATCTACCTGGGTAACCTTTTCCAGTGTCTCTCCACTCTCACAGGAAAGAACTTCTTCCTAAAATCCAGTCTCAATCCACCTTCCTTTAGTTTGAAACCATTCCCCCTTGTTCTATCACTCCATGCCCTCGCAAAAAGTCCCCCTCCAGCTTTCCTGTAGCCCCTTCAGGTACTGGAAGGCTGCTCTAAGGTGTCCCCAGAGGTGTCCCCCTTCTCTTCTCCAGGCTGAACAACCCCAACTCTCTCAGCCTGTCTTCACAGGAGAGGTGCTCCAGCCCCCTGATCATCTTTGTGGCCCTGTAGTTTACAGCCTGTAACCCCAAGCAATACAATATTATATTTCATGCTAATGGACAACATCTTGAGCTCCAAGCAGGCTACTATTACCTGCCTGAAAGATGGTTACCATTTAGCAACCTATAAATTGTACTTGATGCACTTAGCTTTAAAATTAAAATTAGAAAACCATTGCAAACCTCTCTTCCCTTCCTCTTTTCCTCCTGCTCCTCCCCCGTATGAAGAATGGACATGCTATGCTATGAAGTTGAAAAGTCAGTACTCCCATTTACCTGTCACACTAAGCTAGGAGCTAAGGAAGGTTTTATTTTCAGTCCTTCAACACTTGCAGGATCCCATATACTTGGTGAGAAGCTTATTTTCTTGTCTAGTTGCATTGGTTGTAGCCACCAGATCACCCCTCCAAGATGGCAACCTATGGAAGTTACTGTTGCCATTTCCAATCATTTCAAGCTGAAGTACAGGACCATAACTGTTTCCATGAAGTTCTGAGGATCCAGCTGACATCAGGGCTCTACTGTCCCATGCTGTGAACAACTGTACAAAAGGCAGGGTCTGCCCCGACGTGTTCACAGACAAAAGAGGCAAGTAGAAGAGTGGAAGGGGAAGGAGAAGAAATGGCTTGCTGAGGCGAAAGTCCCCAGATCCTACATACAGCCAAGTACTGGGAACTCCATCATCTATCCAAGCTATTTGTAACCAGCAGGTCTGGTGGGTCCTAATACTAACTAGTCAAGATAAGGAAAACATTTCAAGACCAACTTCTCACTGCTTCAGCTTCTTGGACTGCAAAGAGCAGCATGTTCCTTCCCCTCTGAATGTGCTCATCTTAATGGCTTTATTTACTAATCCCGTGCATTCGTGACAGTCGAGTCTCCTCCCACCTCCTTTCACAAACAGAGACTTGAAGCTCAGCTTTTCAGTTTATCTCAGTAACCACAGAAACGGAGAAATGCTGGTGGGAAGAACCCACTGGGGTCTTCAGTCCAACCTCCCAGCTTATAAACAAGACTGATTATTTTCCCCTGTAATATCAAATATGCGTACTTTTTTTTTTTTTGTATTTTTATACAATCTAGTAGCAACCTTTTTAACATTTAAGAAAAACATAAATCTTTGCCCACCCCACCTCCAAAAGCAAACTGGGCAGAACCAGAGCCAGATATGAGATACCTGTAAATTACATGATCCAGCAATTCACATAGCAAACACCATCGTCTGAACGCCCAGAGCAGCATCTCAATCTCCTGTGTTGCACCACGGAGCTCTTGGCCTTTGCTTCCCCCATGTTCATTTCTGGGAAAGTGTATTTCAGATTTTCCTACTCTTATGAAGGAGGAAAAAAAAATAAACAACCCATTATTATTTAAACAAGGCTGGAAACATTACTAAATATTTCCAAAAGGATGCATGGTTGCTTTTTGCTCTGTGTGCTAAATTACAGGTCACTGCACTGATAGGTGTGACTACCTATTTACATCAGCTGAAGCATAAACAGGTTTTGGTACATCACATCTAGAGACTGCTATAGCATGACCACATTAATGCATAATGAGCTTTATGCCTGCAACATAGCTACTATAATAAAATAATAATAATAATAATGTTACTAAAGTTTAATATTGGCAAAGA
Organism: Aegotheles bennettii; assembly: GCA_013398125.1. Classification (NCBI taxonomy): domain Eukaryota; kingdom Metazoa; phylum Chordata; class Aves; order Caprimulgiformes; family Aegothelidae; genus Aegotheles; species Aegotheles bennettii. The sequence goes on along the minus strand of VZRW01000519.1, from coordinate 3,566 downwards.
GAGATCCATGCTAGACCTTTTCCCATGCAGAGTAGATGTAACGTAAAGGGTTTGAGGACAGCCTGGGCTTTAGCCACTGCTACACATCCCACCTACCCAGGCATGAGCCCACAGCTGCTGTTTCCACCACGCGAACCAGCACATACAATGTCACATGTAGGTCAGTGATGACCCACTGCCAGGGACTGCAATACCCAATCCCACACCAAGCTGCAAGGACATGGCACCTGGCTGAAAGCTGGCCAGGAAAAGCCACCTTTCCTAAGCCTACACAGACAGTAACGCCCCAGCCTCCTGCACCACTTGCTCTGTGCACAGCCCACAAGCCCCTTTCACTTGTGCATTCAGGGCTCACTCCCTACCTGGGCAGGAACTGTGCAAGGCAACACAATGCACTTTATTTTGGCTGGGATTTTGCTAAGCCAACGTTTGCAAGAAGAGATGGCTGCAATATGATCAAATTGAGGCCTCAAAATACAGAGTGTTAATCAAGCGTCATAGGTTGATGCTTTTTAAACCAAAATACTCTTAAGTTGCATCTTTCTTCTCCTTTCTGAATTGCTGGCAATAGCTCCCCAACCCCAGCTGAGTTTCACACAGGACCTCACAGGATGCTGCCACTGCAGCACCAGTGACAAGATCAAAAGTTTTAGTTCTTCTGACTGGGAGGAAAAAATCAAGGCAAGCAATCTCTTAAATCCAGCTGTTGGGACTTCAGGAAAGACACAAAATGTCCTGAGACCAAAGGCAAGTAGTAACGTAAGTGGGCTTTGCTATGTAAGGAGACACAGTGGCTCAGGAACAGATGCAGCTGTGACGAGGGAAAACGTGCCCCATACGCAGTGCTAGTAGGGCCAGGAGACAGATTATGTCTTTATTCCCTCCTCACTCTTCATAAATCTCGCCAGGAACTATGCAGGTGTTCAGTACTACAGCTACCAGCCAGCGGGGAGATAGAAAATCACACACCACCCTTCAAAATAAGATCTGTATCACCTTGCTGCAAACAGGCAAAAGCTTCCTGACAGGATACACATCTTCCTCTCTGCTGGTTTAGTCTCCAGCTCTGCACCCTACCTGGCTCACTGAGCCAGACCCCAGACCACGGCACCATGCCCCTGGCCAGCAGCAAGGGATTGAGGCAATGTGCCCACCACCACGGCCTCTCCAGCAGCAATGCACTGAGATCAGCGCAGAGGCTTCACTGAGGCTCCAACAGACCCATCTGAATTGCTCAAGTGATGGACATACAGCTGCAGTGCACTGCACCATGGGTACCTGACACCAGCCTTCACTAAATTCAGGTACTAGGAGCAAAAGACAAACCCTCAGCATTCCTGCAAGCAGCAGAAACACCTCCCAGGTCACAGAAGCCAGCATCTCCCCTTCCCATGGCCTTCCACTACTACTGTCTGCACAGACTACCACGGAAAAAATAATTATTTTTTTTTTAATAAGATGTCATAGTTGTGATCCCAACCTTGCCATTCCTAGCACAGCTGCACCAGCAGCATTACAGAAAAAGCCTGAAGAGGCCCATAGAAAAACTGATACTGTAATAACCCACTGAACATCTTCAGCTGAAAGGTGACAAAAGAACACAAGATGCACCCATGTCTTAAAAGTATATAGATGCTTTTTTTTCCCTAGCCTTGCTGCACAACACAGACACCAGGGGTAGCTTCCCCTGCCAGTAATCTCTCCTGTAAAAGTTAATGAAACAAATACAGCCAGGAAGCACGAGCTGTCTTTGTAAAGCATTCTGATTACGAACAGGAAGATACTGTTCAAATCTTGCAAAGAACTAAGCATAAGCTCCAATTTTAACAGACAGAGTCCTTAATTAAAGCAAAACCTGCGCTTTGGTTGGGCAGGGGCACAGAGGGAGAACACGGCCACTGCAGAGCCGCACACACACACTGCGCCGGCGGGAGACACCACTCACCATCGTCCCTGAGGCTGCCAGCTCCCACCGAAGCGATATTCCAAACATGCATGTTCACTCAGGGAGCCAATATTCCATTTTACGAACTAATTCAGACACAATTCGTTCCTGCAACAGATGGGCCTCTCACCAGCAGCGAGCCTAAGCCCTTCCTTATTTTCGCTATTGCAGAACTGCCCTGATGCTGCGTGCCCATCAGCGTGCAGATGCAAAGGATGCAGAATCCTCCAGGCCTGGCCGAGGCAGAGCTGGCATCGCTCCCGCTGTCCCCGTGCCACCAGCCCTGCACAGCCCCTCTCCGGGGATGCTGGGCATACAGATGCACCGCGTGTTTCACCACTGACAGGTACAGAGGCGTTCCCATTGGCCGACACACCGCACCTGCACCATTAACAATTAACCTTCATGCAACTTAAAACACACAAAGGCACGGGCAGATTGGTCAGAATTATAACAATGCTAAGCTAGCTGCGAGCCGGACTCACGACTTAATGCTGTGAGAGATAGAGAGAAAAAAAAAATAAAACTAGAAGTGCATTTCTAAAACAATGCAAAGTGTGTGTAAGATCCCTTGAAACTCCTTGGTGTGTGAACTGGCATTTATCAGGGACACGCAGCACCCAGCACAAAAGAGCATCTGACTGGTTCACGTGCTTGGAAAATATACATATTTATTAAATAATGTTGAAAATCACAACAAAAAGGAAACTGGATGTTTATGAGACACTAAGTATCAGACTGTATCCTTATTTTTTACAGTGATACCAATGCTTTGGAGCTAATATTTTTGTAATAGCCTCATATTTTGCAACAACGTATCTAAGTGCTCTTACAATAATCCAGATTAGTTGGCACAAACTGACACCAGTGAGGTTGTATTTCTGCTCAACGAAGAAATAAATACTTCCATTTCATACAGCTATAATGTGTACATCCCATATTGTGCTCTCTGCATTTAGCACTGGCCAATATCTCTTACTGTACCCCCGGAAAAGCTGTTTTGTTTCAAATCCATGGCTTGAACATTGCATATTTTTTGAACATATTAGTAAGAAGGAACTAACGTGGGGTTCACCACTTGCTGTGTCTGACCAGATACGTGGACAGGCAAACATGTCTCAACTTGTCACCATGAATGGGATTAAAAAGATCTCAGTGAAGGCCTCCAGCATCCTTCAGATGCAATTATCGGTTCTGCTGGGATTTCTCCGCACGGCATTTTAAGATGCAGCAACCAACAGTTTAACAGTTCAAGACCCAAGTCCTACAGCACCCTGTCAATGAAAACATTTTAATATTATTTATGTATAAAAATAAAACGTGGCCTATCAAAGTTTTACTTGAAAAACACACAGCTTTTTAAGGAAAAGACGGACCAGAAAAGCCCTTTGTAAAAATGGTCTTCGAAGCCTCCAAAGAATCGTCCCTTTTGATTCCTCAGGCCCTCGTGCTCCCCAGCTTTAATTAATTGTCCACATTAACGACGGCCCGAGCAAAACAGTTCAGCTCCGCAGATTAAAAGCTTAATTCACCCCGCAAACCCTTGCGGGCAGCAGCAGGCCGGCTCCAAACGCGCATTTTCCGCGCACTTCCAGGGGTCTCAAACAAACATCACCCCCCA
>VZRW01000516.1:8223-33027 GCA_013398125.1 Aegotheles bennettii | reverse complement strand
TCTGTGATTCTGTGATTCCATAGAAGTCAATAAGGAATTTTTACTGGGAGGTGGATCAGACCAATGAAGTTTTAATGAATGTGCAATGTTCATTTCACCTACATCACATCTGAGACGGACTCTAACAATATGGTGTATCAGCATTTGATAAAACCTCCAAGATGCATACAAAAACAAACAATTAACACACCTATTGCACTATGACCATAAACTTTACAACCTTGTCTTCAGTTCTGATCAGAAGCTTATTTCTTATCTTTGCTGCATTTGTACAGTTACATTTTTTATGTATAGACCCTGGACTTTAATTTGTTTGTTTTGACAACACAGAGATGTCATAAAACTGTACCAAGAGGAAAGCAGGAGATTCCCTTGCACAGACACCAACCTGGTGCAGTCAGGTCAAACTCAGACCTTCCCATCCTGGCACCTTCCAGGCTGACAGGCGGTGCAGGGCATGGCCATAGCCTTTTCATTCCCACTGCTCCTGAACCAGGATTTGGTTTGTCTCACGTAACATCAGTCATCAAAAAGATAGGTGCCTAACCCCTTCTCAACCTAACTTTCTGAGAGAGATTGGATAAATTCCCTGCTGGAGCTGCTCTGTCTCCATGGATTACATTTGTGACTAGCCGAGCCCAAATGATTTTTATATGGCTAAGAGCAGGTAAAGCCAGTCTCGATCTAAGGGGTCATTACACCAAATTTCATGCCAGGATTTCAATCTGCCACAGAACTGAAAAAATGGAGAATTAGTTTTCTTTAGTGTCCTTTATTCTGTTAGCATCCAAAATACAAGTTAGTGCACCCACCATTGCAGGTGTCCCTATCAAAAAGTTTAGCTTCTGAATGAAACTTTCACAAATGAGAAGACAGAAAAATAAAAGCAATGGCAAACATGATTTATGATGTAAAGAGAACTGTTATGCAAAGTCTTTCATGTAGTTAAATAAAGTTATATGATTAATTTTAAACACCAGAATTCATGTCACTGTTTTACCATTTACTTAATAATGAATACTTCTTTCTGACTGGTTATTGTGTATGAATTTTGAGGCTGTTGATGGGCAAGTAGAACACATATACCCCCTAAAATTAACTGAACACTGATCCAGAGAGATCTTTTGCAGAAGTGAGGAACACTCATGTGAACAGCTCATAGATGCCGGTTTCAATTATAAATATTTATGCACCTGGCAAAAAAATAGCAGTTAGAAAATGCTTATCCTTCCCTGATTTGCCTTGTCAAAACACACACATTCATTTATTTCTTTGTTTTGTTTTTTTTTTCCTGAGAAACATCACTGTAATGCATTAAAAAGTTTCACAGCAGAAGGGGAGCAGGAGACACCATCAGGTTCCTGTTTGCATCACTATTTGCCACCAAGAAACGTACTCTAATGTGGCTAGGACAATGAGAGAGAAAAGCTCAAGTCTAATTTGTGAAAGAGATCTTTGAAAGGGTAATTTCCTTGCTGGAGTTCAAAGTACCTGGATTTTTCTCTGCCTTGGAGACACTCTGCAGAAGTTTCCCAGTGGTGCTGACAATGGGCATGTTCTGGACAAACACTGCAGTTGTTTTTCCCAACACACATTTGGGACATGGACACAACCACCACCCCCCCACACTGACATGAAGAGACTGTCCCAGGCACCTGGTACATCCTGGGATCATGCTCAAACTGTTTGTTAACCCAGCAGATACGTTAAATGGAGTGAACTTAGCAGTTTAAGGTCAGTCCCCAGAGACAACATTATCAGAAGAGCCATTTGTCTCCAGTGAGAGCAAACACAGGCATCTATCAGACTTCTTTCCACAGCTCTTGCCAGAACTTGACAGGAAAAAAAAAATACCAGAACTTAAAGATTCAGGGTTCTTACTAACCTTATTTGTTGACAGAGTTTTGCTTGATTTTCTGACATGTCTGACTATCTGGCCTGTAACACTAGCAAGGGAGCAAAAACTTTAACTAGAGGAGCCTTAGGAAAAACCCAAAGCATAAATGTAACGTTTCCCTTTCATGCTGCAACAGCATTCAGATCCAGCCATGCCAGCATGGTAATGCAGACACCATTACCCAGAACATGAAGCTATACAGTTTTCATCTTTATCAGTTCCTTCATTCTTTCCTTTTGAACTATTCCAGACTTCAACACACACCGAGTTCAGAGAGAGTTCAAGCTCTCTGCTTGCACTAGGAGAGCTGAAATCTTTGGTTTCCATTTCACAGGGATTGTTACAGGTTCATAGAGCGGGGAAAAGGAGACACTTAATATTTGTGCCATCCTGGCACTCACTCTGTGCTGCTCAGCCTCCTAGTTCTGCCCCTCACAGAGCTGAGATGGAAATCCATTTGCAGTTAAAAGACTTGGCACATCAAAGAGATGCTTAGTGGTAGGCCTAAAATGTTATCTGTCCTCTCTTGCCTACATTTGTTTGAAAAATCTGCATTATCTTTTCAATATGGAAGGGTTTATTTCCAGGCAGATCTTGGAGTGAATACTTTTCTAGGTCAGGATCAATGCCAGAATCAGTAACAGTCTTAGTCCAACAAATATGTAAAGAAAACCAAAACAAAATACCCACACACAAAAAGAGGGAGAGGGTGAAGACATCTTAAGAAAAGAACAACTTAGTTTGGACTTGCAGAACATTATCAGAGATTACCATGAGAAAAAAGCAGATTTTTAGCTTATTGACTTATTTGTGGTCTGTAATAAACAATGCATCATATAACAGACATCATCTATTACACTACATTGTTACACTAAAGGGAAAAAAAAGAAAATACTGCATTACTACAAACAGAAATGTTTGCAATAAATGGAAGATGAGAGAATTATCACTAAATGATGTGTTCCCAATATTAAAAAGTGCAACTATTTTATCTTCTTTTGAGTCTTACTGAGACATTTGCTTCAAAAAGAAACTGGTGGTGGCAAAAATTAGAGTACTGCTGCTGAATTAGCACATTATTTCATTTGCTACTTTAAAATATTTTGTACCTCTTAATGTTATCCCTTTGGTTAGGTGACTGATTTTTATCACACTGGTGTAAGCAGGAGCACATTTCTTTCCATTTGCTCAGAGAGCAGGTTCCAGCATGGGGCATGGCAGAAGGCCTGGCCATGGGAGGGCTGGCATGATATTCACCCCAAGGAGGGTGCAGCACTTGCTTCTGGACTTGCAGGTGCTCCCAGCCTGACAGTGTGAAAGTTTGTCCTTGGCCAGGTACAAACAGCATCAGACATAAGCAGCTAACAATTGCCTAGACCTTTTGCTTGCTCTTGTTGGCTCTGACCAGTGTAACGCGGTCGGTTGATCCTCATTGTGCTACAATTAGCAAACAAAATCTGCTTTGACATTCCTTCTTCCCATGCCTTCCCTCCAAATCAAAGTGGTCTGATAAGTACATTTGGGTAGCAGGTTTGCTAAACTATAGGCTCCCTAAGGCAGAGTCAGTGTCATCTGATTTGCCTGCATGGGACCCAGCAGAATGAGGCCCTAAAGCTAATTTGCAGCCTCTAGGCACTACAGTAATATCACTAATTTAATACAAATGACAATGAGAGGAAGGGACATGCTATTTACAATACTGACTTCTTCCCATCCACAGATGCTTGGCAGAACTTCAGATCTGCATTTAGGCAGCATGTAGGCTTTGCTGAAATGACCATTCTTTGTACAAATATGCCCCCGAGCATCAATAAAAAGAAACAGATGTAGATTAACACTAACAAATCACATACCCACTGCACTATACATTCAACCTAATGCATGCTAATAGTTCTACTGGCTTTACATCTGTTACAGAAGCACAGCCTTGTTGAAGTCATTGTCCTCTCACACATCAGCTCTCCCCAAAAGCAAGGAGTTTGAAGGCAAAGGGAACAGTATCCACACAGAATTTGGGGGACACCAGAGAAAGGTAAAATAGAGTAGAGTTGATGTCATTTTGCCTAAGAAGCTCTCAGGATCTGAGACATCTTGTAAAAACTTGTTATCTCAGCTTCCCCCACTCCCCATGGAGCTGATTCATCCACCCCAAGACCTAAGGAGCCTGTTATGAATCAAGGTGATTGGAGCAGAGCGGAAGCCTGGATGACCTGCTTACACTGATCTCCCAATTTTTAGATGACTAATGTTGGGTGAAATAAATCTCACTTTTGTGGCTGACTGAGTTACCCTGCCTACCGCAGCATCAAAAGTGAAGTGAGACATGAGTAAGTACAATCCCTGCTGTCTGGAGCAGCCAGAGCTCTGTAACAGTGGAAAAGGTAGTTGTGACCTGTTGTGACCACCTACACTAGGTACCCAAATTTGGTGTCATGTCTCCATACCTCCACTGACTGCACAGAGATAGAGCCTGGCAGCCCCTGCTAGGGCAAGGTGCAAAGCACTTATTATTGTCTTGATCTTAGACACTGTCATAGGTATGACCACAAAATCATTCACCTAGATGAGATGACCCGCAATCTCTAACAGTTCTCATAAGAGTTATGGGTGATGATGACACTATGCATTTTGGAGAAGGAGCTCAAAAGTGCAGAGAGGCCCAGCCAAATGGACTGACAAAATAGATTCCATAAGTCTGTTCTAACCACAAATGGATCAAATATGATTGCAAAATTCTGTAGGAAACACCTTTCTTATTAAAAAACAAAACAAACAAAAAAAACCCCACAACCTGTGGTAGGTGGAGTGTGTCTGTGTTTTTCTGCATACTTATGGCTTTCTGTAGGAAGTCCCAGAACCTTGTTGCTTCTTCCTGTTTTTGAGCTGCCCTCTTGTGTCTTGTGATCAGGTGTTTTTGACTTGTATGAATTCACAGCACTGTTCGTCTGCATCCTCTTGGCATGTACAGAGACTGAGAGTCAATGACCTTCCACACTACCTCCACAGCTCCGCTCAAAGGATCTATTATGTGGCTCACTGGAAGAGCACAAGCCTAGTTCTGTTTGAGTCAGCATGACTCTTACAGTATAAACACCAAAAAAAACCTCCACATAGCTAGTGTCATTTTACGTTAGTCAGGAAAGGTCAAGGCAAAATTGGAGTCAGGATAAAATTGGTCAGTGTTTGGAATCAGTCCCACTTGAGCTTGATTTCCTGTTTCTGAAAAAAAAAAACCAACCCTCCACACTGCCTCCCATTATCTAGATACAAAGTTTAGTGAATATTGCTATATACATTTTACAACAGTAATTCCTTGAGTGCCTTAAGAATCTATCAACATGAGTAAGGAGGATCTGCAGCTACCAAGAACCAGAAGAAATGTAAAGGCTGAAGTTTGTGTTCTTTCCATCTCTATTTATACTATAGGGTTGGCCTATTCAGAGAATTGCCTCTAAAATTAGTGGCAATCCCTTCTAGAAATACACCCAGGCCAACAGAAGAAGCCAAACTGACAGCTTCCCACTTAGTATCCAGACCTACTATTGTGGATTTAAGACTAATTGAAACAGTCTTAATTTCAAACTGGGAAAAAGTAGACCAAGCTGACTTAATGTTTTGTTATTTTGCTAATCAGGCTAGAAAAATGAAAGTACAGTGAGCCTACAGTATCTGAACCAAAATAATTCAAATATCTGTCTGTAGAGAGAGTGATTAGATGCATTATTGATTAAATAGCAAAAGAAAATGACAGTTTATTAGCTGTTTGTTTTTAATGGGTTATATGTCAAAGTTAGAAATTCAATCTCCTTATTCTTTTCAGCCCCATCCTTCCATCTGGCAGCAAATTCTCATGGAAGAACCAAAAAAACAACATGAAAGAAACAACAAAACAACCTCCAAACTTTATGGTTTTGAGGGTCCAGGAGGCACAAGAAAGCACTTCACTTTAGTGTTTCAGCATTGAGGTTGCCTAATAGATACCCGCAGTATCCCAGAGAAGATATGTTCTTTAGTAGCAATTATTTTCCTGCCCTGTGTTATTCCAACCTCAGTAATTTCCATTAGTTGTCTACATCCCCATCTTGTTACCAAAAGTATAACATTTTCTGAAAGATTAGAGAGAGGAGGATTTAGGGTTTAGGGTTTTTATTTTGGTCCTGTTTTTTTTTCCTTCCCACAGCAACTCACTGACCTCTCCTTTCTGTTGGACTATTTCTGGAATGAAAAAAATAATCTCTGCTCACCATACATAGATATGACCTTCTCAATTTTCTTCTGAATATGAATTCTTTAGTACACATTAAAATGGAGATTTCTGCAACAATAATCTGCTTTTCTCTGGATGAAATGAAGAGTCATCATGGCTCACATCTTTCCAGTAATGGTGAAGGTGTGAAATCTTTCAGAAATTCAATGCATTATAGGTTCCATAAGTCAACCACAGACCTCTTTATTGGTGTTTCATAAGAAGTGCTGTGTTCCTCTTCACAGGGACACAGATATAAAGGCAGCAAGACTAAGCCATTTTATTCCAGAAAATATCTTTGATGACCTCTGAATCACAGCCATGTAACCTTTCATCTTCAACCTCCTCAACTCCTCACTGCCATCCTTTGATTTCCTATCTCCAGATACCCAAGCGATGACTCCAGATCTGTTTTCCCCAACAACTCTGAACATATGTCAGTGCAGCTGATGTGTTCTCTCACTCTCTGCCATAGACTGTCTACTCTTGCCAACTTCCTATGGCTCTTCATCTTGTTTTGTCACCAGCATTTACTCTGGCATGGTTCAATCACTATCAAAGCCTTACAGTACCCAGCAGGGCAGGCACATTTTGTGCAGAAACACATTCCTGCACATGAGTATGTCACTGCCTGTGAATGATATGTTACTCTAGAGCAACTGGGAAGATGTAACTTGTTGGGAATCACAGAATCATAGAATGGTTTGGGTTGGAAGGGACCTTATAGATCATCTAGTTCAAACTCCCCTGCCATGGGCAAAGACACCTTCCACTAGGCCAGGGTGCTCCAAGCCCCATCCAAACTGGCCTTAAGCACTTCCAGGGAGGGGGTAGTCAAAAAATCCCTGGGTAACCTGTGCCAGTGTCTTATCACCCTCACAGTAAAGAACTTCTTCCTAATTTCTAGTCTAAATCTACCCTCTTTCAGATTGAAACTCTTCCTCCTGGTCCTGTCACTACACGCCCTTGCAAAAAGTCCCTCTCCAGCTTTCGTGCAGACACCCTGCAGGTAGTGAAAGGCTGTTTTGAGGTCTTCCTGGAGCCTTCTCTTCTCCAGGCTGAACAACCCCAATTCTCTCAGCCTGTCTTCATAGGAGAGGTGCTCTAGCCCCCAGATCTTCTTTGTGGCCCTTCTCTGGACTCGCTCCAAGAGCTCCATGTCCTTCTTATGCTGGGGACTCCAGAACTGGACACAGTATTCCAAGTGGGGTCTCACAAGAGCAGACTAGAGGGGAAGAATCCCCTCCCTCAACCTGCTGGTCACACTTCTTTGATACAGCCCAGGATATCATTGGCTTTTTGATCTACAAGCGCACATTACCAGCTCATGTTGAGCTTCTCATCAACCAACACCCCCAAGTCCTTCTCCTTATGGATGTTCTCCATCCATTCTCTGCCCAGCCTGTATGTGTGCATGAGATTGCCCCAACTGAGGTGGAGGACTTTACACTTGGCCTTGTTGAACTTCAAACACTTTGCACGGGCCCACCTCTCGAGCCTGTCAAGGTCCCTCTGGATGGCAACCCTTCCCTCCAGCGTGTCAACCACATCAGACAGCTTGGTGTCATCAGCAAACTTGTTGACGGTGCACCTGATCCCACTGGAAGAGAGCTAAAAAGTCCAGAAACCAAGGTCCCTGTCCCAGACTGATTCCATTCTGGGTCTTTCCTCCCAGCCGGAGCTGTTCTGTCCCTCCATGACTGGACGTGGTCTGCTCAAAGCCTGGCTTGGTCCCAAGAATCATAGACTCATAGAATCACAGAATCATGTTATGGTTAGGGTTGAAAGGGACCTTTAAATTTCACCTAGTCCAACCTTCATGTAATGAGCAGGGACATCTTCAACTAGATCAGGTTGTTCAGGGCCCTGTTCAACCTGACCTTATATGTTTCCAGGGATGGGGCATCTACCACCTCTCTGGGCAACCTGTGCCAGTGTTTCACCACCTTAATAGTAAACAATTTTTTCCTTATATTTAGTCTATTAAAAATCTGTCCTCATCAACAAGAGGGGAATGACAGCATGACAATGGCTGTGAGGAACAGAGGGGGAAACACGTCTGAAAAGTCTCCCTGCTGCCTTGCTCAACCTCAATCTCCAGTGCACTGAGTCATAGATTAAATGAAAGAACCAGCTCTGGGACTTCCGGGTAGAACTGCTGCTTCAGCTGCTGTATCACACCCACTTACAACATTGAGCAGACTGGTTCCACTTAGCAAAGGATAAAGAGATCATGTAAAGTAAGAGCAGCAAAAAAAAATCTTACAGCTTGTTGATTTGCTCTGTGTTGAGAACTCAGGGAAACTAGTGCTGATCTCCATGTTGACTGCCCTGCAGTGTGAGAACAAGGAAACAAAGGATATTCATCATAGCCTTTTGCTATTGACCTGGAACCAGCTTGCCAGCTGTTAATTATAAGCTAGTCAGCTTACACAAACAGAGGAATGTAAAGGCAGATGCCTTCCATTGCCCACCTGCTGAAAGACCCGTCTCATTGTTAGCAGTTGTGACACAACACGAGGAAGAGACATGGCCAAGCCAAACAACAGGGACTGACCTCAGCCAGGGCAGCATGTACACCACCCCAAGGATGTTTAAGTTGCTCCAGAGCTTGTGAATAACATCTCAGAACAGGACTGTTGCTGGAACATATACGTCTTTAGTTTAAAGATATTAGACTGAACTAAATAAATAAACACCACAGTGAATGCAGAAGAAGGTGTAGGAATGTATGCATTTGTCCGTCAGACAGGGCATGTCTGCCTCCAGACAAACTTTGCCTCAAGTGTTGGACACAAGTGTTATTTCTTCTAAGCCCAGGCATAACAGGATCGTTATTTGCATCATCACTGTGAAATAGCAAGGAGACCCATGAAGGACATAGCTAAGAGAGGAAAGGAAGAGGGAAATGACATATAATGATACAATGATTCAAAATCCATGCAGAGGCTAGGAACCAGAACTTGAAATTAATCATAAAACAAAGATAAGATTTTGAAGTGGCAAATGTGACCCGAAAAGGCAGCGGACTGTCAAGACACAGTAGTATGATGCAGATAGAGTGAATGTCAAAGGACAGCTTGGCACCGTGTACATCATGGAACATAGCTCATTTCTCAGTTTTTCAGGTCTGCTTCCTCACAAATACACTGTAGAAACTTATGCTAATGCAAATAGCTCCAGCTCCAGGAGATTGATTTCCTAGCTTCTGCACAAGAGTTCATTACTCTTGTAGGTGAGAAAAATGGGGAAAAAAATCAACCACAAAACCTTCTCAACAGTAGAATGCTACTTATAAGAAGAGCTATACCATTTTTAGAAATTAGGAAGAAGTATGACAAAACAAATCTTTCTGCGTATTTTGTAGGAATTTTTGAAAATGTATCTTAGAGCACTCTAACAAAAACTCATATGCATGTGCCAACGTGATAGCTTTCAATAATGAAAAGAAAAGCCAATTCAACTAAATTCTTACAGTGCAAACTAGAAAACTTGCTAACAATTTATTAACAGGACCTTCACTTCTATTGCTTCTTTTAAACTAAGTTGCTGAGCTATTTAAACAATTCACTTTGTGATCATTAAGGGTTCAGTTCACAAACACACAATTATCCTAATAATTTAACATCTGACTTCAGAACACAAAATCATTAACTCTTTCTTCCTCTTTTTATTCTTTTTTTAAACCAATACATATATATAGGCAGTTCTGTGTGTAGCTGCCTAATAACCATATTTAGTGTTTCATCATGGTGTTCATCTTAGCATATTATCTTACCATATTATCATTAGTTTGGAAGCACACAGTGCTTGACAACAAAAGGTACCATATTGTAAAGTATTCCTAATACACACATATATAAAAACAATTTCATTGTCCAGGAGAATTTTTTAAAAAATGTAAATTCTTTATCAGTTCAGAGTAAGAAACATGATGAAAAGGACCTAAGTTTGTTTTAAGGAGGGTAGATAAGCTGTGTCTTTGGCATTCAGTTAGGTTCAGGGATGGCAAACTTCTTGTTTATGATGCAAAGTACTAGACTGTTTTGTCCAGCAGAAATAAAAACTGCAATTTCAGCAGAGTTCTTCTTCAACAAAGAGGAAGGAGCATGATAAATGAAGAAAGCACTTCAGCCACAGAAGGGAGTTTGTGCTCAACCCCTTGCCATTCTGTTATGCATAGGCAGTATTTACACTTTCAGCCATATTCAATAGTAAACGCCACCTATTCTGTATATCAACAACACAAGGCAGTGGAGAACTTGGCTTGACTAATGAGTCTGGTCTCCATCAAAATGGATTATTTCAAATGTTATGAGATAGGGCTCTGAAACTACAGCCTGACATTTAGACCTCAATATTGAAGTCTGTAGAATTCTGCTAATCCTCTAAACAATGGAGCATCATAATAGTCTAGGTAGATGCACATTTCTGTTGTTTACACATGTCCTAGGACATCCAAAACATCTACACAGGCTGGAAAATATGGCACAGAGCCTGCAGGAGATCCATCTCTTTGTGAAGCCTCAGCAGGTTATCCCAGGACACCTCCAATGTACCAGATGCTTGTGTGCAGGCAACTTGATCAAATCTGTAGACAATAGAGCCAGTAATGCTAAAGAGCTACTCAGGTCACAAGCCAGGGAAGCTCATTTCAGCTGTATGAGACCCTCATCTTCCTAGGTTAGCAGCTAAAGGCTGCTAAAGGCTCCCTACTACATTTCCAAAAACTCCAAAACTATGATTGCATAACCAAATTGAGCCTTAGACCTATCTTAGGCTGGGACAAATCACTTTCTAGGCTCTTCTGGCTGTATTGAGCCCATTTCTATTGACTGTAGAGGGAGCCTATACATCTGCCATGCATGCAGAGGCTTTCCCGTAGACAACAAGTTTAGTTTTGGTCCTGAATTGAATTCCATCCTTTAGAACTGGCAAGGAACAGACACAGCAATCAAATTCTTCCATTGTCAGCAACTCACTATTGTTAATACCTGAGAAAACATAGGCAATGAGTAGATCATCCAGAGATTTGATTTGAGAGAGAAAACAAATTTTAATGTAAGGTATGAAGCTGGAACCAATGCATATCAGGGTTACGGATTAGATAGAAGTCTGTGGGAGAGTTACCTGGCTGGGTAGTAGAACATTTCCCCATACCCAGACAAAACACTTGCATTCCATTCTCTCCTCTGATGGAGAGGATTTGAACCTATATTTTTTATTTCTGAGATAACTGTCCTAAGAGTTGAGCTGTCTTGTGTGCTGTTCTTCCTCTTTTCTCCCAGAGTCACTATGGATGCATTAAATGTTTATTGATCCTAAGAGTAAGAGAAGAATTACATTCAACAATGCTTGGGGCTCTCAGTTAGCAAATTAATACCTCTGCTCCAGTCCCTGTGCTGTATCAAGTGGAAAACAGCTTTGAACTTAACCCAGTAGACAGAGAGCAGAAATTTTTGTTTCGGTTTGGTTTTTTTTAATGGATAACATATTTATAGATAACACAAACCAGTTTGATTGAAACTGCAAACAACACATTATGAATGTGACCTATGTATCCTGTCTGACCTGCTGTTTTTCCAAATGCATTTGGCTTAGCTCAGTTACCATGAAAAACCAGTGGAAGCAAAATTAGGAGAAAACTCAAATATAACTCTCTACTGGCTGCTGACAGCTGTGTAGTCAACAGGGAGTACTATATGTTAGTGAGATCTCCCATATAAAAGCTCAATTCACACATGGAGTGAAGTATAGAATGTATTTGTAAAAGTTCCTTTTAAACCAGCAAAAAGGTTTTCTCATGGGTCTGGGATAAAATATTTCTGAGAAAAACACTATGAAAATAGTAGAAGTATCCACTTCCCAGGATACCCACTGGATTTATTTATGATTGATCTGGCAGCTATGTATCTTTTAAAGATAAGATCCTACACAAATTAATGAGAATGTTTATCTGTTCAACATATCAATACAATACCTAGAAAATTTAATGAGCTCTTTTTCTATACATATACAGTACAGCAAAAAAAAAAAAAAATAATTCGTAAAGCAAAGGGAAAGAGACTTGGCTTTTATGTGCAAGGCAGGTATCTTTAAATCAAGGCATCATACACTAAATGATATGTTGCTCACAAACATGAGTTATTCTCACACAAGTGAGAGCCTTCCACCAGAAAACTGTCCTTACAATTTCTATATGCAGCAGATGCCAAGATTAGTACATTTGTCCTTCAGAAGGAGCTATTGAAAACTACTGAGGATCTATTGGAAAGCTTCAGAAGGAACTTTTGGAAAGCACTGCAAAAGGGATGCTTTCAGCATCACCAAAAATGGACTTAGTTCTTGTCACTTTTTTCTACTGGTTGAACAATGATATGCAATGTGTAGGGAAAAATAGTAAAGGAGCAGATCAAGTGCTGGGTGGAAATCCCAGGAGCAGATCTCAAATGAATAGCTCCTGAAGCTATACCAATATTGACAAAGATGCACTCTACTATATTTGTAACATTTTCATCATTTACTTTGACAGATACTGAAAAGGAATGAAAAAGCAAATACTGTTGGGCCTGTAGACTACTTGATAGCAGATAGGAATTCTATATTTTTGGTTTCATGATGGGTGGACCTTCAGAAAAAGTATTACTGGCTATGGTTCCCAAAAATGAACAAGAAACATTTGCTAAAATGCATGCTTCTATGCTAAAAACTCCTGGGCTCTCTCACCAAGTCCCATGAGGAGTTAGGAGTAATTTTCCTGGACACTATTGGTGTGCTCTTGGACTTTATTAGTTCCTGAGAACACTTACATATTGATATATGATGCATTGAAAACAATGAGTGTCATTGCATAACATTCTTGCAAATGAGATTGCTCATTATCTTTGCTTGTTGATGAAGCTTGCAGCACAGTTTGTAAGGGCCTTGTTCCTAGTTTTACATTATTACAGTACGAGTGATTTCTCTATTTGGAATCCTCTTTCTTTAATTGAACTGAATTCTGACAACAGTTGCTGAGATGATCTACAGAGTTGTGTTAAGTTTAGGATTCTGATTACATTTTTGGCTTTTCAGCAAAAAGATCAGATGAAGGATTTTTTTACTGTGGAAAAGGAAGAAAAATAAAGAAATTTAGCCTTTGAAATAAGAAAGAAACATTCAACATTTCAAGGTCAAGTGCATATGTGAGTGAGCCAGTAAAGGTTCTGTTTTTCATACCCATTGGCCCCTTCTATGAAATTACTGCTTTGCATTTACCCTCTCCTTTTGATGTCTTCCCCTCAATGTTTTGGCTGAAAGCAGGAAGTAGAGCAGTGGGTGGAAGCTCACACATGCAGGGGAAAAAAAAGTTAAAACATTTTCCATGGTCAGAGGGGGTTGGGGTTTTCACAGAGGACAGAGAAATGTTTAATTCAAAATGTGGTGAATTGAAAACCGGTTGTGCCTATCTCTAGGCATAACCCAAACAGAGCAGGCACATTAAGTTCAGTTCCACTGAAAACATAGACCAAGCACAAAATGGACAGGATGGTGAGGGCTTCAAGTGATGCGGAGAGAAAATTCCACAGGGAAGTATTAGTGTGAACATAAGCCAGCTGTGTTATTTAATGATGGGAGGCAGGTCCTCTGTGTGCTCAACTTTTTATATGTTTTCTTGTAACGGCTAAGCATTCCATTCGTGCAATATTCACACTTTACAGAGCCACTCATAAGGCTGCAGATTTTCAGTGAACAGCCATTAAAGCAATGCGATTCTTGCTTTGCAATAAACACGGCTGTTCTTTGTTTCTTATTTGCTTGTACTGTACATCTCTGTTGCAGTTTCACATTCTTTTAATTTTGATAGATTCTGATTAGGGATGAAACTCAAGAAATATGGCTGGAACTGAGATTCAACTTCTTTTGATACCTCAAATCCACTTGATGCTCAACAGGCCTGTAGAAACTCCTACAGGAGTCATCTTCTGAGTAAAAATACTACCCAGAAGCCCAGAGATACTGTCCAGACTCCATCCTCCCTTCTCTTCCATTTACAATTCTTAGCATGTACAGAGAGCAGAAACCAGACACATGCCCCCGCTAGGATCCCCTTCTCCAAAGAGAAATCATTGGCTCTGATGGCATTGCCTTCACTTTCCCTACTTTCTTCCCTCTGCTGCCTGAGAAGGGTTCAGTTGTAGGCCGAAAAACACATGAGAACACAGAGAAATCTCAAAAGTTAGTGTTGTTGGGCCTTCAGCTGTGGTGAATTAGTGCACACAGTTGCTTCAATCATGATCTCTCTGTTGAACAGCCATGAGCCTGGAGTGCTATGGATCACTTTGTGGTGTTTAGACAAACAGAAAAAGTATGACCTGTTCTAGTTGAAGCTCACCTGTGAACATGGCACTGGATGTTTTCACACTGGGTGGATACCATGGTAGTCATTGCCTGAGTAGGAAAAAAACCCACTGAGTGGCTGCAAACCTGCTTTCTGTTACAACCTCTTGTTTTCAGGTGCTTGTATCTATGACAAACAGCTGCCCACGGCAGCTTTTTCCAGACAAACTCATTGTTCAAAAGGTAGGCAATTATTTTAGGTGCAAAAGCATTGCAGAATTATCTGAGAGGTGAGTGGAGTTGTAAATACCCTTTTCTCACAATAAAAATTTATCTGGTCTCCCTTTGACTACTTCCACAGTTGAGCTGACTGACGTTTGGCACTCAGTATATTTAGCTTATACATACTTAAACCCCTAAGTTGTACCTCAGGAACACTAAGGTACACTTTTTGAAAAGAAATATTTATGGACCATATATTGGTAACAGACACAACATAGATACAAAGACAAAAGCTCTGATAAAGCAGCAGGCATGGTATTCTGATAAGTATGCTCCTGGTGTAGATACCATGTCCATACTGGTATATAAACCAGTGACCACCAGTGAGCATTTGGCAGTGCTTGATAACACCAAAGTCCAACTCTGTGCATGTATTGGGTTGGGACTGCAGCAAAATTGGTAGAAATTAATACATACATGGAGCTGTGGTGCTGATCAGAGCCTGCAGAACACTTTTATTTTCTTGTATATGTGATACTAGGTGTGCCACGATCCTTATATGAGTCCTCAGGCACAAACGGACATGCTGTAAGGCTCACACAGGTGGTTTAAGTTAAAAGGTCAGTTTGTGAGCTGCAGAGGTTAAGGGAGAGGCACCCCTTGGCTGGGGTACACCATGCCACAGCGATGGGAACCTCCAGCAACATAGTGGGCAGGCACTCCTGAGGGTAGAAACATGCTCAAGCATTCCTGCAGGGTTTGCATTGGTTGTTTTAATGTACACCCACAAGTACGGTACACAATATTTCTCCAATTATTTTGAAATGAAATGTCAAAATATCTTGGACAACAGAGTGGTGGGGATGAGAAAAGCAGCAGAATATAAATATGGGCCCCAAGAGCTCTCAGTCCCTGGAAGGCACATGGAAGGAGGTTCCTTCAGTTCCCAAGTTCTAGAGGAATAGTTCAAAGAGCATTCAGGAAAAAATTTATATGTGTGCACATATGACATTATAACATGACACATGAAACCTGCACTTTTCTCTTTAATATCAAGTAATCAACTTTCCACTCTAAAAGTTACAGGATGTTGCTTGTGCAAGCCAGTGAAGAAACATAACTACTCATTCATGCAGGCTGGAGTTCATTCAGGCAGGAAACACTAAAGAATTGCTGAAGATCTGAAAAGTTTAGGGAACTTTAAATGACCTAATTAGGTAGAATACCACCCCACCTTCCTCACTCCTTTATTTCTTTCCCAAGGAGACACCACCTCAGGGAAAGTTCTCTGATTAGTAAGTTTTCTCAACATCAGAGATGCAGAGATTGTATTTCCAGCTGAAAGCCTGAGTTACTAGGGAGGCTGGAACTGAAACTTGTTTCAGCCTGTAAATCAGAGGACTATGTGCCATAGGCCACGCTCTGTTTTGATTTTGTACAGCATAAAAAGATCCCTATCAGAGTGCCCCATATAAACATCCAAAAAAGATGACGTTTCTAACCCCACAGCAAGGAGCAGATGTAATTTTCCATGATTCATTTATGGGTTAAAAAAGTCAATAGAAGCGTTACAAAATGTTCAGTTCAACTCAAAAATAACTACTAGCTATACATTAAGCAATCCTCCAAATACATGATAACTTCTGGGAATGTCAACCCTAGAGTGTACAGACTGGTTGGTAAATTGCATCTGTGTCAAAAATAACGAGTGTGTTTGTTGAGCAAGGTCATTACAGCAGTTCAAAACTTGTGGTCAGCAACAGCATACTGGATGTTGCTGAGTCTGCGATTTTGTGGCAATACAAATATCAAGACTGGCCAAGTAGCACAGAGTCAGTTTTTGTAACTGAGCACTGCAGGATATATTTGAGACTCTGATTTATTAGAAACTTCATCAACAGTTGAGTTAGGATTTCCCCATATAGCCTTTTGAAGTGCAAATGTGAACAAAATTACACCACATCGCTAAACCGATGTTTTATCTGAAGTTTTGCATATGATTTTGATTTAAAAATACACAAGTCTGAACACATTCTTTGGAATGTTTGTTTTTTCCAGCTGGAGATGCACTCATATCCAAGTACATCAAAAGATAAAATAGCATCACTTAAGTTTCTCCAGGGAAAAGACCTAGTAATTCCAACTATTGAGAGAAACTGGTAATTAACATGAGATGAGGTGCATTTGGCAACAACAAAGTACATTTCTGGCCCTCGATCATATCTGTATATCTCATAGCCATTGGTGAGCTTTATCATTACAACAATCTTACGATGAATGGCCTTATTTTTCTAGCACAATATGTATTTTATGTGTACAAGAACTGATAATAAGATCTCAAAAATTAGTTTTGGGGTTGGTGAAGGAAATCAGCATCTTCTCACAGTTAATTCTATGTGCACAAAAGAATATAATCTGCTCAATTACTTATTGTGAACTATTCACCCAGCTGTAGCTAAATACCAGTAAAATTATCAAAAGTCTTACAACTAGCGAGAAATTTTGACAAGACCATTTTCTAACATCTCCACCGTTTGCTTCCTTGATCCTCTGGAAAAATCCTGAAGACATTTTTAACAAGACATAAAATTAAACAGTGTTTTCTCCTAATAATCTAGCTATAATCATCTATAAAATAGTTTAAAATTAATCAATAATGTAGGTAAATGTGATTTCTATTGTAGTCTTTTGAAGTTTCTGTAGAATCATATTGGCTTCCATTCTATTTTTATTTTTGTACAGAAGCACGCTGAGCCTCAAATACCAAACATCCCTGTTTCCATAAAATGTATGTTCCTGACATTCATAACCACAATATCACTGTCTCACTCACTCAAGCAGCAGTCAAGTGACTAATATCATTTCCTTTCAGTTCCTCACACAACCGGCTGCCTGTTCCAGATTTCTTAACCACTTTATTTTATGAGGTTCTCAAATGAACAGATACCCTGATAAATGTTTTATGCAAGTGAAAATCTAAGTGCAGTATGCCTTGCTTTGTGCTCTTAAACGTGACTTTTTGAAGGCTTGAGGGGTAGCAGTGAAGGGATGAAGGGCAGGCGAGAGGCAGAAGGGAGTCTCTGCATGCTGGTGGTAGAGCTGGTAGGGATGTCAGTCCTGCTCATGGGACCTACACTCACAACAACAATGTACCATTGTCTATTCAGCTTGGATCGTTTAGCTTAGTAAGTAGAAAAAACTGCCAGACAAGATTTGTTGGGGTTTTTTTCTGCCAGCAAGTAGAGGATAGCTCTGTCCTCGTTGAACCACAAATAGTACCACCCAAGGACGATGTCAAGGAAACATGATATATAAGAAGAAAAAACAGAATGTTTCAAGGATTTTAATCTGGAGCTGAGACAAGTTTCAGGAGTATGAATTAACACTTAGCTAAGAAGAGAGAAAGAAACAAAAAGAGATCAATGGTTGAAACAAAAATGTTCTAATATTGTTACTAGTTTATGGGTTTGAGGTGCTTTGTTTTTTTTTCTTTTTAAAAGCTAAACGTGAAAGTTCTTCTTCAAACAGAGAGCCACCTGGCCCTTACTGGATTTTAATGCAGCTCCTGAAATCTAATCTGAATTCATATAGGCAATAGTGTCCTTTGAAGTTAGCAAGAACATAAACACAAAAGCTTTATCAGTAGGGCCATTCATACAGCAGTAAGTGGTCGTAGAGTAAATTCATCCAGCCACAGCCTGTCCCAGCACAAAAACCACTCCCAACAAAGCATCTAATTTTGAGGATGGGATCCCACTCCCTGAGCACACACAGTCTCCAGTTACTCACGTGATGCGTCAGGCACTAAATAGGAACAAGAGTGGGATTGACCCCATGACCTCTAAGACAAGCTGCAGGGCTGTTACACAGGCGTCTGTGGCCTGAATCACTCACTGATTATAGAGCAACAACAGTGTGCTGAAGCTTTAAAAAGATCTAAAAACAAGGTTCTTGTTGTGTCGTTCAATAGCTACGCAATGCCAAACAGCCTGGCAGGGTCTGCTTCACAGGATGGAGCAAGTCAAACTGATCTGTGGTCTGTAATTTTAGCCTTCTGCCCAGCACAGCATAGCAACAGTCTCTTCTAGATGGCTCTTCTGAGAGACCTCCTAACCCACAACTTCCTTCCTACAGCTCAAATTAACAACAGTTTCTATAAAAATTAACATAGTTCAGAATGTCTACATAATAATATAGAGTAATATAGAGCACTATAGAACAATATAAAATGTCAAGAAGTGTCCAATTAATCTCTGATTGCTCCTACACTATCAGGAAATCCTGCAGGTTTTTCCTAAGTCATCAGAACGTTGTTAGGCAGTGGGATGTCCCTCAGCTTCACTTGCCTCATCTCCCAGCTCCCATTTAGTCTGCCAGGATTGTTGCCTACCAGACACATTCTCAGATGAAACAATTAGCTCCACATCCTTATTTCCATCCCCATGTCCATTTTTCCAGCTATACCACCACCTCTGGAGATGTCATCGTGTAAAGAACAGAGTCATAACTTCATTAAACTGCAAAGCTGATTAGATACCTGCTGTCTGAGAAAAATATTTCCTACCATTGCCAGGCATGGCACAATTTACATGAAATTATGGCAGCTCTAGGATCACATCATGTTGGGTTTTCATAAGCTTTGTCTTTCTGTACAATTGCAATTCCCCAGCAATTGCAATATAAATTTCTAACATGGCAGGCATTCTTATCTTTAGGTTTCTCCTGAATAGTTGTCAGCAGGTGATAACTCATGATTCATTAGTGTTGTTCTGCAGTTTCACTGTTCCCATCTCAAATCACAGCATAATTCAGCAATTTTCTTCTATGAGCCACTTTAATATTTTGATAATATTTTCCAGCTACTTGATGGGAAGTAATAGGAACTAGTGGTTACTCATCTAAAACTGTATTTTCTTCCAAATTGCCTAAGCTCAATCTCATGTCAGACATGCACTTTTCCTGAAAACTCTGTCTAGCTACCTAAAATTGGATATACATCGCAATACATTCTCTAAATAGTATCTCAGGAAACTGAGAACAGTTTAGGACAAATCCAACATTCATCTTATCTCTGGCTAACAAAAAAATTGGTAATAATTTTTTTTCAATACATAAGGGTTCCTTTGCCAACAAAAAGCCCCTTTGCTTTATTTGGACTATATTTCTGTCATAGGCAGTATATAAATATTTTCCAGGCTCTCACTGTAATTTTGAAAACAATATAAAATATATCCAGCCCTTCACATGGCTTTTTCTTAGTATCAAATGATTTCATGTGACACGTTAACATATTTTTCTGTTGCACACTGGGAATTACAAGATGCACAAAAAAGAGTCATGTCTAGGATTAACACGGAAATGATCAAAATATCTGGGAATACACTGACCTGAGTAGTTTTTTCAGGATGAACTTTGTCTCAGTGGCATCTCATGTAATAATTTGTCTGACACTTGAAGGGGAATTTATAAACGACATGGTTAAAATATAACTCAGGAGTTTCCCCAAGGCACTTCAATACCTTCATCTGCTGAAACCAACTCTCTCAAGTTTGCATTCAGTTCACAGTTGAAAAAACCCTATCCTCTGTATCCAAGGAAGAGGTTTACCAGACCCTTTTGGTAAAGACAAAAGAGCCTTGCAGATGTTTTTAGCTAAAATAGACCTCTTACCAAAACAAGTAAACAAATAGTGACTTTTTCATATCTGTGGATTTAGGCCATAAGCAAAAAAATATTTTTTTGTTGGGGTTGTTTTTGGGGTTTTTTGGCAATAGCTCTTTCAGAGCCATGCACCAGAATTCCCCTTTGAGTTGTCCAAGGCCAAGTTCTTTCTATCATCATTCCTTACTGTCCCCTTTCTGTAAAAACTTGAACACACTCTTTCAGTTTTTCAAAACCTATCTATTGAAGAACTATGCCCCACACTGGTTCTATACCTTTGCACAACAGTGCTTTCAGGTCACTGTTTCCTCAAGTCCAACCAGCACTGTCAAATCCACGACTTACACATTTGTTTAAGTATTTGGTCCTATAAATAAGCACCTGTTTCCACCTTCCCTTCCTCCAGTTATGTCTTCATTGAAGATACACCCAGAAATTTCAGACACTGGCAAAGCACACATCACATGGATAAATGTTTCTCCTTCTAATCTCTATTCCAGCACAAATACTGATCACCAGTGGCAAGACTAAAGTCTGCTCTGTTCAGAAGGATTAATGTCAAGTATTACAGTTATCTTGTCCCCCTCCCAAGGACTGACTTGAGTGAGGGAAAGAGATCAAGTCCAGACTATGGGACCCACAGATGTTTCTGAGCTGTTGGCTTCAGCTAAGTATCAACTTTGTGCTAGGTGAAGTCATAGAATCATAGAATGTGCTGAGTTGGAAAGGACCCATTGGGACCATTAAGTCCAACTCCTGTCCCTGTGCAGGACACCCCAGGAGTCACACCATGTGCCTGAGACCATCACCCAAACACCTCTTGAACTCAGGCAGGCTTGGTGCTGTGACCACTGCCCTAGGGAACCTGTTTCCAATGATCAACCACCCTCTGGTTTTCCTGATATCTAACCTAAACAAAAACTCCCATGATTCAGCTTTCTGCTGTTACCCCAAGTCCTGTCATTGGTCACAAGAGTGAAGAGATCAGTATCTGCTCCTTCTCTTCCCCTCATAAGGAAGCCATAAACTGCAATGAGGTCACCCCTCAGCCTCCTCTTGTCCAAACTGGACAATTCAAGTGAACTCAGCCGCTCCTCACAGGACATCCCTTCCAGACCCTTCACCATTCTCACGGCCCTCCTTTGAACACACTCTATTAGTTTGGTGTCTTTTTTATATTATGGTCCCCAAAACTGCACACAATACTCAAGGTGAAGCCACACCAGTGTAGAGTAGAGCAGGACAATCACCTTCCTTGACCTGCTGGCAATGCCATGCTTGATGCACCCCAGGACACGGTTGGCCCTCCTGGTTGCCAGAGCACACTGCTGGCTCACGCTCAGTTTGCCAACAACCAGGACCCCCAGGTCCCCTCCATGTCACTGCTCTCCAGCCACTTGTTCCCTAGTCTGTACATACAACCAGGGTTGCTTCATCCCAGGTGCAGAATCCAGCACTTGGTCTTGTTAAACTTCATGTGATTGAAGATTGCCCATCTCTCTCCTTCCCAACTCTGGTATCACAGGAAGGAAACCTGGACATGTGCACTGAACCAGTGCATTTGTGTGTTACTGCTTTAAGGGAGACAGGCGTTCTTGAATGAGGAATGTGAGAGCACTGAGATACCTTCTGTATCTGACATCTTCTGTACAGCTCTCCTTCTCCCAAAGGACAACTTCCCCAAGTAAAATGACTCCACAGCCATGACTCACATGAGGTCCTGCACCTGGGGACCAGGGCAGCCTTGAGGTGCACTGAGGGAAAGCAGCCCACCAGTGGCACAGCTCACGGACTGGTGGCAGCAGCCTTTTGCCCACCATTTCCAAAAAAAAACTGAGACGTAAGACACTTCTGCTCAAGACTTAGGTCCTGGATGTTTTTTTATGTTTACTGACATTATAGAAAGCCAGAGTCTGATCTGTGGATTTGCACCATGAGCCACAGACTTCTATATGGGGATGCAAGCTAGTTTATGGTATTTCTGTATTTTGACAGAAGGCTCAGTTTTATATAATTGCAGCCAATATTTCTCAGATGTTGGCCCTCCAGACCATAGAATATATCCTCAACTGTGTTTGTGGGAAGTTCAGCATGAGAAGGGTCTCTCTGTGAGCCAAGGCTTCAGGACAGTACCATAACAAACACAGAAACAGATAGAGATCATGGCACTTTAAGGCATTTTCCTCGTTGCTGCAAGAAACACACACACTTTGTGGTGGTAAAAATCAGTTGTGACAAGATTAGAAACAGGAGGGTTACCCATGGAGCTGGCTGATCTGTGCAAGGGGTGGGGAGGAAGAATCAGTCACCGCTCCTTTTTCCAGTGAGGCAGAGGACTTTGCATTCAGTACTGCCTCTGTAATGCCTCCCTGGACATTTATAAAAGTTTTGTGTAAACAGAACCAACAGATTTTCTGATAACCTCCACTGAAAATTATTTCTTCCGTTTCTGCATTTGTTGTGAGGAGGTATGCACTCCCCTGTACAACTTACATTACCAGGAAATAAAATCTGTTCATTTGGTATGTAAAACTTTCCAAATACCCATCAAATCCAGCCACAGTCCTGGTCACTAGTATATGACAAATTCTTGTCTTCTGCCTTGAAAGCCCTTTATATTTGTGTCAATTTCCAAAGGCAGACTATGAATAATGTCAGACAATAAAGCCAGGTACAGAGTTTTCTTCTGGAAGATAATTCAGAGTGGGTCTTAGAATTTCAAGTGTGTTTTTGTCAATTACCGTGTTTCAGCCTCCAGACAAGAGCATGGCCAAAGTTCATTCACTCCAGTAACTCCCCAGAGAATGCTGTAAACAAAACACTTGCTGGACATGGCCCATAATGTTGGCAGAACAAGCAGAAACAAAAGCAGACAAATACCACTATTTCATCTGCTTTGTTTTTCCCTTGATGAGTGTTTGTGGGGTGTGTGCATACATGCACATTTGCTTGTGTGGACATTTAGAGGCCCTTGTGAGCAGGGGGACACAATCAGCTGCTTTCCCATGGGCCACTGGGGTGTCCACACCAGGAGCAGCTCCCCAGAAGAGTAGAGCAGGAGAAGTCAAGCCCCTGACTTGGACAATCCCACCCTGGGGCTGCAGCCTGCCTACAAATGGGGCCAGACCCACAGGGACTCCATAAACTCTGGGATTTGTTTCCTGTTCTTCATTGGCCAGCAGTGTCCAGGACCAGGACAGATTCTATGAAGGCAAACTCATGTGTAAACATTCATCAGCAATAAGTTCAACGGTGGGCTGACATCAAATACAAACAGCTTGATTCCTTACCATGTATTATTATGGATTAACATCATCAATTCTTACTGATGCATGTGACCACAGTAGGACTCAACAGTCCAGCCTGAAACTGCTTACCAAGGAGACCGTCTCATTATTGCACTTGGGAGATGTTTATTTGCAGACTCCTGGGAATGCAGGAACAGTGGTCCTTGATCTGGCACCGGACACACCAGCACAGACCACCTGAGCCATGCTGGAGGGTGTGAGGGTAGCAGTGTAACACAGCAGAAGGTAGCACTTGCTTCTTCCCTAGAAGACTTCAACATTAGACCCGTGTCAAACCAGCTGGTTGTGTAGTTGGATCATTGCAGCCAAGCTCCTCTTTCTTCTAGAAGGGGGCATACTAGCTCATTCATACGACACCACCTAATTGCAGAGTCCTGTCATCATCTTTTCCTGAATAACTGATCAGAAGGTATTTGTCACAGTCGCTTTCATTGGGATTCAGAAGTGAGGGCTAAGAAAGAGCGAATTCATTTGTGTCATCAACTAATGCAAGTCTATTAGGTGGCAGAGAAGACAGTGACGAAAATTTTACAAGAGCAACAAGATCCTCCAAACAAAACAGTCAAAACATAAACATATACATTGATACTAAAATGAAAATGCCTTGGAATCTTGTGCAAGCAATACTATAGCTGCTACAGATATAAGGACATAAGACTTTGATTGATATGTCTAGGGATTTATCATTAGATACCTTATAAACTACCTGCAATCACATAATCACAGAATCCTAGCGGTTGGAAGGGACCTCAAAAGATCATCTAGTCCAACCCCCCTGCCAGAGCAGGGTCACCTAGAGTACATCACACAGGAATGCATCCAGGTGGGTTTTGAATGTCTTCAGCGAAGGAGACTCCACAACCTCTCTGGGCAGCCTGTTCCAGTGCTCCGTCACTCTCACCGTAAAGAAGTTCTTCCTGATATTCACATGGAACCTCCTGTGCTCCAGTTTGCATCCATTGCCCCTTGTCCTATCATTGGTCACCACTGAAAAAACTTGGCTCCATCGTCCTGACACTCACCTTTTACATATTTGTAAACAAGGATGAGGTCACCCCTCAGTCTCCTGAATTTCATTAAGTTTCTCCCTGCCCAACTCTTCAGCCTATCAAGGTCTCATTGAATGGCAGCACAACCCTCTGGTGTGTCAG
>VZRW01000514.1:0-69525 GCA_013398125.1 Aegotheles bennettii | reverse complement strand
TGCCTCTGGTGTTTGTTTTGTCTGCGATGTATTTGAAGAAGCCTTTTTTGTTGTCCTTGACCTCACTTGCAAGGTTTAATTCCAAGAAGGCCTTAGCTTTCCTAGTTGCCAGCCTCCATTTTCTGACAACAGTCTTATATTCCTCCCAAAGTGATTAGTCCCTCCTTCCATGATCTGTATACTCTCTTCTTCCTCTCGAGTTTGCCCAGAAGTTCCTTATTTAACCATGCAGGTCTCCTGGCTCCTTTTCTTGATTTCCTAACCATTGTGATGCTCAGATCCTGAGCTTGGAAGAATCGATCCTTGAATGTTGACCAACTATCTTGGGCCCCTTTACCATCTAGTACCCTGTCTCATGGGATCTCTCCTAGCAAGTACTTGAAGAGGCCAAAGTTGGCCAAGCTGAAGTCCAGGGTTGAGGTCCTGCTAGATATTCTGTTTCTACTGCACAAGGTCCTGAACTCCACCATCTCATGGTCACTGCAGCCAAGGCTGCCCTCAACCATCACTGCTTCAACTAGACCCTCCTTATTATTGAGTATAAGATCCAGCAACATTCCTCTCCCAGTTGGTTTATTCACTCTTTGCATCAAGAAGTTATCTTCAATGCATTGGAGGAACCTTCTGGACTGAGAATGGCTGGCTGAGTGGGCCTTCCAGCAAATATCTGGGTAGTTAAAATTCCCCATGAGGACCAGGGTCTGTAATTGTGAGGCTGCTATCAGCTGCCTGTAGAAAGCCTCATCAACTTTCTCATCCTAATCAGGTGTCCTGAAATAAACACCCACAACAGTATCACCCATGCTAGCCTGCCCCTTAATTCTCACCCACAAACTCTCAATTCGCTAGTCATCCGCCCCAGGACAGAACTCAATACATTCCAGTTGCTCTCACATAAAGAGCCACTCCACCACCTTGTCTTGTTGAGCTGTCTTTCCTAAAAAGGTCATATCCATCCATAACCACGTTCCAGCTATGTGAGCTGTTCCACCATGTCTCAGTAATGGCCAGCAGCCCATACCCCTCTGACAGCACACGGATTTCTAACTCCTCCTGTTTATTCCCCACACTGTGTGCATTGGTGTACAGGCATTCCAGGGAAAGAGCTGAGCATGCCGACTACTGCACCCTAGGGGGGTGGGAGGGCTTCTGGTCTTCATTAGTACTAAAACACTGCCCCAGTGGTGCAAACCCAGCTACAACCCTTTCCCCCCTCAAATCTAGTTTAAAGCCCTATGAATGAGCGCTGCTAACACTTGTCCCAGTACCCTTTTCTCCCAGTATTTAGGCCTTTTCCATGTTTTACCATCAGGCCTGGTGTCTTATAAAACCAGCTGTGATCAAAGAACCTGAAGCCCTGCCTGCAGCACCAGCTTTAGAGCCAGGTGTTTATGGACTGGATCCTATCCCATGCCACGTCATCACCTACAAGTGGAAGGAGGGAAGAGAAGATAACTTGTGCCCCAGACTCTTTCACCAACCATCCCAGGGCTTTGAAGTCCCTCTTCAATCCTCTCAGGCTACAGGATGCACCTTCCTCCCCATCTGTCTGGAAGATTAATAAAGGGTAATAGTCCAATAACCTCACCAGGCTGGGGAGTCTCCCAGTGATGTCTCTGATTCAGACACCAGGAAGACTACAGACTTCCCTTTGATGAGGGTCAACCCTGCATATTAGTCCCTCTGTTCCCTTCAGGAATGAGTTGCCAACAACTATGGCTTTTCTCTTCTTTCTTGTGGAAGATGTTGTTATATGCCTGGAAGGCCTACCTGACTGTTGTGAGCCCTCTGGCATAGGTTGCTTATCGCCTGAATCCCCACTAGACTGGTCCTTTTCCAATAGGGCCTCAGACCTATTCCTCAGGGGCACCTGGGGAGGCGAGACAGGCAAGAAGGACGCTCACTTTCTGCCACAGCTACAAACCTACCTCCGCTCACCCCTTCCATTTAGGCTTCCAATTTCTATGTTTTTTTTTTCCTGGAAACCTACTGTGTTGGGCTCATCAATAAAAGCAGAGTAAACAAATCCAAGTATCACTGTTACACAATTGTTTGCATCAGCATAGGTATCAGGATGCACTGTTCAAAACTTTCTTTCCTTAAGCCAGTATCGTGGACAGGGCAAGAAAATAAAGCTTTTTCTGTTGGCAATGTCACATCAGTGTTTCCACATTGGTGAATTACTCAGGGCTCAAACTCACAAAGGGAAGTACTACCTTCCACCTAGAAAGCCATTCAGGTCTTCCTTAAATACAGTGTTAATGGATCAGCCCCAGAAAAACTCTGCTTCACTCAGTTTTTAGCATTAATGAAAGTCTTTGAGTATGTTTTAAGAAGCGAGCAAAGAATTAGGGCCAGGCTTACTGTCAAATTGTGAGCCCAAAGACAAACAGGATATTAAATGATCAAGAAAGATGTTAGGTTAAGACTTGAAGTATATTTCTAAGTTTGACAATCACAGTTTCAGAGGAACAGTCTAGTAAAAATGGTGGGGTTGAAACAAAGAAGCAATTACAGGTAAACTTGATGGAACTTGGTGAAAGTCATGTAGGAGATGATAACTGTATGACAGTGTATGGAACTTTCCTGGAGCTCCCTTGCAGGCATATATACCTATTGGTAAGTGGAAACTTTCATCACAGCAGTTGTGATATGGTGTTGAGGCCAAGTAGCTGTATATGTATACGTATATATATATGTCAAGCATTTTTGCATTTGGCAATTAGTTCACTTTAGTCCATGGAGTCCATTTCTTCCCATTTTTCATCAGCAAGTTCCATTGTGATATTTACTTTTTTGCTGAACTTTTTTTTGTGGGCATAAATTCAAGTATTACTTAAAGCCATCCCCAACACTTTCACTGAGGAACTTTGTTAAGAATTTTAACTTTGACCATTCTTTTTTTCAAATCTTTTTCAGAGTTCCAAGATGCTGGTTTTGCTGAATCAGTTCCCTTTGCTGTTCTTTTTAGCTCTCTACTTGCTCACCAAACCTTTCCCAAGTGGACTACTTTTATGGGCAGATCAGGAACTTTTCTGTTTATCTTTTCCCTTTCCTGACGTTGGTTACTTGTAACAGGGGATGGATTCTACACCTCTCAAAGAAACACCAAATCTTCTTCCAAGTCTTCAAGATCTTCTAATGGGGGTGTTTGGAATACCAACTGTAAAACAGCTGAGGTATGGTTAGAGACACAGCTTTCCTCTTCCTGGAAACAGCTATAGGACACATGTTTCCATCTTTTCTTTCTAGTGTGCCTGTTTTGGTCTTCCATCTTTTCAGGAGTCCCCAGTTTCACTTCTTCTGCTCCATGGTACTCTTTGATTTCCTGTAAAGTTCTGTTCTAAAGTTTTGTGCCACCTAAAATAAATCTTGTCTCTTTCCTTCTGAACCAAATGACTAGGGCTGTTCTTTCTGGCAAGAGAGAATGGTTGAAAGCATAAATGAGCTGCTAATAGTGCATTTTTCTTTTCTTTGTGTGACTTGGAGAAAATGATTGCCAAATTGTTTCATCACAATCTGTAAAGCAGTTTATCAGTGAACAGCTGCCAATGGAAACATGCAATTTTCCTTAAATAGTAAGCGTATCATCAGACAATCAAGGAAGGGGAAATATAATTCCAGTGTATTCACCACCTTTCAAATAGTTCCCTAAGGTGTAGACTTGAGCCTTCTTATATCCTGTGCTTTTACCCTTTGTCACAAAGGTAGATGGACACTAGAATCTCTGGGAAGGCTCTGTAACTATCATATATTTTTATTTCTCACTAATACTTTTATATTCCTGGCTCCATACCTGACAAATATGTAAGGGATCTTCCCGGCAAGTCTGCTAGGGATGTCTTGCTTTCAGCCTTCTAAGCAGATACCACAAGGGTCAGTTTATGAACCTAAGTCTGCAGGAGTTTTATCCAAAAGAATGCTTGCTCCTTTTTTCCCTCCTTTCCTCCCTCCTATTCTTCCTTTCTGGTTTTGGCATTACTTTCCATGGCTCTTTTAAGAAATGTAATTTGCCCCCAGCTTTTTAGTTTTGAGTTCCAGTAGGTGCGAAGGACTGCTGAGAAATCCTTCAAACATTTTTTTTCTGGGTAAAGTGCCAGAGCAAAGCAGCCTCAGAAATCACCTCTGTCTGCTGACTCATAAGACCAATTAATCTTATGGTAGAGTGTATTATGGATCTTTTCTCAACTGAGGACTCCCCAGCTATGGTTGCTATTGCATTTATTTTAGTCTGTAATAACAGGCATCTTAGAGCAGAATAATTCACCGAATAGTGCTACTAAAGTACAGGCTTTGTTATTTCCAAGTTAAGAGACTAGGGTCATGGTAGTCAATAAGCTGTATAAGTGAGAGATCTCTGCAGTATCTAGGTAGGGATAGGGAGAGAAGGAAAAAAACCCACAACAAAACAAAACAAAACACGCCCCCCTCTCCTTACCCCCAACCAACCAGAGTAAAAAAGAAGGCAGTTCTGCCAGTCTTACAATATTGTCACTAAGAAGCAACTAAATGGGCATAATAGAAAATGACTGAATGATTTTGGGATTTACAGTGTTTCAATGGAAAACAGCATGTTCTTTTTCAGTATAACTTTATATTGCCTTTTTATGGCTTTTTTGCAACATGATAGTTATTCTTCTCTCTTGCCTTTGGTGTTAGCAATGGCTACACTGACATCAAGGCATGTGTGTGAATTCAATTTAGAATAACACAAATGTCAATTATATAATTCTGTTTCTCTGTTTCAATATAATGTAAACATTCTATATATATAAAAGCATTAGTAGGACTGCATTGTTAGCTATACAAAAAAATAAATGTTTTTTTACATTCCAAATTTTCCATTGCTGGGGAGCAGGTAACAGTAGCCTTTCTGTATATAGGTGAATCTATCAGGTTACAGAAGCTTTCATATTTTTAAAAGTTATGGAAGGAGTGAGGGAATCATGGAACTAAAATATTTAACAAGAACACATTTATTTTTATAACCTGAAAAATAAAGAGTTGGTTGAAAATACAGAAATTCAGATGCAGTATTGGAGAAAATAATTTCAATATCTGATTGCACCTAATTGTATTCAAATGAAGTTGAAGGAAAAGAACAGATGGAGTAAACTAGAAAGACATTTCTGGTAAATAAAGAACCTATAACAGCTCTTACAAGATTTTTGGAAGAGGATGTCTTAATATAGTCTCTTAGTGGCCAGAAATTTAGGCAATTAAATGTTCTGCATCCAACAGGTGCTGAATGCCCTTGGTCGATATTGCTAGGTGCTAAGCAGTTGTGCAAATTAAAGTAGTTTCTTCTCAATAAACTGAAAAACCTAATTTTAGGCATTCATTTTAGGAAAATGCATTAAAATACATGAAATAAAATAAAACTCTACTGGATGAATAAAATAAAATTAAACCCTTCATTCCTCTCTGTAAAGAATTTTCATGTTATTAAGCTACTGCAGAGTTAGCAGTGAAATATGTCTTGTACCAAAACCAGCTAAGAAATTTCAGAGTTGTGTTCTAGAGCAAGAAATGATTGATACTGTACTTTTCTGGAAAAAAAAGCCACTACAGTTTTCTTGAATTCAATGATCTGTGCTGAAAAACCTTGCTGACTATCTTGTAAACTGTATAACCAGCTCTGAAATCTCTCTCTGATTAACCTATGGACCTTCATTTTATTTTAATTTGACCTCTAATTTGTTTTGGTTTGTTTTTATTTTTAATTTCCAGCTGTACCTTAGATTCCCTATACTGCTGAGGCTTGAAGTCTTCAGCTGTTCATGAGAAGACTTTTAAACAGTGCTTACACAGTAGAAGTGGAAGGTTTCTGCTGATAAGGGAATGTTGTCACACGACATGGCTTAATGCTAAGTTTCTTGCTGGAACAAAATACTGATCCAGTTGCTGTCCCACCTCTCCACAATCCCTGCTTTGTAATATCTGGCAAATTTGGGATTACTGCGAAACATTATCTCTATCCATTCTGAGAGCAGAGCAGGGAAAGTTTCTGGCTTCCCTTTAGAGAAAATCCAAAAGAAAAACAGTGTGAAAACAAAGCAAGGGGTAAAATATAACAGAAAGCCTTTTTTTTTGTTGTGAGTGGGTGTGATGCCAGGATGCTTATCTTGCTGAGGTGGATGGGAGCTGTTTCATCCTTTACTGTATGTGAGCCTTGAAAGGGCTGCACCTGACAGCAGGAAGAAAGAAGCCTGTTCCCTGTTGCTGGTGGTCACTCTTGGTGTTCAGATGGGAGCCCCAGCAGGTTGGAGGACAGCCCTTCCTGGGGACAAACTGACCCTAGCCGTGTTTGAGGAGAAGGAAGACTGGATGTGTGGGGCTGGGGTGAGGAGTGCAGGAGTGTCTAGGGGCCAGCAGCACGAGCAGGCAACTGTTCTGGTCCCCAGAGGAGCAGCGGGCAGATGTGCAGGCTTGCCTCAGCCATGAGGGAAGGAGACGGACTTTATCTAGGGACTCAGAGGAAATATGCATAATTTATTACATCCCAGGAAGCCACCAAACATTCCTGAGCTGAAAGAAGACCTGGGGTAAAGGATTCCCCCCTGCAATAGCACAGTAGGCAAGGAGACAGAGAGATTTATTGTGTTTTATTTTGTCATTCCCAGCAGATTGAAATTTTTCCAAAAAGTGACATTGTTTCAGTATGTAGTCAAATAACATCTAGCTTTAGAGTTTAAAAATCTCCTTGGTGAGCCTGTTTTGAAGAAAAGGTGTAGCTAGAACCACCTCAGAACTTTGGCTGACACAAGGTAAAAAAGATAAATGGTGTTGCTGTTTCTACAGTGATTTAATGAGGGGGGATCCTGTCACTCATCAGCATTTAGCTTGGATGGTCCTTGTTTTGTCAAGTTATACTAAAAAGTCTGCTAATACCTTTTAAAACCCTTTTAAATCCTCTTTTTAAGCTGTTGCAGGAGGAGCTGCATCACCAGAAAGAGCATGCTCAGCCTCTTCTCAAAACCAGACAGTGATCAAGATTTCAATCTTTCTCATCAGTTTGTTCTATGGCTTAACAGTTGTTCCTGTTAGAAAGTTTTCTCTGTTTTCAGACTGAAATCCCCCTTGCTGTGACTTTAGCTTGCAGCCTCTTACCTTATCCTTACTAGACATGGAGAACAGTATGTTACCTGTCTCTTTATAAGATGTTCTACATATATATGAATCATCATCATGTTTCCCCTAGTAATTTTTCCTCTGTAGTACATAACTACAATTCCTTCAATATTTCTGCATGCTTAAAAAGCTCTGATCATTCTTACTGCTGTTCTCAGGGCTCTCTCTAGTCAATCATCAACCTTCTTTAATTAGGCTCCACAAGCTGAATGCATTTACTTCCACTACACCTTGTCAGCTGTGCACAAAGCAGAGGAACCAGCCCCTATGGTTTATAGGCATTACCTTTCTTTATACAGCCAACAACAGAATTTCACTTTGTCACAACAGGCAAACACCATTAATTTATGTTCACTTAATGTTCTATGATAGATCTAATACAGATTCATTTCCATAGATAGATCATATATATATAGTCTACTTCAAGCTCCTGTTCTGAAGTTCAGCTGCTTTGTAGGTTTTTTTTCCATCCTATATTTGTGCAGTTGATTATACCTACACAGTAGAAGAGCTTGGAAAACAATTCAATATAAACAAGAAATGCTTTTTCATTTTTCCAGACAGCCCAACTCTTGGCAACATCCCTCAGGATATGGCTGAACTTTACTCGTGGTGGGAACCTGGCAGACACAGAACAAGCTCTGTTAAGTGTGCAATTGCATATTGACCTCTACTTGCTACTCATTGTATCTTTAAGATTTTAATAAAGGTCTGCTCTTAAGGATGAGTGGGAGTTGTTTGTCCCTTGCTCCCTCATAAATGTTATTGTAATAAAAGATTGCCAGGATTTTTTCCTCATGTTGGAGAGCTAATTATATTCAAGTATTTTAGAGAAGCTACAAGTTTCCTAAAGAACATATATGTAAATGTAGGGTGGGAAGTAGGGAATGGTAACAGTCTGTAGCCACTTCTTCAACACTGTGACTGACAGACTCAATAGGCACATCTGGTAAATAACTTCATGGCAGGGCCTGCATATGCACACTGTAAAATTGTAAATGTGGTCTGTAGAGGATAAGGGCTCCTTAGATCTGACATTATATTTACCAGGCTCATGCTTTTTTAGCAGGAGAGCCCCTTCACCTTCTACTGTAAACAGAAAGAAATCAGAGGCTCTCTCATGCAGGGCTGTTGGCAGATCACCATGAACTTGTTTCAGCCAGAGCATACTTCAGCGTCATGGTCAGTGAAAGTCTCTGAGCTTCAAAGGTAAGTCCTGTGCTCAAAGAGAGACATTGCGATGACCCAGGACTCCTGGCAGATTTGGTTTCAGTTACTGGAAGATTCTCAAAAAATTCAAAGACACTTCAGCTCCCTTCAAACTTCAGCAAAGAGCAGTAGACCTCCAAGACAAAGCGCAAAGTGTAGCACCAGCAGGCCAGTGAGTGCCTGCATCTTGATTTCACTAGAGCAGATGTTATCTGCAAGCAATTAACATA
Organism: Aegotheles bennettii; assembly: GCA_013398125.1. Taxonomy (NCBI): domain Eukaryota; kingdom Metazoa; phylum Chordata; class Aves; order Caprimulgiformes; family Aegothelidae; genus Aegotheles; species Aegotheles bennettii. Next base: position 60,955 of record VZRW01000514.1, on the reverse strand, counting down.
CTTGTCATCACCTGTGAAATAGATACATAATTCTTCGAGGGTTTTTTTTTATCCACCCTAAAGAAAAGTGTTTGTGCACAAAGCATAATTTCCACATTAGTATTAAAATAAAATTCAGTGAGGCAAGCGGCATGTGTCACTGTTTCATTTTCTTTCAGTTTCTTTTTTTTTTCAAAGAGCAATACTGTAACACTTAGACCAGAGCTAGAGAACACATTTCATCACAGACAAGTATCTTTTAACAACAGAATGTTTGATGGCTGTATTTTTTCCTTCACTGTTATTATTTTCAAATGCTACTGTCTGTTAGACATAGAGTTAGACATGTCTACTGTCTGTTAGACATAGAGCTGTAGCAGGTATGTATCCTGCTCTCAAGAGTTTCACCACAGCATGGCCTCAGTGAACTCCAAAGAGCTGCTTTTTGTTTACATGGATATATGAAGGACCCAGTGATGCAGCCATGTATTACCAGTGTGTTGTGGTTTTAAAATTCTTTGAGTATGTTTTGTCACAGTCACATCCCTAATAATTTTAAGGACTTGTTACAATAATTGTTTTAGAGATTATATACTCATCTGCCTTTCAAAGATTTTTTTAATTAGCTAACATGGAAGAGGACATCTACTACGCAGGTCTTTTGTATTCACTGTTAGTTATTCCTCTGTCTATGGTGTCTGTTTGTAAAGACCTGTTCCACCAGAAGCGCTTCACCACCTGGTAATCTAGACCTTCATTTGTGGGGTATAGATATGAAAAACTTATTTGGAAGTTTTTCAGAAGTATTGAGTTAGTTAAGGATTTGAGAAATCAAACATTTCCCTGGCCTGCTATTTTCAGAGTCATCATTCTCTAAACCCTGGCAGCATAATAGGATGATTACCTTTACAACACTTCCTCTCACTAAGTCCATTTGAGTTGCCGCTGTCTTAGAGAAAAGAAATTATTTCAGGGTTATGGTGCTGGAGGAGGAGTAAAGTAGACCCAGTTCTTGTAACTGCCACAAGATTATAGTGTCATCTCTAGTCAAGTCACATGTTAGTTTATATGTAAAACAGGTCTACTAGTCACTTTTCCCATCTCACTAAAGTCTTCAGAGGAAAAACTGCCTATTGTCACCTCTTTCTGATATGCCAGAAGTAACAGGACAGCTCTTGACTGGAGCTGCTCTGTGAGACACAAATAATAATAATTTATGCAGAAAGCTAGGAAACTTGAAATCCTTCCATATCCCTTATGAAAGGTTATTTAACTTCTCAGCCCAATGTGTTTCTGAATTAACCTTCAGTGCTAATCTCATTTACACTAGGAACTTGCTTTTAGAAGGTCAGAAGTAGACAGCAAGCTGTAACATCAACAGCTAGCAAAAGAGATTGAATTTGAAACCAAGCTGCTCTGATTCCACTTTATTAAATCTGTTCTCCCCTAAATATCCTCCCAGCCCTGCTCTGCAGCAGCTTCTGTGTTGATTAGTGACAGGAGTTGAGTAGAAAGCGACTATCATGCCAGAAAGACTTGGGGGCACTGAATCTGGAATGAGACACACATATTTAAATCTAGCTAATGTAGTGACATCTTGAAGCAGCCTAGGGCAGAGAAGTTTCCTTTAAGCAGAGGTTTCTATCACACAAGTCCTTGAATATTTTTTGTGAGTAAATGATCCTGTGACATGTGCTGTAATTAAAATCATATCGGGGCTGTTCCGTATTACCCAGTACAATCTCTGGAGCTTACTTCTTCACCTTCCTCTGCCTTGCCTGCCAAGCCTTCCTTGTTTACATTCCAGTCGTGCAGACCGTCAGTGTAGCTGAACCCATCTAAAATGAACCACACGAATGGGATGAGGAATGCCTGAGAGAATGAAGTTGTTGTACTTCAAACTGTGTGATATAGTCTCTGATGATGGTCTGGCAAGGGAAGTCATTTGTACAGCCCACCTTTAGGCATCATGGTGAAGGGCAGAAGGGAAGATTAAATTATAGCTTCTGAAATTCTAATCACAAATCATGCTTTCCCTTTGACTGAGTGATGATGTGGTTGTGAAAAGTTATAAAACTCTAAGTTTGACATGGGAGCATGGTATAACATCCTTTTGTCTCAACCAGTACTAAAAGAACTCCAAATCTTCTAGAATCATCTAGTTAGAGAAGAAAATTATAATATGAATCAATTATTTCAGTGGCGATCTGCTTATTTACATTTTGAAACATAGAAATCTTTGCTTCTGTGATGAAGAACTAGGCAAGCAACTCAGAGACCATCTATTTCCTTACAACACCAGCCCTCCTTTCAGCACTTTTCAGAATTTCCCTTGACATTTTTGATTATGCCCCATTCCAGTAAAGCTGTGCTGGACCTTTGTCATTTTCTCTCCACATTCTCCTTTTGCATGTAGACATTGTTCTGGTCCTCTTAGGAAAAAATATAGAGAAGAAGCTACATAAGCAAAACCAGACTTCTACTGTTTTTTACTATCTTCATCATACAGTTTTTGCTGATACAAAAATATGATTAGAAATGTTATTAATCTGCAGAACTACTGAAAAGCAGAAAAACAGCTTCAGGACTCCCTGGGTTAATACCAAAAAAACAAAGCTAGAAAGACAAAAAATGTATTTTGCACAGGCAGTTTTTGAGCCTCAGTTTTTGGGTGCTAAATTTTTTGGGGGGTTTTGGGGTGCTAAATATTTTATAACAGTGGAAACTCTAATAATTGCAGGATGACAATGGAGAGCTTTTTTGATTACTGTCTATGATATTAATCCTTTGAAGACTGCAGTCAATAATAGTTTATTCAATGCTGACAGGACATTTTGTGCCAGGAAATCCAGGTTGCCAGGGAAAGGAGATTACTTGTTATTGTCTGAAGCAGACAAGCTTCAGAGTGTTTCTGTGGCCCACCCTATACCAGTGGTATGGGGAAAATTCATCTGTAGATGTCAGAAAAATAGAGAGGTAGATGGGCAAATAGGCATAGCAAAATCAGGACATTTGGAGAATGCCTCTATTGAAACAACGGTTAGAGACCAGAATGAAATTAAACTTTAGAAGAGATTGTGTCTGAGCTGGCAAATAGACGATGGAAGCAACTGTAGAAACTTCACTGCCTGAAGAAAGGATTTACTCTTCATAGCTGTGGTTGAAAATTTTGCTTTTGGTCTTTCACTTCTTGCAAATAGCTCAGTTCTATCCAAGATGACTTAGTTTTCTCTCAAAGTTAAATGTCACTTGGAAAAACAAAATCACCTAATAATGCTTCTAGGATATTTGTAGTGAGAGACCACATGGTTTTTGTCCTCTTCAGCTTTAGTCAGGTTCGAAGTTCTCCATCCTGACTAAAGATGTTTGCATCTGCTCCATTAGCACATGAGTAACCTCTGGTATTCCTTCAGAGGCCATTTGAAGAGCTCTCTTCTCAAAATGTGCAAAACCTGTGTCTTAATTCAGTGCAGTTTCCTTTTAAGCACAAATTTAGACTGAACTGAGTGAGGACACATTACCACAAATGAAACCTATAATTTGCTGTTTCCTTTAAAGATGTGAAGCAGTTGAATATTGGTTATTGGGCTGAATTGGTTATTGGGCTTCCAGAGCACTGGAACAGGCTGCCCAGAGAGGTTGTGGAGTCTCCTTCACTGGAGACATTCAAAACCCGCCTGGATGCGTTCCTGTGTGATGTACTCTAGGTGACCCTGCTCTGGCAGGGGGGTTGGACTAGATGATCTTTTGAGGTCCCTTCCAACTCCTAGAATTCTGTGATTCTGTGAACAATGTAATATCCTGAGCGTATGCTGTAGACAGTGTTGGTAATAAAGCTGGTTACAATTTCTATAAAAATGTCTCTAGCAGATACCGTCCTACTTCAGGTAAGACTCTAATGAGTTAATTTAAGTGATATTATCTTATAGCACAAAAATTAGTAGTGAAAACAGAGACCTTCAGGTGCTGTTCAAATTCAGTTCATTTAAACACCAGACTTGTTTACACAGTTGAACACAAAGCCTTATTAAGCATAAAGAACATCTTGTAAAAGTAGGGATTGTGTTCTGGAAAAAATAAAGACAAGAGCTTGACGAATCAGTTGATTGGAAGTTACCATTGCAATGGCATAAAATATTATCCCTACATGTGTTAATCAGAGGACTTTCCAGTTGTGTAAGAAATTGTATTCTCTGTGTGAACTATATTACCTGTATTAGTTTTTGACTGTTGTGTTCTGGCTTGATCATAATGCTAGAAGGAAGTTGACGTAATAAAGAAAGTCAAAGTAGAGCCACAAGAATTATCAGAACCTTAAAACTGCTCCTTAACAAAACAAGGCCTAAGAAGTTCCACTTATTTTCATTTATTTATGCCTGGAAGCAGTTTGCTCATATCCCACTATTACGGGGAGAAGATAAAGATTTTTAATAGGAAAATGCTTATAATAAGATTAAGTGGCTGAGTCTTAACTGAATTAGAACAAAAAATACTCATTCTACCACTGACTTTCATTATCTGCTTTCTATGGCCACATCTATACATGAGTTCTTAGGATTAAATGATTCAAGGTTCTACCTGGTCTGAGGTAAGAAAATACAAATGGCTAAAGTGGTTTAGAAGTCTTTTGATGAAATAGCTTGATGAGAAAATACTGATTTACTGAAGCTGAAATCTTTTGCAAAAACATCCCCTGTTTAAGGAATTGTATTTACCCATGGACAGGATTCCAGCAGAACAGGAGCAGCCGTTTCCCTACCTGAGTCCGTTCTGGTAAATTAAGTGTTCTTGGGGCCATTCTCTGGCATTAAAGCCAACTGGCATGGAAGATCTCCTATCCATGTTGTGAGGATCTCTTACTCTCCATTTTAGGGTATCTACCTCCAATTTACCTGTTGTGAACATTATATAGGGCATGTTAGTTTCCAGACCACACACTAGAATTGTTTCAGAAAATAGCAACTGTGTCTGGCAAAAACATTCCAAATCATGGGGTTGTTCTGCTATTTTGTGGAAAATCAAGTTTCAATGCCCAGGAACAATTCCTCGCACTGTTTAATTCACTAGAGTAGATGCATTTGTAGTGTGTTGCTGAAGATCCCAAGCCACCAGGGTCAATAGATACAGGCTTCCTCACATAGTAGACAGACCCATGAACCAGCTAGGCTCCAGGACAAGAGAATCTAGAGTCTGACAGCAACACCTCACTGAGACAGAGAAAAGATAACTTGTTGACATCCTCCAGTACTCCTGGTGATGTATTTCACTTCATAAACACTCTTCACTTCAGTTTCCAAAATGAAAGAAAAAAGAAACAGCAAAAAACCTCATAGTCTTAAAGACCTTGACATCAAAAGTTTCATAGACCACCAAAAATTACGACTCTTGTAAAATCAAATCAAAAGTTAATTTTGTAAGGCTTGGGAAAAAAAAAGCTTCAGCTGATGTTCAGAAGAGTCTTACGACCCAGGCTACTGTTGCTTATGGAATACAGAGAGACTCATGGAAACAAGGTCATTCAAAATTACCAGTGTTTTTGGAAAATCAAAGACAGAAGGTATTAGTTTTTATACTCTGCAGGGTCTGTGTTTTTCTCATTGATTTGTGCTTCAGTGCCTTTGTACAGCTACTGTACTGTACTGTAAATTGGGATAAATTGAAGAATGTTAGACTGTCCTAAACGAACTATGCTTTAGATACAGGATAACTTTATAATATGAAAGTCTGAGTGGTTGGCAGCTGAACATAGAAGTCCCAATGGGATCTGTGCCCTGTAGCCTCACAAGAGGTTACACTTGATATTTGCAGCTTACGTGCTATCCCACACAAAATCCCAGCAAGCTGCATTTTTTATCAATTAGTTTATATGCCACATCTTCACCATTGATCACTCTGTCAGAGACTGAAATAAGATTCCTTTAACTTGTTTAGACTAGTCTCCCCATTGCTAAATAACATTTGCTATTTGATGTTTGGTCTTTGCAACTCTTACGGCTGAAGTGATAGAATGCTTTTATATAAGTGTTATTTAGTTTTCATTTTTTCTCAGTATGGAGGAAGGAAAATTGGGCACAGAAGAATTTAAGGAAATTAAATTTTCATTACTCCAAACTGGGCATAGTAAGGCACTTGGATTCTGTTTGGAAAATTACTGATATTAAAAATTCTCTTCAAATTCCATTGGGAGGGGTGCTAAACCATTTGTTAATGTGGACAATTTCTTTGTAAAAGAGCTGCTATCGAGTACCAAGTCCCCTACGCTTCAGAACTCTGTGGGCTGCCTTCTCTGTTATGCACACTCACATAATACCCCTGTGGCAATGACAGTGGCTGCTTACACAGAAAATTAGTACTAGGAAAGTATTTATGCATTGGTACTCTATTGAGTGTGATAAATGTGTTTCCCTTTTTGAAAATAAAAACACTTGCGTTTTTTGCTTTTGTTCTTCATCTCCTCCCATCTGTTTTGTTTCTCTTAGCTGGCAATGAGAGTAACAGCTGACTCTCTGTGGATTGCCAGTGGTTTATGAAGGGTTTGAAGGCATCTATAAGATCTTTGAAGCTCCTTCTTAAAAATACTTCTGTCTCAATTCATGTAAAAAGCTGTATAATTCTTTCATCAGATCATAATTGTTGCAGTGAAAGAATTAGATCTACTTTCTATCTTTGTCAATAGTGAGGGTTTTGTGGCCATGTGCCTCACTGGACATCCAGCATTTTATCTTTCCAACCATGGAGAAAGACCAAAAGCATTTGTATAAAATGCAAGCTTGATATGAGGGTAATATAATGATCTCCTTCATCCAAAGCAGCAGACCAAATACATCTTTTCAGATTGTAGTCATATCTTAAACATCGCCTGAGAGGCTTCTGAACATGGATCTCACAGAAAGGCAAATTCAGCCACTGTACATTATTTAAGTACCCTGTGCATTAACTGAAATAGTGTGGGACTTCACAGCTATGAGAACTTCAAGTTTTCAAGTAGAAACCTGTGATCTTTGGTGCTTTTGAATGCCATATCAGCACAAACTGAAGGAATAGTTGGGTTATGGTTCAGCAGTGTAGACCACTCTGATGTTTTATCCTACTGAGGGCAAAGTTACATAAAAATTGAACTATGTATCACAGTAAGTTAATCACAATTGTTTGGAAAATATAACAATGCATCTTGAAACTTGTTTGCTACTTTGCTTTTAGTCACAGAAATTAAATATGCTGGAAAACATGGAAATTCATAGGTTGTTGGAGTCATAGGAAGAGAGTTATAACTAAGAGCTGTGAAATTTCACAGGGGATCTGACATAAGTATTTTAAAGACCTAAGTAAGATGCTCCTTAGAGTAGAACATTTTTACACTCAAAGATGTTTGTATTTTCAGGGTTTTTCACAGTCTTTATCATTTCTCAGTAATGGATTTTCATTAGTAGCTTGCTTTGGACTACTAATGTAAAGCACAACTACCCAATTGCACCTGGTTAAATAAATACTACAACCATTTACAGAGCAGTTACTACACAAATTGGAGGAAGGACCTGGCCCATAAGGTAATCACATTATTATGAAAGCAATAGGTCCCTTTTCTTTTCTATTAAAGCCAGAAGCAAGGAGACATGTTCGTATATGACAGCTTGGCCAAAGAATAATAACTTTTTCATTTTACATGAAAAAGTGTTTTTTAAGTTTTTAGTTCATAATAAAGAACACAGAGAACTATTCCTTATTTTATTAGTTGAACCGAAGTCATGCTGGCAAGTGAAGAAATAATAAACTAAAATTGCTTCCAGTGTTTCGTATTATATCATCAGCTGGTGATGCAAAGGACGAGCCCACACCCCTCAGTAGGCAGCCTAGCAATTACAAAACTCTGAACCAGAAAGGTGTCATTCACTGGAAATGTCAAAAGTATAAGTGTTCAGGATGAACATACACCAGCTTATCGGACACATCCCAAGTTAATGGTGAGCTGGCTATGATCAGTATTACAGCATGGCCTTTCCAAACAAGATTTTGTCTAGACTTAAAAAAATGGGTGTTCATGTACATTAGTTGTTATGTGTTAATGTGCTCTAAATGTCTGGTGTGGGACACGCTGATTTTGCTATTGGTTAATAAAATAGAATTCAAAATAAGGCTTTTCTGAAGTCTCATTTAATTTGATTAAAACATGTTTAAATAAATTTCTTTTTCTAGAGTGGATTATTTAATTGGCATGCTTCAGATGTAAAAGTGTCTCCTGCCAAAAGCTTCGAAGGAAACACCGTAGGATAAAAGGGAAAATCTTCACATAGATAAAAAAATGATGAAAAGTGAGGAAGCAATGGGTAAGAATAAAAGGTCACTTTTCATATTGAAGTGGCTTATGCACAGAATACCACAGTAATATGTGCCTGGGTCTGACAGCACGGGCCCGAGGAGCATGGGCCCAGGCACAGATTTCATAGATAATTCAGGGAAGAGGTGAGCAGTGAGGTGGCTAAGTTTGCTGCTAATGCTTGGTTATTCGAGGTAGCAAAGCTGTCTGCAAAAAACTAAATGGGGCTATACAATGCTGAGTTATGGAGAAATAAACGGCAGCAAAAATTTCAATATAGGTAATCACAAAATGACACGCATGCAAAAATAACAACCCTAGCTTTATTTAAAGAATGATAATGTTTGAGTTGAGTATTCCCATTCAGGAACAAGATCTTGAGGGAGAGAAAGGTACCAGTTCAGTGTTCATTCCTGGTGAATGAAACAGGCAACTTTATTCTTCCACTGTATGATGAAGACCATGGTGTAGTCATGTAGTCCAAAACAGTGTGCGAAGCCATGTTCCTCCACACCAAAGGGGATGCAGAGCACAGAGATGGGCAACACGGGTGCTCAGAAGCACAGAATGATTTCTCAATGAAGAATAATAATAGAGATTTGCATAGAAATATTATGACACAAAGTGGATGATATTCCATAATCACAAAATGTTGTGATGGAGAAGCCTAAAGACACAGTCAGGTATACTCCAAAGACTCTGTTGGACATGTTTCGGGGTGTGATTGTCTCCTGGCTGTTGGTTGCTGCTCTCCTGCCTGAGTTACGTGCCCCAGCAGCAGAGTCAGCAGCATAAGGCAAGCACGCACAATGTGCCTGCTACAATGCAAAATCTAGTAGCTGAAGTTTCCAGTGGCGGTGGGTTTAGGCTGAGACAGCAAACGCTGTGATAAACAGTCTAGAGAGTCACATACTTACTTGTAGAATGGATAATTCAAGGTGACCGGTGAAATGACAATGTGGGGATATTCTAAACTCCTGCAAACAGATTCCTTGGAGCTCATCTAGTCACATCTTTTGTTTCCAAAAGACTTAAACTACTAAACAAGTCATATATTTTTTAAATGTTCACTATGTTGAAAGGTGAAGCCTCTTTCTTGAGAACATTTGGAACTGAGGATTTTCTTTTGTTATTTGTGAAAAATTCAGAGTTGCAAATATTTTGTTGTGTTCACATGGGAGTAGACAGTCTACTGTGCTACACAGTTTTAATCACCAAAGCTTATTCCAGGATGTTGAGTCATGTCAATATTTAGCAACAACTATGAGCATGCTGCATCAGAAAATCCAAGCTAGACAGTCAAAATATAAGTATATAAAAATACGTAATATTCACTAACTTAGACCCCCGTTACAGTAGAAGTCATCTTGTCATATTTTTTCCCTTACAAAAGGGAAAATTAAATAGGTATTTTTGTGACTACTTCATTTTGCCCTCTGTGTACAAGAAAAAATATTACATTATGTATTTTTCCTTTTAATGTAATACAAGTATATATAAGTAGCTTGCAGAATAAGTGTAATATTTACCTGTATTTGTACAACTGTGTATGTGTGTGTATATCTTTGCATATGTTAACCATAACTACTGAATAGTTTGTTTTCTTCCATAATATATGTATAAATGTATGTCTTCAGTATATTCTGTCACATTAATTAGATGGAATGCATCATAAAATTTGGTAACACTGTCTCATATTCATGGCTTAAACTATTTAATACCATATGTTTTCCATTTGCTTTGGATGTAGATTTTTTTCATCTGTCAGAAAAACAAATTAATGTAACCTGAAAGATAAGTGCAAAAATTAAGTTTTTCATGTTTTTCTTTTGGATTTAAGGTATTATTAGAGAAAAAGTCAGTATTAGGCTCAGTATTTTCTGTTCCAAAAGAAAAATGGACACATTTATTGCTTAGATCCCTGGATAAGTATCTACAATATAGAAATCACTTCACTTCCAAATTAGAGAAATACCAGCTTGTTCTATGCAATCATCACATGACTCCATGTTTTAATAATGGCTGCATCAATTCTTATGGGGATTATATGTAAATAGTTCATATTTCCCTGGGCAGTTAGCACACTCCTCTCCCTAAATCTAATGTCTGTTGTCTGAGACCTCAAGATGTTTTGTTTTTTAGAAATCAGGTTGGCTGTGGTGGCCAGCTGTCATGCAAATCTCCCCCCTTTCCCTACCCCTATCAAGTAATAAGGGTAGGAATAAGTATCATCTCAGCTGACTTTTTGTTTACAAGGAACCAGAGATTTGTGCTAAGATTTAAAAACTGATAGAAGGCACTGAAAATAAAGGTGAAAACATCAAGAACCTAAAGGACACAGAAGTTCTGCTTAACTTTTAAACTTGACAGCTTTTGGATGCTAAAAGATAAGGGATATGTTTTGTCATTGGGAGCACTAGTTTAAAAGTTCAACCCCATGGAATTTGGAAGGGCTTCCCCATGTGGTACACCAGCATCCTTTCTTTTCTGACCATGGCCATCAAACCCATCTTTTTAACTCCATTCATGGCCATGACTGTGTTATTGCATAGCAGCCACGGGGCCTCCTTTTCTGGCTTCAAAACCACAAAAGCCCAAATGTTAAAGACATTTTGTGACTTGAGTTGACCGTTTCTTTCGTTTTTTCACTCTTCTTCACTTCACATGTCTGATCAGGTTTGGAAATGGAAGTGTTGAAAGACTATACTCATGTATTATTTATTGAGCACTGACACTGTGCTTGGAGTTTAACGACCCAGTGAAATACCACAAAAAAGACTACTTTTACGGTATTTCAAGCCTGCCCAGAAAGAGAAATTACTGGAAGTTTCACAAGAATACCCTTTTTTTGCAAGACTTCCAGGCTAATTCTGAAGATCAAAGATGGTCAGACAGTCTGGATGAAACCCAAATGAACATTCAAATACTGGGTCCTTAGCCAAACCAAAGTGAACCTCTGAATAGCAAGGTTTCTTCTCTCTTCTGTCCTCCAGTATTGATAATATTCAGGTTAAGCCTGCCTGATTCAACATGGAGTTTCTATTCAATGCATAGATAATATTTTGAGTCTTCTGTGTATGCTTTTTATGGTTTGCTAACAGACTTTTAGATACCAGTTTAAAATTATTTGGTGTGAAATCTAGTGGCTCATAGTCACATACAATACTAATTCATATCTAAGTGAATGTGAGCGGTTCCTACAGCAGATATTAGAATAATTGTGCTATTCTGTTATAGGAAAGAAAAAGTCAATGTCAACATATTGTGAGCAAGGCTTATGCGTTGTACCTTGTATGTTATAGATGGTGTACTACACCACACTGATGCAGTGACAAAATTTGAGCCTTTGTGTTTTGGGGGTTTTTTTAAGTTGTTAAGTGTTTGCAGAGAGTTGTCATGGTATTTCATCTCACTCTAATTTTGTACTCAAGCTTGTCTGATTATCTGCATTCACATTTTTACATAAAAGTGTATAAAAGTAATATAAAAGTAATATAAAGTAAGCATAAAGTAAATACATAAATATAAAGGTAATTTTAAAATAGGTAAAGACTTCTTCATGTGAAATGTCCAGCCCTTGTGAATTTCTGCCCTTGCCTGGTTGCTTCATGATACAATTTTCCATGTTGCTTGTCTTGTGGATGAGAATTTCCATGATCCTTTGGTGCTGTCATCCATGTTATTCCTGTCATCCCTTCAGGGCACTATCACATGCCTTGACACATAACAAAATCATGGTTAACAGCTTCAAAGATCATATTATCTACATGTGTATTGGTACAGCTGGGTCACACAGAGACTAGACTAAATGACAGGATGCTCTTGGGCTGCTAGTTTTGTGTCAGTTTTCTTTGTGACTTGGAACAGGCCTGCGGGCTTTGCATGGCACAATTTCTCCATCTGTGAAGGCTGGGCAAATGTACTTCTTAAGACAAAATATTTTGAAGCCTATATCTGCAAAGAGCTCTAGGAATGCTGCATATTATTATCTGGTTTACTACTTGAAAAGTTAAATAATACCACTAACTAGTCTGATGTGGCAGCAACAAGTGTTTAAACTTAAAGAGAAAGAATCATCCTGGTTAGAAAAAAATGAGAATTGGGTTCCTGACTTCAGAGATGATCTTCAGGGAAAGAGAAAGTTTCAGATTCTTAATACTGGCTGATATTCAAGAAAGTAAATTCAGAGACTTAAAAATACTTGCACTGTACTCTTAATAATGCACTGGAAATCTACAGCTATAACTCCAGCTTGAATGGAAATGAAGCATGGACCTAGTTGCATGTATATGTCACATAGTGTGCAGTAAAAACTTAATCTTGCATAAAATCAATATTTCCCTCTTTTCTCACTAATAATGCGTGGAGTCATATGGTTCAGTTGTAAACGCACCAGCTGGAAGTAATGAGATGAACTGTCCATAGCACTATGAAAGATATACAAGCCTATTCAAAGTCAGCCCATCTGTGGAGATCCATAGAGAAGAATACTAGGGAATTTTATATAAACTACAGTAAATCAGTCTCTTGTGATACTGTAGGAACTGTGGGGGCCTAATCTTTACATTTGACTATTAAATTAGGAAGGGCAAAGCCTACACAATACCAATGGTATTAGTCATGTCTGGAGGGGCATCCAATACCAGATGTCACTTTTCTGATCTTTCATGCTCAGCTCTTACAGTTTTTGGCACGTCAGAGTTCGCATCTGAATACAATTTGAGTTATAACAATGCAATCAGCATGTCTAACTATTTTTGCCTTTCTCTCTGCTATTTTGGGAGCTAGGCTATGGTAAGTCTCTGTTGTTTAATCTAAAACCCTTCCCTGTCCCTTGTCTCTAGCCTAATGAGGTAATGGTGGGGGATGTCAGACAGTGGTGTTAAGGAACTGTTGTTTGACAAGTGCTACTGGTTTTAAACTGAATTTCCTTTTTATTGGCTGAGCAATTATTCATCTGTTAGCATAGCATAGAAAAAATGTTAACTGTAAAATAGTAGCTTTTGTTGGTAGAAACTATTTGACTTAAGTGAACATCTAGCTGTCTGAATGTGAATGCAGTGTTGTACAATATAACAGGAAAGGTCTGTTTATTTATTTAACAGGCACACAAACCCTTACTGCCTTCATGATCAGAAAAAAGGAAATGTAGGTAGGGAATTGTGTGTAGAGAAGTATAGCCTGACTTGTTATGAGGTAAAGTCATCTCCCTTTATGCAGATTATTCATGTTTATTTATGACACTCTTGGAAAGGAAAGACACCCAAATGCCTCAGGGCAATGGCCCAAAGTAAATAACTTGTCATAATATACCTTGCAAATGATAATGTAAACCACAGGAAAACCAGGGAGGAGATGCACATGCATTCCGAAGCTGGGAAGTTATTGAATGTTTAGGCTTAAGGAGCAGATAGTTTTGATTGGGAATATTTCTCTTGTTTCTGTGTGTTAGATGAATTACTCTGCATGAGTGATATCCATTGTACTGTGTTTATTCTTTTCCGCTTTTGTTCACCAATCACTATGATGTCTGCTACTTTCCCAAAGATGTTCTGTATAATAAATATGTTAAGCCTGACAAGGAATGGATGGTAATGCAGCATCAATGCCCTCTGGGGTTAGTGAGTGCTCTGGTTATATTTGTGTCTCTCTAAGCTCACAATCCAGGCATTTGTATAGACAAAATCATGACTCTAGCTCAATGCAGAGGATTTTCCACTAGGGGAGCTGGTAGCCGGAGTTTGAGCAGTAAAACCAGGAGCCACATCTTTACATTTCTTGTTGCTTTCGGGTTTGTTGCTTTATATTCAGTGTTTGACCCAAAAAGAGGACTTAATAAAGGAGTGCACATGAGATTAATTCATTCTGTGCTTTGTTATGGATTATGAATGTAAAGAAACTCTGGATTTAGGTAGAGGCAAGATTGATTAGCTGCTATGTAAGGTGCTCTACAGTAAGACTGTAGGAATTTTAGGGCCTGTTTAATATACTTTCACATGCCAGTCTTATAGCTGGATGATTTGGTTAAAAGCTTGAATTTTGAGCCAGCTGTAGGTAAATCAGTTTCAGCAAATTTGGGTACCTCTGTACTAGTAGATTAAACAGTGCCACAATACTGGCACGTGATCACTTCTACTGTGAATTTGTTATCCTGCTTTTTAGCCTAGTTTTGGCCTGTGCCTAAAAGCACTCTTCTGAACAGTTCCCAGACACTGTTCAGTAGCCAGCAGGAATGAGCAAGAGACTGCGACCAATGGGAAGTTTGGAAGTAAAGTACTTTGCTATAAGATCTGTGTAGAGAATGATCCCTAGCCCATTTTATTTAGTAGGGAGAGGTAGTTCTTGAGCAGAGTATTGGGTACTTAATATATATTACACAAAACACACATATTTTTGTATTCCTTTTGAGAGTTTTCAACTAGCTATTGCTAGAAAGGTTTCTCTTCTGAGCCACAAACTTCAGGAATTATTTTTTAACTATATAGTGAAATATATTCAAAGAGTTGTGGCCATTATCTGCTGTTTTCCCTTCAAAAACAAACAAACTCAAAATTTAGTTATGCTTCAAAATTATGCTTTTATTATTATTTTCAAATATAATGTATTTTTTATTTGTTTTATAGAAGGATAGAATTCCTTTAGGCCTAGGCTCATCCACCTCTGAAAGGTATTTCAACCTATTTAGCCTCTGAATAATCCCCTGGATGTGCTCTTTGTCTTCTAAGGAAACCCAGGGAAACAATGTTTCAGATTAAAGTGCTGACTTTATATAGGCTGAGTCTGAATTTAGCTGTACTGTTGTTGACTTTCATTGAAGCAGTTAGCACTGAAGGATTTTGTACTTTGCTGGAATATGTGGGCATTTCTGCCTTACAAGTTGTTAATAATGTTTTTCCTGAAATATTTACCGCAATATTCCTTGTTTTTTTTTTCTCATGTCTACTTACACTGCAAGTAATTGGAGCTGGAGCTGGCTATGCAAGGTGACTATCTTGTATAAAGTGTCTAAGGATACAGAGAGACTAACCTGTTGTCCTCATTGTCTATTCATGTATCACATCCAAGCCTCTGGCATCGCATTTTCACTACAGCACAAAAGTTGTGATCCTATGTGTAAGACAAGTGTCATAATGAAGATTTACCTAGGTGGTTCTTCATTTATTGAGTAGCCCCAGTAATGAGATATGAAATGAAACAACACAGTTCTTCAGCACAATTAAATGGTATGCTTTTTAAAGGAAACAACAGTGGCTGATAAAATGACTTGCAATACAATTGTATCAGGAAAACAATGACACAGCTGGGTTGGGTCTGAACTTCTACAAAGCCCAGAGGAGTCTGCATCTGTCATTTCAATTCAGACCCCCTTCTGAATGTAGTAAAACAGTACACCATAATAGGAAGAATATATTGCAAGATTGCTCTGAGGTGAACTAATTTCAAACGTGCCAACCTACGTCTACATTTATTTTTTTTTATTTTTTTTGACCAAAAAGAAAGTACCTCCCACAGTCCTGAAAATTAGAAGCCAGAATAGATTTCTTGTGGTGTGCTCTGCAATTTCCCCCCACCCCCCTCCCTAAAGAGGCAGGATTATGTAACCTAATAAATTGGTCTCATTACAGAGCCACTGACAGACAGACATATAGGTTGCTGCCAATGGTCATGCATGCTGAAGGTGAGCATGCTGAGAGGGTGGTGGAAGCGAGCACTGGATACAGCGCTCAAAAAGCATCAGGCTGAAGGAGGTCATGCCTGTTGCATGAAGCAGGGGGAGATAAGGATGTCGACAGCATGGAGGATGACATCCATCAATCAACTTCTTCATTATAGCAAGAATGAACACTGTGGGTCCTTGGGAGGAAGAAGGAACTAGTGATCCCTCATCACACAGATGGCAACTGTAAAAAGGCTAACCTTTCACATTTCCAGGGGCAGGCAGAATGAAGAATGTGTTTTTAATGAATTACCCATAACCATACACACACACACAGACCTACACAATATCTTACTTTCATATATACTTCCCCTTCAGGATAAAAGAATTAAATTTAAAAGTCTCATTATTTATTTTTAAAAAGCATAAAAATGTATCTTAGCAGGAAGCAAATTTTCAAGTCCCTGATTAAGTAAATAATTCTCCATAATATAATGCAGAGAATTATTTTTTGCATTTCTATTTCATTTCAAAGGATAGAGGAATGGGTGAAGGAAATATGCCAGAAGGTAATGTGACTAAATGAACACTCGTGGCATTTTTACTCATCCAAACTAAGAATTCTATGATTAGTTAAATCTTGGGCTTCAGGGAATGAAGTATGAAAGTCTGGTCTTACATTCAAATACATGCCAGTGTACAATGGGGGAAGATGTTGTGTTCCTCTCCGAAACTGTACTAGCCACCAGAGGTAAAATACAGCCTAGATTTGTAAAGGCAGGAAAGAGCAGAAAATACTTGAAAAAGTGTCTTTAGGTGATCCAAAGATGATGAGGAGAATACAACTGATAGAGCAGGAAGCCTCTGAAAGGCTTTTAATCATTCATATCATGCTGCAAAGAGAAGAACAAGCCTGAGATCAGGACCCTTTGTGCTGTTGGGTAGTCAGCCTACCTGCCTACAGGCAGGTAAGTGAGATGTCTAACTTGGCAAGTTAATAGATGTCTGTTAATTCAGCATACAGCAACTGGAAGTAATGACTCCAGAGAACAGAGGAGGGCATGAATACTCTGGGTTACTTGCAGAATCTCCCTGTTCCCACCAATCGTAGAAGATCAAAGCTAGAAGGGTGACTTAGATCCTAACCAATTCCTAAACTCAGTGATGGGTCTAAATCTCCATCTGTTTCTATTCTTTGATCATGCAGGGAGCCTGGAATATGATTCAGTACTTGTAAAGAACAGGGATAAAGACAAACTCAGGTGGACTGGACCATAGTGGTGAGACACTGGCATGGGTTACTCAGGGAGGTTGTTGATGCCCCCTCCCTGGAAATGTTCAAGGCCAGGTTTTATGGGGCTTTGAGCAACCTGATCTAGTGGGAGGTGTCCCTCCCTATGACAGGGAGGTTGGAACTGGATGATCTTTAAGGTCATTTCCAACCCAAACCGTTCTATGATTCTATGGTTCTATGATATGGGTCACAGCATCCTACAATAAGCTTTGGAGTTAGCACTTAGCTGGTAAGGCAACACTGAGTTTATTTTACAGGGACTGCTGCTCTGTAATGCTTCAGGGTTTATGAGAAGATCGAATCTGCAGTCATTACTCTCACTAAACATTCACTGATGTCAACTTTCTCCTTCACAGGGAAATTGGGATTTGGCCTTGCCTGCAGAATAACTCCCTAATGTCCCAAAGTAACCAGATAAAGGAAAAATATGTTTGTAGGATGAGGAGGACTTTTTTCACTCACTTCTCAAATTATAGCCGTGTTTCGACAGTTGTAATGAAGCCAATGAGGAAAAACATTACTGAGAAAAAGGCCTCTCTAACAGGGAGCTCAGTTTCTTTTTTACCATTATTATCTCAGTGTTCACCTTGAAGTGTGTACAATAGATTAGGTTCACCTTTCTTTCTCCAAAAGCATCAGCAATCAATCAGTTTACAATTGAGAAAGAGCTAACAGAGCCTTTATTTTTGTAGATCATTAAAAATGACTCAAGGGACCAATTTTCTGTACTTCTGCTCAGTTTCTTTCTGATTCCAGTCATTAAGAATGAGATACACATAGTCGTATGGGGAGACAATGAACAAAATTCTCCTCTTGCTTATGCCGATATGTTCTGTTAAAGTTGAACCAGAATAAATGAGAGGAACATTTGCCTGATTTTCTCTCAGCAGCTTTAACTCAAGCACACACGAAACTAAATTCTTTTCTTGGTGAAAGGTACCTCAAATGAAATTTGAAGTGACTGAATTAAATTGCATTATAGCCCTGCAAAGATCAGGAGGTCAAATTCAAATTTGGTGCAAGCAGTGGTAATGAAGTTGCCCACACACAAGCTGTCTATTCTTTGTTTCAGGGCTCTATCTAAACTCAAGTATATCATTAATGAGTAGTATATGGTTTTTTATATCAGTGATGTTGAACTATATTTTAACCCAGTAACTGAACTGAAGTACTAGGAAATGACTTGCCTATTCATCTGCAAAAGTGTGTATAAGAAATACTATGCCACTGCTGATGAAATGTACATTTGTGTGACTCAGATAGGCAACAGTTTTATATTGGTACTTTTCATTAGTAAAGGAGCAGCAGGAGAAAATATGTCAGCTGGTTTGCCAAATGGGTGAGAATTCTTCTCAGCTGTGCAGTTTACCATAGAGTAGAGTCCATTCACGAAAAGATCTGTCTGCACAGAGCAGTTTGCGAGGTCTATTTATTTAAACAAACCTCAGATTAATAAATCACACTCAGCACGCTGAATACTGTAACATTAGTGAGCCCTGAAATGATCTGTAGACTTGCCATTTGGATGAATGCACTGGTCATGAGTGAGATCTGATGATATATTGCTCTGCTCCTATGCAATTTGTTGTAAAAGAAGCTCCTGAAGTAGCATGCCATGCTAAGGCTGGTATGGAGGATGGGGAGACAAGCTTGTAAAAATTTTCACATCTTAATTATGAATCTCTGATGACAGAAACACAAAATATTTCCTCTGTCAAAAAGCTAGGCCTCTCTCTTTTTTTTTCCTCTTCTTTTTTAGTAAAAAATGTTGGGTTGTAATAGGCAAATTTGAAATCTATTTAGAATCTTTCAATGTGAATTCCTTCATTTCATAGTCCACGGCTGTCATCAAAATTAAACCTATCTGTTTGGCCCGAGCACACACACACAAGCACTACTTTTGGCAAAGGAGAAGAAAGAATGGAAGAGAAGAGAAGGAGGTAGAGATAGAAAGAGAGAGGGCAGGAAATAAAACCAGAAGACAATTGCAAACATTTCCTGGAGACACATGTTTTCTAACTCCCCTCATCCACAGGCCCCTTTCCTTCCCTCAGCAGCATTTGTTAGCTCTAATTCCTACTGAAAACTGATCCCGTGCATGTCTCTGTTGGGCATGTGAGCCATGCCAAATCCCTATTGATAGTTTTAAACCCTGAGAAGTGTACCTTGCTAGCTACTACAGCAATGCAGACCACTCCTTAACACAAAACAGTGCAAAAACTGCTGGAACTGACAGGAAAGCAGACCTGTGCAGTGTATTCTTTGTGCAGGCACCCTCATCTCTGGCTGTATGGAATACACTGCTTTTTCAGGAACTCTTGATTTCCTGAAGCAATATTTTAATGTTGCAGTTCAAGTGTCATAGTATAATGCAGTGAGTTGAATGTAGTGTTCATAACTTTTTTTTAACACTGTTTTTAGGACTGTCAAATACCAGCTATATCTGCCCTGGAAAATTCTCTGTAGCTTAGTAGGAACCATGACTGCAAAATACTAGGTATCCAAAATCTAAAAAAAACATTCTTAATAATAGCACTGTCTTTTAATTATGCTGGATCAATAGCTTCATGTAGCCTTCTAACATGCAGGAAAAGCCTCTGACATCGAAGATATTGCAGGTGACAACATGAAGCAGTCATGTGGAGACTCTTACTGCTTTATTAATCCCAGTTATGTAGTTCCTGATGCTCCCAGACACTCATATGGTTTCCTGTTCCATTTTTACCTATCATGATTTGATGTTAAAATTCTGTTTCCTAAATCCTAGTTAACATATTTTACAAGAAGTTGTGTAAGGTGACCTAGTTGTAAAGTGTGATATGTGATGTTTCTCGCTCTCTTCTCTTTCTTATTTATTCAAACGAACACAGTGAGAACTCATCTCTGTATCTTGCCAAGCATCCTACGTAATGAAATAGTGATGAAACACCAAGGAATCTGAAAACACTCACAACTGCCTTATTCTGAGGTAGAAATCAAATTGAAATTGATCCTGAAAGGAGATAAAACTTCTGAAAACACTTCCTGATCAAAGAGAAATATCTTGTATGTGAATCATGCTTCACATATAAGAATAAAGTATGACTATTTCAAGATTGTGAATTTTTAAAAAGTAAAGGTATTTTCTACAGAAACTGTTGGAGGAACAGTACATTTTGCTGGCTTACCAGTGCCATTCTAGGCCATTCGTTTTATACATTATTATGTCTGGTAATAACTGGCCTGATACGAGCCTCTTGGGAAGTGATAATTTTGCCCACTTCCTTGTTTATCAAGAGATCAAAACTTTTGTCTGAATTGCTGTCATACATTCTTTAAAATTCAGTCTCTTGTGTTAATTAGTTATGTAATCACATCTAACACTTTTGGAGGTGGAGTAGAACAGGACTGACTTGGTAGGTGAGAAAAGATCAAAGGAATGCTCTAACAAATTATTATGGTAATTAGTGTTAGTCTTGTAGTTTATCTCCAGGGGGGCTTTTAACAGAAGCAGTGAGAGCTTGGGAAAAACCTGCATGGAGGGTAAGCATTCACTTGAAGAAACAAAGCTTGCCGAGCTCACAGAGCAGTCTGACAGTGGAACTGGAGATGAGTGGCACGACAGGAAATTAAAAAGCATATCAGGTAGTGAAGGGGAGAAAGGATCTGAGTGTGCTACACAATTTTCAAGATGCAAGAGACCCACTGCATCTCTGCGTTCCCCTTTAGCCCTTTAAAAAGTTCTAATAACCCTTAGATTTGTTGAGTCTTAGCCAAAAGGGCAGCTGTTGCTGGGGATTTCATCAATCACAGAAGCACAGATGTCAGAGATGGACAGTAGCCCTTCCCCTCCATAACCTCCCTCCCATAATTGTTATCTTTCTACATCTGCTGACACTTGCTATGATCTAGTTTTAAATGATTCAAGCCATGGGTTATACCATTTCCCTTGAAAGACTATTATGCTGCCAAAGGAGGATGCTCCTCATGAAGGAAGAATATCTCCTGGAGCTGCCCAGCATACGGCAGACAGCATTCCCCTTTGGGGAAGTACAGCACGCACTCTCCTACTTCTGCAGCACGACTTGCTGACCTGAGGAATATGGAGCATATAGGCGTCTGCCTTTCCCCAGGATATATACCCAAAAAGGCCCAGATCTGGCCTTCTATGCATGGAGTATGCAGAGACAGGGTAGAAAGAGAGTTTATATCACCTCCAGACTGTTGTGACAGTACTGTGTCCCATAGTGAAAAGGCTAATGAAAGCCCTGGGTGATCCCTCCATTTGTACTCCAGCCTCCTAATGCAGTTCTTAATTGTTTTCCAGTCTAATTTGTTCTTCATTAAGGCCTCCATAGTGATACGCACAGACAGGGGTCCAGTCCTCTTCATGCTACTGCTTGTGTTATTGCAGGGTTCACAGAGGTCCCCTGAGATGACTCCCTTATTTCTTCTGGTGCCCAAGGGGAGGAAAGGTGATGTTGGTTGCCTCTTTGGAAGGACAACACTAACGCTGATGACAATGACAGCCCTGCAAGGTCTACTTGAGCTGGCCTGCTGCCAAGACCGCAATCTGCCCACCCCTGCAGTCAGCAGCCAGCTGGCTGCCAGTGCCACTGCCTGGCTGACACCCCCCAGATTGGCAGGGCTCCTTTGCCAGGATAGAAACTGCCTCTAGTGAACAGCTCGTTATTAGTGCTCAACTTTTCGCAGCAATTAAGTCAAGAACCATGGCACCTGTTCATCTCACCTCCCTCACGGGAATTAACATGCCGTATGGGAAAGAAATTTGCATGGGGGTGGCAGGGGGGAAGAGCTTCCTTGCGTCTGTTAAAGGCAAATAGCAATGCATCTGAGGTTCTTCAGGGAATAGCAGGCTTGATGAATTTACAAGATTTTTGAGGAGAACTGCTTTTACCCTGGGGGTGGTGAAAATGTCCCAGATAATTTGATTTTAAGTAGATGTTCACTTTGTGTTGTTAGTTCTCTCCACAGCTAAGGAATACTTAAGCCCCAGTGAAAACCACTGAAGAGACCCTGACAACACCTCAAATCTGTTTGATAATGAGAATATAACTGCCTCAGTTTGGATGAACAATGTTTTAATCTGTGCTGCTTGTATTTGCAAAGGCTCTGATATGGACCTCAGGTTTGCCTAGGGATTTGCTGTGCGTATCTACTTAAGAAGTGAACCTGAAAAATGGCATAATTGTTCATCTTGCAAAGAATTACCTCATTCTGTCTGATCAACCTGACAGGACAAAACAAACCAGTCTTTTAAAAAGATGTATTTTCTTCCAGGAAGATGTGGATATTAAGATGGTATGTCGATGCTGTTGGTTCCAATTAAAATCAATATCTGTCCTGATTTGCGGCTGTTGTCTCTGTGACAGCAAGGGGGCTAGATAAGGGGACCCATCTGCTCGGCTTTCCCAAAGGGGCTCCAAACAAGTGAATGACCTGCAGTGTTTATTATTAAGTTTTCAAAGGGAAACTTGTTTTGGTCTAATTGAAGGAATAATATGAAAGAGGTTATTTCTGGTCAGTTCCCTGCTGTTTTCACTCCAGAGAATATATTCCAGGTGTTAGCTAGGCGATGCTATGATACAGTATTGACTTTCCCTTGTGTTTAGGCATGCTAGTGCCAATGGACCAATAAACTGCAGTTATAGATGTAAAGCCAACCCTTTCAGAGGAACTTTTTGCTAACTATTTAGTAAGCCAGATGGTTAATGAGAGCATTCATTTCAAAAGCTCCATTCCCCAGGAGCAAAGTAATGTAATTTTTCAACCCCTTTGTCTTTTTTATTATTTTTTCTCCTCTTTTCTCCTGTACTCTTAACAAAAGATTGGTTGTGAGAGAGTGTCGTTTTGTATGAAATCTCATGTAGTTAACAATTTCTTCCCCTTCCAATGATAACAAACTTCATCAGTAAAGCTTAAATAACAGAGGAAAATATGGATCTACAAGTTACACAAGTTTCATGTGTTATACAATAGATAAACTTCACTGTACGTTTCTTTAAAATAGCGTATCTTGTCATTCCTGTATCATACCTGTGTTAGATATTGTGTGTATGTGTCTTTAGACAGGCAAACAAGAAAAGCAAGGAATGTGCAGGGCAACAACTCAGCCGAAGTCTGAGAAGTGAAATGGCTACTGGCTCTGGCTCTATGTTTTCAGGCTGGGTCTTTCAGATAGAGGAGTAATATACTTCAGGAAAGCAATCTCAGGAGACAAATTATTTTGTGTTATATTAAGAGCTGGGAAGAGCAAGGGTTTTCAATTTGATTGCTGGACTGAACAACTGGAGAAAGATCTTCAGTTCAGGTGGAACTGAAATAAAAACTCAGAACTTTTTGAAAAAGCTAAAAAAACCTCCTTTGAAATTCGAAAATGTTTGGTTTGACTTTTTTTCTTTTAAAATACTA
Organism: Aegotheles bennettii; assembly: GCA_013398125.1. Classification (NCBI taxonomy): domain Eukaryota; kingdom Metazoa; phylum Chordata; class Aves; order Caprimulgiformes; family Aegothelidae; genus Aegotheles; species Aegotheles bennettii. Next base: position 37,300 of record VZRW01000514.1, on the reverse strand, counting down.
TTCTAAGTATCTAAAAAAAGAAAACAAACTGCCATTTCAAATAATATTTTCTGAATTTTCAAAATTCCTCCTGTAACCTTTTCTTTAGGTTTTTGCGTATCTTACAGAATCATAGAATAATTTTAGTTGGAAAAGACTTCTAAGTTCTTAAATGAATGTGATTTCATTTAAAAAATATGCTTGAGTCTTGCATTGGATTCAATATACTGGTAATGTGGGCTGAAAAAAAGAAATGTGAATTCTTTCCATAGGAAATTAATACAAATTGTCATGAAATTTATATGATCGATAGAACAAGAGATTACTTTTGTTGATAACAGTAAGCGTGCCTTCAAATATAATTTTTAAGTCATTGTAAAGCCATTTAGGAACTTGTGTAAAATTTTCTGTACTGTTTGCTCCCAGGGAGTATAGACAATCAAGACACAAAACTATGGAAGAACTTGCTGTTATCTCCTATCTGACCTATAGCTTCAGTCAAGTCACTCTCCAAAACCAAAATGAGACCATGTATTATTCTCTCCTTTACTTGTTTGACTTTGAACCCAGCTACTACCTCCCCTCTAAGAAAGTGCAAAAAGCAATGGGTTATAGGCAGCTGAAGAAAGATGTTCTCAATTTCTCCCAGTAACGCTTCTTATAATCACTGAAGCAGTGACTGGAACCCACATTCAGCTCTTCTGAGCGTAAGGTCGTCCTGGGCGAGAGAAGCCACCCATGAGCTTTTGGGTGAAACAGAAACGACACTGTCTGCTTCTTCTCCAGTGGGGTGGGGAATCTTGGTTTTTGTTTCCTTTGTTTTTAACTTCTCTTCGAACCAACTTCTACCCTCCCATTCCCATTTTTTTTTATTTGGATGCCAAGTTGAAAAATTTGTTATTCAGACAGACCAAAAGTAGCCACTAAATGTAATTCATTAAATTGTTTTAGCACTTTATTAGGGGGTGGGGTGGGGGAGTGGGTCTATGTCAAGTGTCCCTTGGCCTTCAAGAAGCTTGTTTTCTTGCATCAGGCCAGTAGCACTGCACCAAGAAGTCCTTACTAATCCAGAAAAAAAAAAATAATAAAATCTGTAGTTCTCTGCTGTGCTGGTGCAGGGAGATGGGGAGAAGCTGTGATTCAGGGCCAGCCATTGTTTCAGAGCAGAATGCTGAGGTGATTGACAGTTGCAAATTAATGGAACGATTTTTAGACAGGGCTTGTCACATGAAGACTCAGCCATCCTGGACATGCTGTCTGTGCTTTAACTTTCTAATTCCATCTGGAGTTTAGACAAAGAGGCCTGGATGAATCCTGCTCTCTGTCCATTTGGCTGTCATCATTTTGATTAACCTGATTCTTCAGCAGGAGCAAAAAGTAGTTGGCTTCAGTCCACACAGACATCAGGAAAATAGCTGCCGTAATGGCCCAATGATCTCCACACAAGAGATCCTGGGGCTAATCTGCTTTTTCTCCTATGTCTAATTAAAAACTTCTCTTCCTGTTTACATTAACAATTTTTACAATATTTTGACTAAATAATTCCTCTTGGAGCTCTGGAAAGGTCAGGATATTATTTTTTCAAGCACAGGTGTTATGTAAGGAGGGAGAAAATGAGAAAAGGAGGGCAGACATGAGAGGAGAAAATGGGGGGTGTAAGGGGAAGGAAGGAAGGAAGGAAGGAAGGAAGGAAGTAAGGAAGGAAGGAAGGAAGGAAGGAAGGAAGGCAAGAAAGAAAGAAAGAAAGAAAGAAAGAAAGAAAGAAAGAAAGAAAGAAAAGAAAGAAAGAAAGAAAAGAAAGAAAGAAAGAAAGAAAGAAAGAAAGAAAGAAAGAAAGAAAGAAAGAAAGAAAGAAAGTAAGTCCCAGTGAGAATTTTCACAGTTCCAATCAGCAGTTTCAGGCTAGATCTACATTTTTGTGATTATTTCAGAACTACAAAGGCCTGGGGATCTCTGTTTTCCACTTTACGGCCCAGTATGTTTGTCTCCTGCCCTTTCTCTAGGACCTATGGGATCTAGAGCAAGTTGCACATGCTTTATTTATTACAAATTAGCTTCATTTACAAATAAATGTAAAATAGAATTGCCATGTTTCAATTTTTGCTCCCCCAGCCTCCGCAGACAAGACAAGAACCAAGGCCACCTGGGACACACTCGTGGCCTGCAGCCAGCCTTGACCTCTACACTCATGCACTAAAATGCATTGACCAGAAAAGAAGGGGAAAAGTTAGAGGTGCAGCTGAGTAATGCTGATCAGATGTCCCTGCTTTTGTTTTTTTTGCTCACAATCCAGGGGAGAGAAGTTCTGCACCCATGGAGGCAGTTTCTGTGTGCCTTTCCTTCTTTCCTCTTCTCTTTTCTGTCCTTCTTCCCACAACTCCTCACTCCTGCTTCAGCCTCAACAGTGCTAAGTTTACTGCTGAGGAGCGTTGTCATTTACTGAGCATAATTACACAGCAACAAACTGAAATCCCTCTTGTCTGCTTCGGACAACTTGGACTCATTGTGTGGATCATGCAAGTGGGATTTGGCATGGAGCCAGGAAGAAGAGTAAATTGGCATGGTCACTTGAGGTCATGGTCATAAAAAGCCATAGCTCTTCTATTGCAGATTTGTCAAGGCTTTGGCTCTTTTGTACAGGTTTTCAGTGGAGCAAAAACACACAACCCATTTTTAGTCAGGCAATGAGTGATATGTTGCAGTGGAAAGCTATTGGCAGTTTTCAGCTTAATTGAACAACTGATGACTTTGTGATTGCAACTCAGTCTTACCTGTTTGTTCTGACAGCGAAATCAGGGAATCAAGAAGAGAGGGTCATTGGCATTTTATTCTTATTTATCTCTGAATAGAAGAGACATAGGCATGGATGATACATGGGGATTTTCAACAAGCTGCTCTTGCAGATAAAATGGTCGTACTTGGGAGAGAGCACATGAGAGAAAGAGAGAGCTGATATTAGGTATACAGTTCCTTTACACATGAGTAATCTAAATCCCATTTCTGTTGTTTTCCCGTAGTGTGGTAAGGATGTTTCTTACTCTGTGAAAGGTAAACAGCTAGAAATGTGACTATAAGTCTTCTCCTGGACAATCTTTCAAAATCTGTTATTTCTTATCTCTTCCTCTTCACTACTAAGACATGTATGCATAATGAGTGAAGCTACAGTGACATGGCTTTTAACAGCCAAATACCTCCTGAGGGTCCTGGTTATTCTATAGCTCTGGCTGATGCCCATAATGATGGGTGGGCTGGCTGGGCTGCAACTGTTGTGAGCACCTGTTTGTTGCAATGTGATTGTTTGGTGATGTTCTTAGATAGACTGGTATGGCTGGAAGAGAAGAAACAGAGATTGCAGCAGGTCAAATCACACTGGGAAGAGGCTCGAGGGGAAAGCTGTTTGAACCACAAAATGTAGGTCACTGTGAAGCAGACATGTTTCACCTAAGCATGAACCTGAATCAAGCCACAGTTCAGGACACTCCACACGTGCAAGGCAAGTTCAGCATCAGGTCTCTCTTCCACGGATAGCTTTCACCATTCAGTAATGTGCTAAATCAAAACTTTGGATCCAAATACGCCTTCAGACTTAAAAGTATTTGGGTTTGGGTCAAGACCATATTCCAGCTCCCTCCCAACTTCTCATCCCCTGTGTTTCCACTGTCTGCAAAATGCCTGCCTCTAAACCCCACTGGTGAACACTCCTGACATTTGGAAGCCTTCATTTCCAGCTCCTAGCTGGCCCAGACACAATGTTAGCATGTACTTACATGAAGTTCACTGAAAAATGCCACTTCATAAAAGTCCCATAAAGGTACAGTCTTGTGCTTGGAGGAGATTTTATTTATGGGGACACAGAAAGCTGCATGTGTATGTGTATGTACTCTGTAAAAAGTCCATTAGCCAAGGTGTAAGTGAAATGAATCTGACCTCTGTGTCATTAACATGCTGTCTGCAAAAGTGTCACTTCAGAACATTCCTGAACTCACCCCAAACCCTCAATGAGAACTGAAAGTGAGAACAGGGTTAGAGGATGATTTTTTCTAAGTGAATCAAGCAGTGTTTTGTCTGAGGAGAATAAGGATAAAAAAGTAGAAAAAAACCCCTGTAACCCAGGCTCATGATAAATCTTGATCCTTTTCCAAGTCTTACTGAAAGTTCTAGCCAAAAAGCAAGAAACAGTATCTGAAATGTTTGCAAGGGAAGGTGGCTGTGCCAGCACTCGTCCAGCAACATCTGAGAGAAGAGTGAATTTTATATGTGATTGCCTTAGACTTGTTGTCATTATCAATTAAGCTTAGAAAGCTCATTTGATATGCTTGGCCATCCTGTGCATTTGCCAAAAAGTCAAGACTGCTCTGCTGTTGCGGCTCTGAAGATCTCTGAAATATTGTGAGGAGGAGAAGGTAGCAAATTTAGCCAGCAAGGGTATACTGGATGTGCTGTTCTTTTCCTTGAGAAAAGCCACTTTGGATGGGGGCCCAGAGCTGGCACTTGGTGCACATCATCGTGTGGTGCTTGTCACTTGTCAATCCTCGTGCCTCCTGTGAGTAGAATGCAGTCTGGTAATAAACTGATTTTGCTGCATCCTCATCTCTAGCCAAGGGCACACTGCTCCAGGCACTGAGGATGTGCAAAACAGCCCTGTTGTGAGTGGCTTATGTCTCATTTGCATGCCAAGAGGTTTGACATACTGGATAACTATGTCACCAAGGAAGCAGTGGCAGATTCAAACATGACTTTTGCTCTGTGGCTTTGTTAGTGTGAGCGTTTCTGTGCTTTGAGGTTCATAGACAGCTCATGTATAGCTGCACTATGCACTCAGGGTGAGACACCAGACACATGCTCACAAGCACCGCTTTGCTTCAGATTCTCCATCTCCCCTGTGCTTCAGCACTCAGCATGCTCTTTTAGCAAAGGTGCTCATGAGAAGTTCGGAGCACTCTCTGCTGTCACTTCCAGTCCAGAAGATGGTAACAGACACTGGTGTAGTATCCTTTACCCACAGGTAGTATTTGACCTTACTGTTGGATATAAAAAATATTGCCTGTTGCATAAGAAATGTTGAGAAGTGAGCTCCTCAGAAGCTTTCCCAGTATAGCTAACACTGTTTCGTACTAATTGAGAACAGGCACTGTGGACTTAAATTTAAAAAAAAAAGTTAATACAACTTCTACCATATTCTCAAACCTCATCCCGTAAGGGTTAATTCACACCTTAGGTTACTTGAGACCTCCAGCTTACTCCCTTGAGTGTCACATATGTTAGGACCTAGAACAGCCCAGCAAAGATGGTGTGAATACTTCTGTAAGAGTTTAACTAAATGACTGAAGTCTTGAATTGCTAGGTTGTGGATTAGCCTCACTTAGACTAAAAAAAGGAAAAAAACCTATTTGAGGGGAAAAGAAATAAAGTTCTTTCCCAAATTCTCCTGTAGGTGGGTCCACCAGGACTGGATACAGCTGCAGCAGGAAGGAAGTAGGAGGGTAGGAGGGACCTTGCAGTGACCCAGCTGATTCCTGAGACATGGTGTGGATATGCTCCACTAAGAGAGGCAACTAAAGACATTCTTTAAATCCATTCCAGAGTATGCTGAGGGGACTTCTTCTGACCCATCACTTGGGGAGAGTAACGACTGTGCTAACAGAAGCCGTTCTACAGAAGCAAGTAGAGCACACACTTGCACTGGGTGGTAGGACACCTTGCCTTCTCTGTCATACTTTATGATCTGGCACAGGGACAGATCCTGTCCTTACTGTGTCCCTCAATGTGAATGTCAGCAGTAACAAAATACTTCTGTGTGGGGAATTTTCAGGCCCATCTTTTGGGAGTTTGCTGGGAACAAGAAGGAAGGGAAAGCTCTGCAGGTTTATTTTGAGTGGTTTCACCATGTTTATGCTGCTGAAATGAGTATGGATTTTTGGCCCAGAAACTCTGAGGCTAAGGAGGTATTCAGGACGCTTTGACTACAACACCCTTTTCAAAGGGAATGTGTCCATTGCAGAGAGCTCCCAGCAGCAGCTCCCAGCAAGCTGCAAGCACCAGCCTCCCTTCCCCTGCGTATTGTGTCTGGCTCCCCTCAAGAGCTGTGCACCCCACGAGTCACCTAACCCTGGGGTGACATCTTTCCAGGAAACATGCCTGCAAAGTTCCCCTTCTCAAAAGATGTGGCAGCTGTAATGGTGTCAGAGACTGAAACTATAGAAAATTTTGTCTCAGTTCCAGAACTTGATAGGGAAGTGATACTCACCTCTCACAGCACCTCTGTCTCTCTCTGCCTTCACATTTTTTTTGCTGTTAATTATAGGCCCTGTGAGGCCCATGGGTATAAAAAAATCAGAGGCAGGGACACCCCTGAATTAATTGATCCTTGAATTTTATTAATGAACGCCTGATCTTGCACCCATTAAAACATCTGTTCCATTCATACACAGTCAGCATTTCTGGGGCTGATCCAGTGGAATATGTTCAGGTCAGCCTCAGATTGAGCCTGAGCTGTGAAGTCCTGAAACCCTACCCCAGACCCAGACACACAGGTCCTAATGTAAAAAATATGTGATGTGTTATCAGTAGGCAGCCTCCTCTTTGCTTTTTCCAGACAACCGGGCAGCAAGAGTAGAGATAAATTCCATGTAGATAAATGTCAGTCATGTTTTATAAACAGATAAATGAATTCAGCAATACAAAGGGTAATGCTTTTGAATGTGAATTTTCAAGCATAGGTCTCATCAACAGGATTTGGCACTTAAACATTTACGTATTAAACCCCTAGAGAGAATGTTTTTGTTGCAAAGAGAAAGGAAGTAAAGCCCTTTAAACAATGACAATCATCATCCAGTCATCTTTCTTTCTGATTGACTGTACAGAATAGTGTTCTTATGAGCATCTCCATAAGCAGAAAGGGAAAAAAAATAAAGCTGTTAGTTTCACATATACTTTAGAACAGTAAAAACAAGCACTGCTTCCACTGTTGTCCACCTCTAATATCTTGTTCACACCTGTGTCCCATCACCTCCTGGTGCTGGCGCAAACATCTGTGATGCTGTATGGTGATCCAGATTGGCGAATTGATCTGCATAAAACTATTGTTGTTAATAAAGAAAAAAAATTATTCACTGTCTTGTGAACTTTATTTGAGTATCGAAGCTGTTCACCTCAGAGGTGTACCAAGGCTCAGATCAACACAGGGAAGACACAAGGAAGGCACGGGTGGTGTGTTTGGGATAGGTGAGCTCTTTGCAGAGCTGTGGTGGCTTACATCAATGTGTTGTGTGTGTGTATGGGCAGCAGTCAGTGCCTCCTGTGCCAGGCATGGCAAAGTGCAAGATCGGTGTTTGTAGACACAAACCTTTTAATTTTTGCTGTCTTGCCTATTTCAACTCTCTTTGTGGATTTCCTCTAAGATGGTTTTGGAAATAGAGGCTGATCTCCTAATCTGAGCAGACATTTGGTAAAATTGAGACTAGCTTGGATTCAGCAAAGCAGCTCAGTAACAACACTGAGACCAGAACCCATGCTGCCAGACTCTGCCCAGTGATTTAATGACCAGACTAATGATCCCCTTCACATGTGCCTGAAAAAGATCTTGTGCAGATAAACTTACAGAGCAATTTGCAGACTGAGGAATTCATCATTAGAACTTACCTTTCAGAGCTTTGCTGAAAATGAGCTAACCTGCACTGGGAGCACATCAGTTTAAAGATGATCTTATCCAGTGCTGGAAACCAAAGCACATGCAAGTCCCTTGCCTTAATTGGTTTGACACTGTAACATGTGTCAGTCATGATTTTAGAGTTTTGGTAATGTTTTTCTTATTAAGGGAGACAGTAACTATCATAAAATATCCAAAATCCAATATATTTAAATGTGAAGTAAAGAAAGTTTCTCTCTGAGCTGCTAGACAAATGCACATGTGATGAACATCTGTGTGCAAAGAGAATAAGAAATGTAATTAATCTGAGAAAAACCAAGCAGTGCTTGGCTGCAGGCAAAATGTCCTACCTGAGGGGCTAGCACAGGAGGCAAGAGGCCTATATGTCTGGGTTGTGACACTCTCTGACACTAATACCTCATGTGCTATAAAAAGACCAAATTTTAAGAAGTAACCACTTAATTTCAAAAGTATGGTTTTGCATAATTTTTTGAGCACATTCATTCAGAATCTAGATTCCAAAGCTTATTAATATGATTCTTTCCTTTAATTCAGAAACGCAGGTAGCAGAGTCTCTCTACTTCAGCTTACCTTCCTTTAGGTTTGATGCAGGAATACTATTATACTTGATCCACAGAGGTGCTCTGTCTCTTTTAAGCAGAATGCTTTCAGATTTTTTGAGGAAAAAAGTAATGTTCTCCCTGTACAAGAAATGAATCATTGCATTAAAATTTACTACTTATGTTACACTGCATAATGTTTCCCCATTGTCTTAGATTTTCCTTCTTAATTACCCCATTCCTTGACTTTGAAACCTTTGACATCGACACAAAACCACTGGTACACTGACAATCTTGCCCCCTTTTTGAAAGTTTTTATTTCATACCATATTAACATTATTGTTAACAATTTCTTTGTGGAGGTTAAAGGAAATTAATGTTCCTCTTAATGGCAGCATGCAACACCATGGAAGTATGTGATTTGCTTATTTGTATTGCACCTTGGTTTGATTAAAGGCCACTTTTTAAAAACCATAATTTTTCACAGCCATGTTGAAATTTCAATGGACAGGAGCCATTATTCAGCCTCTCAAATCTCTAAACAGCTAAAAGATGAGTATCAGAAACAGCTTGGAACAGAAGCTGAAGTAAAACAGCAAGAAACCCAGACTTAAATATCTGAAGAAATGAATCTGTGCTTTTTTAGCTAAGAAGAAATGTTCTAGTTCAGAATTTCCCCCAAACCACTAAAGCTTAGAATAACATACTTATCCTTTTTTTGTCCTCACTGTATAATACACTTGTGAGAGGTCTGTGCTGTCTTTGCCATGCTTTTTCCTTCTCTGAAGAGAGAATGGGCTTCAGTGTTAGCAGAGGCTCTGAGAGCTGCAGTTACCAAGTCTTGGGCTTTTTTAAAATCATCTGTATTTGTTTATTTTCTTGGAACTTTCCATTGGGAGAAAGTTACAGGCAGTCGGCATGTTCCTACATATGCCAATTAGGACCCTCAAGCCCACACTTTCTCCTTTTCCTTGTTTTTTTATTTGAACAGATTTTTCTGCCTGGAAGCTTCCCCATGGGCTTGGGAGGCAGATTACACTTTTCTTCATGGGATGAATCCAGTTGGCTGCAGGAGATCTGGATCCTATCTTTATTTCTGCTACTAACCTACTTTAGGCAAGATGCTTCCTTTCTCTGTGCCTTTGTGCCCTTGCTCACCAACTGAGATTAGAAACGGTTCATGGCAGAGCATGCCTGTAAAAATTACAATGAGTTTGTGCAATACTTTTAGCACGGTGGGGTCCCTCAGTCAGCGATGTTCTTAAACTGTTGCTAAAGGACAAATGAGAGCAAGATCCCCACAGCTGCTTTTGATCTACGCCTCTCAATGACTCTTACTCATCCTCTAATCCCTTTATTGTCTCATTTTGTTCTTTCCTTTTGTTCACAGCAGCTTATGGAGGTTTTTATTTGCTTTCCTTCCCCACAGCTCTGAATCTCTCACAATACCTGAACTAACATTGACACATTTTCACACTAAATAGCTTCCCTAAAAAATGCAGTGTCACTGTACTGGGAGCCCAAACAAGTACCTGCCTATACCAAGACTATGGCAGTGAAGAGGGTTAATTCTTTGCTTTTTAAACTTTTATAAAGTGAGCTTTATTCATGGGCCTGAGACAGCAGATTTGCTCCTGGCAGGCTCACTTTCTGTTTGCAGTAGGCAACACCACATGGCTGTGGAGAACCCCGAGATCTTAACAGTGGCATTTACCACATCGTTTTGCATGGAAACAGGGTTTCACCAAATGGTAGGTGGGACACAACCAGTCTCATCACTTGTAACAGGCAGTGGAGCCGGTCTGTTGGCCCATGGGTAGTTACAAGTCATTGTCTGAACCCTTGAAGAAAGTTGTGTTGGTGATATCTTCCTCAGACAGAGAGCAAGGTCAGGTCAGAAAGTACTGGAGGCCAGGAGGAAGCAAAAGAGGATCCTGGCAATGGACCTAGACTGGCAACCTGTCGCCTGTCCTTAGCTCTGCCTGCATCCCGGTGATGCATGTATTTGAAGGAGTATGCATGGTGCTTGGGTGGTCAGTTAAATCCGATCATGTTTTCTCACTCTCATACATTTTAGGAGGCCAAGGACTGCACTTCCTGGGATGATCAGGTAAACCAATTTTAAAATAAAGACACAAAAATATATTCCAAAAAAATGATCAAAAATCACTGGAAATTTGTTTTGTTTGTTTTAACAGACTTTAGATCAACACCCAGTGTCTATTTTTTGATGTCTGTAATAATGTTCTTGCACACACAGTTAATGCAGTCAATTGTTCATCATATCTAGCACTGTTCTGCAAACAAATCTGGGCCTCATGACAGACAGCATGAGTAAAAATTAGCACAAGATTATTGGAGGCACCAAATCACGCCATGGACTTGTTGTTTGGATAATAAAGTTCAGAGGTACAGAGGATAATCTCATCAGAGAGACAGGGTGACCAACTCTCAGCTATCATCTCTCTGTATACTTCCTTTTTAGCTAATTAAACCTTAATTCTTCACAGGAAGCAGTTTCTGAAAATTCTGCAACAGTTTGGCTTCATATTATTCAACATATCTCTCTTGTTTTTATCTGTAGAAACAGGAAAAGTAAAGTTTCAACATGTAGACCTAAAGTATTGCTTTATCTTTCCATTAGTGTATTAGCAGTTCTCATCTGACATAGTACGTGCTCCATTCTCCAAGAATAAAGATATGTTTTTTTAAACAACTACTCTAGGATAAAAATGTGGATGAGCTTTGAACCTGGGGAGTTTCACTATACATGCTATTTCCTCTCTTTAGTAAGATAGGGAAAACACTCTGACTCTAGATTTTACTTTCACATCATTATTCACTGCCTTCTTTGTTTGAATAACATTATTTCAGTGTTCCTAACTTCAGGCCTTCATAAACCATCATGTTCCTTAAAATATCAATAAAGCTGGTGTCTTTTTGTCATCTGGTGGACCTGTCTATTGGATTTATATTTTCAACTTTTCTTCACAACCACAAAAGGTAGAAACTATTTCTTCTGAAAGAATGAAACATGACAGTTTCCTGTAATCGTATGACTTCAGAAGCTAGGGTTTTGAGAAAAAGCGATCTCTCTCCTAATAAAATCACAAGTGTTGGCAATTCTGTTCCTGCCTTTGACCACTTAGTTTTTGTAACAGGGTCTCACAGCACAGTATCAAAGCATATCTGATCTTTTCAGAAACAAAATTTAGGTTCATGGTCAGCATTAAAATTTATGGAAGAATCAGTATCTGCTGTTCACCAGTCTCCAATCTCAGCAATTCATTTGCAAATGCTGGTGTTGACATGAAGAATCCGTTTATAACAATTCAAGAATCCTGTTGAAAATTATGAACTTGCTGCATATGTGAATGTGAGGCAGGAACTCCTTTTATCATTTTTATCTTTGTTACTCAATTTTATCTGTGTCTGTGATAAAATTCCCCACACTAGTGACACAGAATAACAAATCTAACAAGATTTGCTGATTTACATGCTTTGCCCTCACAACTAATTTGCTTCAAAAAAGAAGGTATTTCACCCAACTGAAAGAGTTAATTGGAGAGAAGATTACCTGTCAATGGTACACCTGACAGATGTCCTTGAACACCTCCAGGGGTTGATTCGAGACTAATGACTAAAAAAAAGGATGTTTATGGAGACCAGTTCCTTGCTTATGATGGGCAGTGCCAGGGTAGGAGCTCACTGGAGCACAGCTGCTTTCCTGACCGTGATGTTCTATGCAGATGGGCCACCAATGAAAGAATGAAGGATTTGTATTCAACTTGTTCAACTGTTGGCTTTTAATCTCTCTTGTACTTTGTCTTTCAAAAGTTATATTGTATTTAGGAACTGGGCAAAGCCTGAAGGTAAGTATATTACACAACACATCTAGGGGTTAAAGAGGGAAGGATCTGCCTGGCTTCTGGAAGAGAATTTGTGTTACTTGTGTGTGTCTGCAAAAAGTCAGTACAGAACTCCGAAGACTGGCTGTTGGATGGTGGTCCCAGATCTCAGGAATGAGGACAAGACAGAGACCCAAGCTGCAGTGCCTTGATTTGCCATGAGCTCTTCTAGAGGTTTTCTGGATGTCATTGAGCCTAGAGTTGGACTCTTCACACAACATGGGAAAGTATCCAGTCAACAGGGAAGCACAACTAAGTCTGGAGTTCAGAGAGAGACACCTTTAAAGTTTTGTTAAACCAGATGTTAGAGTTTTACTACATCAACTGAAATTGTGGGTGATTTCCTCATGACTTCAAAGGGGATATTAACTGACATAGACAGTGAATCATGTTCACCGTAGCTGTCTCCTGGTTGTGGCTAATGACTTAAACTCCAGTTTTATGCTGTTGGTAGAAGACAGTTTTAATTAAACAGCAGATGCAGAAAACACTTTTCTGATATGACATTTGGGGGGTGGTTAGTAGGTCAAGAGAGGTTCTCCTCCCCCTCTATTCTGCCTTGATGAGGCCACATCTGGATTATTGTGTCCAGTTCTGGGCCCCACAGTTCAAGAAGGACAGGGAACTGCTTGAAAGAGTCCAGCGCAGAGCCACTAAGATGATGAAGGGAGTGGAACATCTCCCTTATGAGGAAAGGCTGAGGAAGCTGGGTCTCTTTAGCTTGGAGAAAAGGAGACTGAGAGGTGACCTCATCCATGTTTACAAATATGTAAAGGGTGAGTGTCAGGACAATGGAGCCAAGCTTTTTTCAGTAATGACCAATGATAGGACAAGGGGCAATGGTTGCAAACTGGAGCATAGGAGGTTCCATGTGAATATCAGGAGAAACTTTTTCACTGTGCGACTGACAGCGCACTGGAACAGGCTGCCCAGAGAGGTTGTGGAGTCTCCTTCACTGGAGACATTCAAAACCCGCCTGGATGCGTTCCTGTGTGATGTACTGTAGGTGACCCTGCTCTGGCAGGCGGGTTGTACTAGATGATCCTTCGAGGTCCCTTCCAACCCCTAGAATTCTGTGATTCTGTGATTCTGTGACACATGTATGATAAGAGTGTGACAATTTTCACAAAGCGTTTGCTCAAAAAACATCAGAACCAGTAAGAATGACAATGAAAATTTACCTGTGACTAATAACAGGAAAACTGAGTATCATCTAATACCCTAATTGAACACTATGAATACCTGAAAGTTGGAAATTTCTTTAGAGTGTCATTAAGAATAAGCTGATAAACAATTTCTTTAAGATGTCGATATGATAAAGTCATAGACGTGGGTTACTAGCTGTTTTATTTCTGCTTTATAGTAGTAATACTCAAGTGCTTTGAATGTATCACGTAAGATATAGATCTGGTTCAGACAGTTCAAACAGCATGCATGACATAATGGTAAAATGAAGGGTGGTATGGGGAAGTACAGGTGCAATTATTTTTGAGTAATTACATTTGAGCCTCATCCAAGTTGTACTAAAAAAATTCAGGAGGAGCTGGATTATGCTTTTTCCTGTGTGTACAACAATGGATTGCTTAAACTCATTCATTGAAGTTCAGATCTTTCTAATAAGAATCATATTTTCAAAGTCTTCTGCAAGAGGGACTCATTAGATCACGTTCTGTTACCAGTTGGCTTCCTCTCTGCTCTTTCAGCTCTCCTTGTGCTTCTCTACCAGTAAATTAAATTTATCTTCCTTGAGAGTCCTGTCCTGGAAGCTGTCCTGGAAGGATATGACTACGAATCTTATTCAGCCACTGGAACAAGATTAGATTAATCATAAAACAAGTTTATTATGGAATAACTTATCTCTCTTAATAAACACAGGTTATAAACACAGTGTTGGCCACATTCTATTATAGAACAGAAAAAAGTTTCCATGCTGGTCTAAAAATTAGTAGACTAAAAATGTAGTCAAGATAAGTGTGCTTTCTTAGGAATTATGAAGGGAAGTAGACAAAATACTCTTACGTTGCAGGCTAAAAATAAAGCTGCACATAATATTATTTTTTTTTAATGAAAGATCAGAATTAGATCTGATACAAGACATAACTAGATTTCATAGGGAATGCTGAAGAAATTATTTTTGTCAAATTTCAGTTGGAAATAATTTGACATCTTGGTGACAGGACAAAAAAAGCCAAATTAAGCACACTATTATTTGCTCAGAGGTTACTGTATGTTATTTTCCTTGATTTTGCTTTGATTTTTAGTTTATATATTAATAGTTTATATATAGTATTTGTTTATGTATACTATAGATAATATTTCTATATATTATAGATAAATAGTTTATATATTAATGTTTTAAAAATAAGATTTTTTTTCTAGCAATCTTTGTTTCGGTGGAAAAGACAACTTTTCATAAAAAGGAAGGAAGATGTTTCTGGCCTCCGTCATTACATTCAACCTTTTATAGTTTTTATCCTGGAGCTATTTTGCTCTGCCACCAGGAAAATCTGAGGACTTGTATGAGAAATGAAAGGATAAAAAATAATATTGTTTTGTTTATAACTTGTTGCTGTTTCTGAGTGGCAGCAAGACTCAAACTACTTGCATATGACAACAATCTTAACCCTTCCAGACTAAACTATTTCTGTCTACTATTATGCTGTTATTTCACATGAGAGAAGCAAAAATTGTTTCTGGATACATGTTACATATATTTTATCATGAGGATAATTTTTTAAAAAATAATAACAATTTTGTTATAATAATGAGAATTACATTTCATTGCTGTTGCTGTTGCAAACCTAGTATCATTGAAAAGGGCTGCTTGTCTATTGTCTCTGGCATACCTGAAAGCAGAAATTACCATTTATCATATAAAGGGCTGTTTTCAGCACTCTCCTTCTTCATTATTTAAATTTAAAAGGTGGTGTTACACCAGAAAAAAATTCTGACCAGTGTTTAATCCATCACCCTGAGCAAAGTTTCTTCCACCAGCACTGAACGTATCCACTGAAGCTGGCAATGAGCTCTTACACAGTCATACATTTGCATGCCATGACATACAGCAGAACCTTTCAAAAGAAAGTCATGACTGAGATTTTTATTTTTAATAGATCAGCCTGATTTTTAATCCTATCTCTGTTATGGTGTGTTCATGAGGTGTGGGCTAATAACAACTCTGAAGTCTTGTGTGCCTGCTAGTTTATGACTTTAAAATGAACAGAGAGCAACACTAGATCTAGTGTTGTTTTAACAGTGTTCTTCCCCATGACCTTAAACATTATGATCCATACCCAAAAACCTTAATAATTAAAAAAGGCCGAGGTAATAGAAAAGTTAAATGCCATTTCCAGTACATTTAAAGAATGTAAATAGGAAAATAAGAATAAACCAGAAGATTGAGCCTCTTTTGCTCTTGGACTACTGAAAGTTTATTCAGCTGTTTCTGATGTCTTTAAACTAATTTTTCCTTCAACCATCTGTTCTAACTTTTTTTTTCTTCTATGAAAATAGACTTCTCCTACATGCTATACTTTGGTGAAATACTTATTTTAACGTCTTGTTGATTTCATGCAAAGACAATGCAAGCTTTACATGAAATAAGCATATCAACATATTCCTCCTCGGCATATCGCTGTTCAAAGGCTTCGGTTTTGTAGGACTGTTTTCTTTACCCCTTCAGAGCTGAAAATATTACTCCTCCACAAGCACCATTTAAGACCCAAGTGTCAATGAACCAGGCAGCAAAATGACAGTTACTTAAACAACACATGATTCGAGACAGTTTTAGGAAATTCCTAACACTTTGCGTCCTATTTCTTTCCTGGATACAAAGGGACAGATTGTGCCTGACCTTGGGGGATGCACAAGAGGCGAGGTGGGAGGAGGGGAGGCCAACAGGCACATGGTGCTTTCCCTTTTGCTTTTCCTTCTCTTCCACGCAGGCTATTCCTTTGCTGAGCAGCTGGGTACGGTCTCTTCAACTGTGAACACAAAGACTCTCTGGGTTCAAGTTACTGAAAGTAGCACAAGTTTTGCCACAAAGAGCAATAGGGACCTATTGTATCCTAAGCACACTGCTAGTAAAAAGATAAGGAAAAAAGTAATTGATAATTCTATCCTGTTGTGCTTCCTTCTGATACATCCTAGATATGTCTGCTGTTAGGTCTCCGTGAATTTTCTTTGTCAGAAATCTGGACTGCAGAACTCAGCGCATGGACAGTTTCACAGTCCAGGCAAAACCATTTTAACACAAGGAATAAAGAATAACTGTCTCTGTGGGCTGGTGTCTAGGAGATTCTCATGTTAAGGCTTATCTGCCTAATGCAAAGGAATAACATTTGAGATCCAGTACCCATGCCTTAGTTTTGGGTGGGAATTTGCTAAGACCAAAGGGTATCCTCTACCTCTCTTATTTTTTGGCTATCACAAAGTTTCCCATGCTGAAATATTTCTGTAAGATAAATGATTTTGTCTCTAGTGCTAAAGAATAGCTTTGGCTATACACAGAGGTAAAGCAAAAAGTCTTGCCCATTTTCAGTCACTTGGAGTCAATACCTTTGGATTCCTCAGTGCTCCATTTTAATTCAGTAATTAGGAGGGCAGGACAATTTGCAGCAGGTGTTTAACCCTGTGCTTACAATGTCATCTTGCTGCAATTTGAGTCCTAAAGTCATGAATTGTGGTATTTTCTGCATATAATGCACACTTGTTTTCTGTTGTTCGTTTACTAATTGCAGCTAAATCAGGGTCTAGTGGATATTTGACCACCAATACTAAGGATGTGGAAGGTGGTAAAAAATTGTTTGCTCCCTAGGCTGGAGTGTCTGCTGTTAGTAACCCTGGTTTTGCTTCAGAAACCGGATAGGTTTCTCTTTTCCTATTCAGGCTACTGTTGATTGAAATAATTGTCCTTCACTTATGTTGAGATTGGTGGAAATCAACTTGCGGTTGCAAAATTTTATACATAAGCCAGGCACAACTCAGTTCCCTACAACATATTGTAAGCTTCTACTGTGAGCACTACATAAGGGTCATGCTTGAAGTTTATGTAAAACTACGGTTGTTACAAAAACTGTATCACTTATTAAACTTTTGTGTTTGCCCTGTAGGCAGCTGCTTTTTATTTTCTTTGCATGATTTGTCCTTTTTTCTGCCTAGCAGATTTTTCCATTCAGTAAAGACCATCCACCTGGTTTTCTGGATGGCACGTAGTGCTAGACAAATGGTACATTAAGGGCAGCTAGGCAGAGTAGTACATATGTAATGAATGTATCATCCACAGAAGTAGGGGAACCCCACTTTTCAGTATATGATATGAGTGCTTCATCGTTCTCCATGCCTGCCTGTGAGAATGAGAAGGATGCTGGCTGTGTCCTTTCACACCTGACAGAGAGCGGCTTGGGTCCTCCTGCTTGAGGTGAGGTGTTGGTGCAACTGCAGCTGCAACGTCTGCCACGGGGACACCAGAGTGAGGCACCTTCATGGTGATCCATCTCCATGAGGAGACTGTTGGCTGTGTAATTGCTACCTCTTTTCTCATGCTAGGAGATTTGTGGAAATGCAAGGCAAATTTCAGAGGTGTTTTTTCTTTGGTAGTTGTTTAAGGAATGATTTTTTGGTGAGGGTTGTATATTTTGGCAGTTTGGCCTTAGTTGGCTAAGTGCAGAGACACTGCCTGTCAGTGGTGATTCAAGTCTTAAAAGAAATCTCAGTCTTGAGATAATGGGGATTTGTGTTCTCCACTGCTCAGACAAACATAGGTAGTGTGGTTCTAACTGTAAGCAAGTACATTGGTTCCTACTCAAGATGCTTTCTTTTGCTATGGGGACACTAAGTAGATAGCATGAAAATGGTCAACTCTCCCCTGATTGACCAAAAGCCAGTAAAAAATACATGCAGAAAAGTCTTTGATGATTTAATGTATGGGAAAGGACTTTAAAGCCTTAGAATTTGCTATGGATTCACTTTGCCTTGAAGGTCCAGTAATGAAAGGGGAATATGCTTTGATTTAAAGACTGGCTTTAAAACACTCAGCTTTGTATTTAGATGCAATTAGGACCACAGCATGCTGCCCATCTAGTTTTCCCTGTAATTATTGTCTGAAACACAGGACTCTCTGGCCTTTTGTTCAAGCACTGCTGATATGATTTCCAGGATGCTGCAGGTGTGTACCTTCCCCAGCAGCAGCTGATAACTGCGTAAATTTGCTCTGCTCCATCACCCTGCTCAGTTTTTCTTCTTTCCTAAATATTTGGTATTAGGTAATAGGAGCCTACAACTAAATTAGCCTTCATGTTCCTGCTAATTCACTGAAGTGCCTAAGTAAGGATCTGAATTAAATGCCTTTCTTTTCCACATAAGCTTGATAAATGTTGGCCTAATAGCTTATCTAAAACAAATAGCTCTAAGATACTGACCCCCCTACCTCAAGACATAGCACTCTTATCAGTCTCCCAGAAGTAACACTCCAGTCATCACACTGTTAGCTGAGAGATTAGTAGCGAATGAGTTTTCTGGAGAAAAAAACCCAATTGTTCACACTCCAGCTTGGCCTTACTTATGAGTTACTTACGACTGTAAGTACAATGCTTGACAACTCCTAAGTGGTTGAAAACCCAGATAAGTTTTAACCTAAAGCATTATTAATTGGGACAATTCTCTCTAACGTATACAATGGAGAATGATAGTGAATTACAGCTCTGAGTACAGTCATTTCAGGTGACTGGGGTGCTGGTGTTGCTGAGCGGTGGGTGAGACCTGGAGGACTGCAATGAAGCTTCGAGGCAGATCATCAAAGAGAGAAAAATGGGAAAGGAGAAGCTGAAGGGAAGAAGAAAAGAATGGATATGATGATGCCAGAGATGCTACGTGAAAGATGGACTAATGTCTCATTGATAGCAAGCAAAAAGATCTTTGCCTTCTGGAACACCACAGAATTTCATACAACTGTTTTGCACACATTTGGTTACATGCAGCTCTTATCCAGTTACCTAGCCTTACTCACAGCTGTTTCAATGAAAATACTCCTTCCGTTTATCTTCCCCTCACAGAAATAGAGCCTTCTCAGTTATGACTGTATGAGGCAGTCCAGCACTGTGTAAGGATTCCTATGCAAGGAACCTCCAGATGAACTGGCACATCGGTATAGGGCAGCACAGAGATACTCACTTGGGCCTGGAAGCTGTGTTCCCATGTCAGAACACCATTTGCACCCTTCAGCAATATAGCCTTTCTACTCTTTTCCACCCTGTTTCCAGATCTCTGCATAACACTGCCTTGTAGCACACACATGAACCTCTGTGTTCGTATTACAGTCCTTGAATTGTATGCCTCTTGTTTCTTACAGCCTTTTCCCAGAAAAGCAAATGGTACAGCCTGGCTTCCCACTGATCAGCAGACGCCGCGTGTTGTGGGATCTGGCTTCCTGTGAAGAGTAATGTGCTGAAATGTCAGTATCAGTACAATATCGGGCTAGATTCAGATTTTCACAAAAACTGAGTTCTATTGACATTAGTGGAATATTTTATAATTAAACAGCAAGTTCAGCTTGCAGACCATTTCTTGATGGTTCTTAATGAGAATTTTTCCATGTTTGTAATACTACATCAGCATCAGTGAGTGAGCATGGGACATAAATAACCTTTTTACTATTCAACTCACCTGATAGTGAAATATTTTGTCTTATCATTTCCCCCATGCTTCTTATTCTGTTCCATAATGTCCATACCATACATTGTGATTGTATCTTGAAGGGTTCTTATCCTGTGCTGAATTAGCCTCCAACCAGCACACTATGCTGAAGATGGTTGCTCTTCCCAGGACCTTGGCTCCAGCACCCTCTTGAGAGTCATCTCTCTTTTCACCTAAGTCACTTGTTCATTTGTAGTCTCATCATAAAGCTCATAATGGTGTCAGGGTCCTGGGCAGACATGTGGCTTCAAAGTCTTTTCCTTGGAATTCCACCCAAATAAAATAAGTAGACAAATCAATCACCAAATTCTGTTACCAGCTGTGGTATGATTTCTCTTCATAAAAACAAGATCTCTTTGAAATTCTCAGGACACTACAGCTGCATCTATTTGGGATTTTTTGAACTGAACTCAAGAGTAAAAGACTCCAGGGCTTGATATCCAACAGCTTTAAAGGGGGACATTATAAAGGCTTTTTTGGACCAAAGGGTTCCTCATTTCATTTGTGTATTAGCGCTGTCTGGGAGTAGTGTTAGCAGATTTAAGCTGGAGAATTACGTTACTGCTACAACTGGAGAAATACAAGACAGCACCAGTCAGAGACTTGTCTCCACATTTTGTGTTTGAGGCTAGCTCTGGCAGAAGCTTCTGCCCTTGGCTTCACCCTGGGCAAGATGCCCATCAGGCGGCTTCTGACCTGAGCCCAGAGGAAGAGATCCTCTCTCCAGGAGGAAGACATTTAACTTTCTCTGAGAAGCTGGTTCCTGGCTTTCAGCTACTGAGTCTGCTGAATTATGCACCGCGGTTTTCTAATGCAGACTGCTATTCCCCCACGAGAGGAGCAGAGACTGCTCATTTAACACAGGACTTGAGATTCAACTGAAAACCTGGATCCCAGAGGAACAAAGCCAGTACTCTATTCAACACGTCACTCAGCCTCTTCCCACACGCTATATCATTACAGCATCAGCGCTGCGGCTGCAGTCTTCAATTTCTCAGTAAAACAAGACCCAACCCTGCCATGTGGTAGAGGAATGTCAATCTATTTTGATGTTAAGAACCAAAAAGTCAGGGATGAAAGAGCATGTCAAGATTTACAGTCCTGCTTTTAATTCATTTCAAGGTGCTGATTACTAGCGGCACTAAATCAGCTCTGCTGCCTGTCTGGACAGGGAACACCTGGGAAAGAGAACCTTGATGTGCAGGGTGGCTGGGCAGGACCGGAGGAGGCAGGTTCACCTGCAGTAACCCTGCAGCCCTGCAGATGGCTACACCGAAGCTGCTTGAGGGAGCAGGGGGGAGTTTGTGGCTTAGTTATCAGGCTCTGATCCCACAGTGACACAGTTACAGTAATGACCTGATAGCATGATCACTGACCTTTGTTTTAAAAACACAGATACTTTATAAATACAAAGCTGCAGACAGCCTGCAAAAGCTGTCTGCATCCCAGAACAATGCTATTGCACAATAACAATCCCATTTTGTTTAAAGCAAACAAATAAAAAATTCTAACCCAGTTACTCAACAGCTCAGGGGAGTGCCAAATAGTTTTGGAAAAAAAAAAACCAACATTTTAGGCTAGAGCAACGGGGCCTACCTAGATGTTGCTTGCTTCTGTGGTTAGTCTGCGGGCCCATTTCTGATGTGTTCTATATCGACGACATCGTGCTGGCTGCTCAGCAGGGCCACACCACTACAAAAGCAGCATGAGTCAGAGAAGAGAGAGGCTCTGCGTGACACCCATACTTCTCAGTACCAACCCAAAGCCCATTCTGGTGCTTAGCCTGGGAAATGTCTTCAAACGTTGAGACTGTTTAATAGCAGTCGTCCCAGTTCTTCTGAAGTCTGTTGAAACATTGTTCTCTGGAAACTCGTGGTGCAGTTATCAGGTCTGACAATTCCTTTGTGATCCTCTGCCTTCCTGGGCTGCTGCCCTGAGATGCTGCAGAACTGTGTTATTTGAGTGAGCAACTCAAAAGAACTGAAAAGAAACCAAAAACAGTGCTGATCCTAAGATGAGCTTTTGTAGTGTTGGACACAAAAATGGAAATGTATTTAATAAACTACAGAAATTTCTTCTTCTCTTCATGGGTCGGTTGTTTCACCCCTAGAAGTCAAAGAAAGGGTAGTTATTATCTTTGCTACCTAGAGGAGGCTTCAAGCCATAACATTCATTCAGGATCTAGATTTGAACATGCTATGAAGGTGGAGAGGCAGTTCAGCCTGATGGCCCAGTTTGATCCCTTACGGTAAGCAGCATAAGGCAGATGCTTCCTGACTGAACCCAAACTTTCACAAACTGGAGGAAATCTAGAATCCAGCTTCACCACAGACTGTCAGTATTACTCCTCCAACCAACTTTTGGCAAGTCTTACCTCCTAGAGAGCCTCTGAGGGTGCACACTGACAGCGCACACAAAATGACAAAACCTTGATGTGCCTCTTGACCGTGGAATTTGCTGTAAGCTTGAATTCTCACAGGGTGACTTTCCATATATTTGTAAGCTTTCTTACCTTAGCTAGCTCCCTTCCAAATTTTGGAGACTCCAAGGTAATGTTTTTGCAAAGAAACTTTTGAAAGTGATGATAGATGTAGAGAGGATACCTCCCTTTTGATTCAATTGCTCTCCAACAGCTGTGTCACCAAAGAAGCAGAATTTCAGAGATTTTCATTCCCTGCTTTGACATTTCAAGTCAACATTTGGATCTTTCAAAACAGCAGGCTGAAAAGAAGACATTAAGAACACATTTATTCATTCACATAACCAAGTATTTCTAAATTTAGAAGATATCCTAAACAAAATTATTAAAAAATGGAAATGATTTTCCCACCAGTACCCACTGTGGTAACTCAATTTGCAAGACCTACATAAGTACATATAAGGATAAATCATTGAGAAAGACATCCATTTATCTGTCCAGCCTGCTTAAATACACCAGCCAATCTCACTCCCTAGGAAAGAGAGAATTTTGACTTACTTTTAAAACAAAGATGAAGTTTTATATATTTTTTGATAATTTGTATTTTCTTCATCTTTAACCAAATAAGAATTCTGGTGACAGTTTCTTCCCAACAGCAACTCTAATCTGATGTTGTGTTCTCAAAATGGGAAAGGGAAGACATGCCACAAAATTCTGGTAATGTTAAAAAAGAAAAATACTTGGTACCAATTTGAGCTATGTTAATATATACAATTTGTAAGAATTTTGTAGTCTAAATACCCCAAAGAAAAGGCATTTTTGTGGTATTTCTATTGGAAGAAGCTCAACAACAAATAATGTGGCAATATTTCTATCTGCAATAGTGGAGGGAGGCATTTTTAGCTGGGATGGTAACAAAAACATGACTGAACTCTTTGGCCTAAAAGGCCTTTCTGGCATTCTTTCTGTTAAAAAGCAGTAGGTGGGAACTTCTTGAGGGGAGATGTGGGAATTTCTCCATAGTCAGCCTTCAGGGTCATAATCTTCACTAAAAAATAAATGGGTTAAATCTTGGTCTTACAGATTTCTCTGCCAGCCAGCTCAATGCAGGCCACATCTTCCTCTCTCCAAGGAGTGAGTTATGTTTAAATGAGGACTCTATATGCTTGAGTATTTCCCATCAAATGTACTCAAGGCAGATACAAAAACACTCCAAGAGCCACTGTCAATATCACAAAAACTCTTACAAAAATATTCAAGAAGCCATCATCAATAATGTATAAAACCTATATAGAAATATTTAGACCGTTTACAAATGCTCTCAGTGGCATGTTCGACCTAAACCCGTCTTCCCCAAGACTGTATGTGCAATGGCATTATGCAGTACCATCTTATATGTAACTGAATATTAGATGTGAGACTATACAGATGCTCTTCTGAAAATCTGAGCCCTAATGCCAGTCCTATCACTTCTCAACCATCCCACCTAATTAGTTCATCTTGCATCTCCTGAAGAAAAACAATGTACTTCTTTTCCACCCCCTGCCATGTCCCCTCCTGTATTTTTATGACCTTTTGTCTTTCTTACGTATTTCTTTATGCTCTCTTGTGTGTGTAAACAAGCCACATCACCCTTTACAGATGCTGGGGATTTGCCAAGGGATGATCTTTGAGTTCCCTTCTCCTCTCCAAGCCTTGGCTGTGCAGGACATTTTCAGTGGCTGCAGCCAGCCTTACTTTGGAAACCTTCTTCACAGGGCAGTTTCAAGCAAGGTTCAAGACTCCTTCTTAGTTCACACTACCTTAGCTTAGGAAAGTTGGCTCCCTCTCCTTTGCTGTAAATAAAAAACATTCATTTCAATGGGCCCTGAAAGAACAAATGAGTCTGGAAGGAAGATGGCTAGGCTGGTGTAAATTAAGTAAAACTTACTGGGTTCACAAGCTAAACAAGGCTGTTCATAATCTATAATTGGTGGGATTTTTTAGGAATTGATAGTACATAATTTTATCCAAACAAATGTATTCAAACTATTATTTGCAAATTTATAGAGGAATCAATATAGCTATAGAAACAGTATTTTTTTAACTTGTTCAACTCAGGCACAATAATTTCTGCCTCAGATGTTTTGCATTCTGCTAGAGGAAGATCCTTGCATACTTAAGATTTTTATTTGAATTTATGTACCTAGATCCTGCTTTGTATTTTGCAGTGCTGGCTTTCAAGATTTGGAAGCTCACTTTGTCTTTGCTGTAGCCCCTTTACAGGTGTGGTCTTGGGCACATTGAAGCTAATGGTTAAGATTCCATTGACTGAAATGGGAAAAGATCAGACTTTGAGCCAGAAAGACACACACAGAGATCACCTCTCCATCTCTGATGCAGTTCCTGTGGCTGAGGTGAAAATTTTATCTCTGTTTTTTTCATCGCAAATAACCAAGATGTAGTTTGGGTTGACTCTTCTCAAGTTTATTTTCCACAAATAGTATTGGTAAGTATAATTTACTGCTGCTTACAATGTATTTAGTATTTGGCTATAAAACATGGATAATATAGTCTAGGTCTATCAGACAGTGAAAGTTTTGGCTGAACACTAGTGAAGGGCTTACTGTGAGCTACTCCCTGGAAAGAAGCACTGGAATGAAGTAAATGTAGTCATTTGACCTGAAAGAAAAAGCAAAAAGACAAGGCTTTTATAGAAGAAATAGTAAAGCCAGAAAAGAAAACCAAAGGGATGTTTAAGTATGGATGAGTCGGGTATTGCGTTGGTCCGAGAATCAGAAAATGTGAAGTTTTTTCATAAGAAGCTCACATGTGACTTAGGAATATACCAGAATATGCTGGGGGTATTTGAATAAGAGACGTGACAAGTGCTTGATTTGTATGAGAGTAAATTGGATTTAACACCATTATGTATATACCAGAGGGAAGCATGATGAGATGTAAAGGTCAAAATGGCAGAGGCTGGGCTAGCTGAGGCAAAAGATTACCAATGCATGTGCCATGGAGTTGTGATTAAAGTAGAACATTCTAATTTTCTAAGGGACAAATAAGAAAGATCTTAAATATGGTATTAACAGCTTGTCAGGATGGTCTGGAAAACAAAGGCAAACTTAGCAAATGGATGAACTCAAAAGTCTCTGGTAGTGCTCATTTAGAAATAGAGTGGCTTTAGATTTCACATATTTAAACAGCTTGCAAAGGGAGAAAAAATGTTATTTGGCCTTAGCTACAAAGTCACAGGGGTCCTACAGCCTGCTGGTGAGGACATTCTTGCCAGAGGTTTACATCCCTTCTCCAAGGCAGGTGGTGGGAGGAACATGTGCTTCCAGTATTACAGACAAGTGCCCATTCCTCCAAAGAGGTGAAGTGGGAGAGAAAGAGGTACCAATTGAGTATGCATGCCTTTATGCCCCTTCTGCCCATCAGAGCTCCGGTTTGTTTTGTGGCACTAACAGGACTCAGCCCCACGCTCTGCCATAATTGTGAAATACATCTGCTGACAGCAATGATTAGGACAGTTTCCCTATCCCAGCTGAAAAGCAACTAAAGGATTAAACATGTTAACACCAGGTCTTGTAGTGGGGCTCAGCTAGGGAAATCTTTTGTTTGTTCAAGCAGCAAGGGCATGTAGACCGTTCCTCGCAGTGCTGTGAGGGAATATGGGCAAGTAACAGAATTGCTCCTTACAAAAACAGGAGATATCTTGAAACTCTTTGAAATCTGTAAAGCCAGAAGAAAGTTTTTGAGCACACCCACTACATCTAGCGTTACTCACAAAATCTGTCTCAGTTTATGCTTTCTGCTTCTTAACTTTCTCTTGAAGACTTTTTCTTAGTCTTGTCCAATTAAAGCCTGGGCTAGATTCCAAACCCAAAACACTGTATATAAATGCCTAGCTGATGACATTGGATCATCTGGATCTGAACAATATCACTACTGGAGATCTGCTAAGTGATTATGCTGTGGCAAACATAAACAATGCTGGAGGCTACCCTAGCATACTGAGCAGGGAAAGCTGACACACACAACCCACGCGACCGAGAGCAGTTGCTTTCCTAGGAGGTGATTAATTCAAGCTCTGAGTCACTCAGAGTTAATAAGAACGATGAGCCTTTGCTATAACAGTTACAGAAAAACCTTAGAATTTACAAGGAACAGTGAGGACAGTCTGCATGTGCCACTCTTAACTCCTCTATCAGTAACTGATTTTTTTGAATCAAAACATTTAATGACATGCAACATTTCAGCCCGAACTTCTTTAAAAGTCAGCACCCCTTCCAAGTGCAGAGAATGCCTAATGGTTTTTCTTGCCACTTTGAAATGGCATTTCTCTGACTTGGGAAAACAGAGAAGAGAGAGGGGAAATCTCTCAGAGGGGGCCTGTGCAGCAATCACTCTCTGTTTGTATGTAGAAAATTTTTCAAGTAATGTTCAAAATCTGGCTGTAAAGTATAGACATGAGGGCCTTAGATTGAATGCCAGAACTTAACCTATGATACTACTTAGCTTGACCTATACAAAATGCCAAGGCACTCATTCTTTAAAACATACAGTGCATGGGAACAGGGAAAACGTTCAGCTTGACTCAATTGCAGCATGCTTGTTCATCTGAAATCAAGTCAAATGTTAAATGTTATTTTAATATATCTTTCTGTACCTTAATTTTCACTTCAGACTGCAACTAAGTGACTCAGTCATGATGAATTAAATGGTCTATACAGTTCCTACCTATCTGGCCCACTTATTCTTTCAACAACTTGTCTGTGAAAAGGCTAGTTTTCTGGAAATTATTTATAAGTAATTTAAAAAATAATTGTTATCCTTTAGCTTGCCCATAAAAATTTCCAAACAAATGTTTTTTTCTTTATCAAAAGATTTATTAGGAAAAAGATAAAAATAGAGTAGATCAATAGACACAAGTTTTTCTTTTACTTGTTATTGTGTGAACTTCTTGTGATTTGGATGCCAGGCTAATGGACCTCAAGAGCATGAAGACGCTCTTTAAGGGAATGTTAATTCTTTGTACAATTGTTAAGCTAGTTATCAGATTGCTGAGTTACTGGAAGACTCACTCTAGCCTTTGCTAATTTACTTCTGTGGCATGGTTGTTCAGAAAATAACATGAAGGCAGCATAATCTTTTCAGTTAACTTCAGCCCATCATTGTAAAACTGACAATCTAGTCATCAAAAGCCAGATAAGCTTGTAATGGGATACCCTGGAGGCATCCGGAGTGACTGTCAGGGATGGGTGAGGAAGGATTGAAGCTACTCACCTACCCCAACCTTCCCTGGAGATGTGTTTTGGATGAGACTGAGGTGCTTGTAGTATAGCAGTAAAAGGGTGTTTCCCTTCACTTTGCCCCACTCAGACTATGAAAAGTAGATGTTTTTTCAGGGAAGCTGAGTGGTCACCCACTTAGCCATGGGTGACAGCTGTAGCCATGAAGGAGGGGACATGGTCGCTCCAGGCAGGGGCTTCTCTTGGAGAGGTAACAGCTCCTCCCAGACACATCCTGAGCTGCAGGTCCCCAGTGCCTCTAAACTACATGCTTCCTGAAGGGAAAGGGAAGGATGTAACCCACTCATCACCACTACAGCACGAATATTTTTGTCTGCAGGAAACTCATGGCAGTGATGTGAGTTTGGGGGCTACAAATTTGGGTGATGGGAGTTTACACCCAAAACCTGAAGGTCTATTATTGGGCACTGGTAGTGAAAAGTGCAACTTATGATGCTGATTCTCTCATGATTTTCCAATTTGAGACCTAGTAGTACAGATTCGACTATAAATTTCATGGATTTTTTCCCATTTTTTTATATTTCATACAAAGTATCATCACAAAAATGATATGGACCAAGATGACTGGCACTAAGTAAATAACAAAACTATAATGTGTTATCTTGCAATTTAGAAATGAGATTTCTTGTGCTGGAAACGTGGCAGACTGACAAAATTTCCTCCAAACTCTTTTGGCCAGTTTAACAGTTTTTTAAATGTAACACATTTCTTCTCTCAAAAAGCCTTTGAGTGTTTTTCCTGAATTCCATGCTTGTGATGTCTTCTTGACAGCTGTGCTCAGGGAAGCTAGAAAGCAGCAGAATTATAGCTAGACACTCTCAAGGGTTTTACTAGTATTTTAATTTCATTTTGCTAATTCATGACAATTTCAATAATGTAATGAAATGAGTCCCATCAAAATAATGTTGGACACCTGGAAACAAAAACATAGATCTTACTTCCATTTGTGATTTCATAAATGTTTTGAAAACTTTTTTCAAATGATGGTATAGGCTGTAATGCACCATGATACTTCTGCACATCCCCACATAACATGATGTAGCAATCAGCATTTAGGAATTTTAACCACATTGCAAATTCTCCATCACTTTCAGAAGTAATTTTCTTCTTGCAATGAGGGCTGGATGGAAGCTACCGTATCCTGAGAGTTTTTTTTAATATGGAGATATTTTGAGACTTCATATAATATTCTTCTCTTTGAATTATTTTGGAAATAATAAATATCTTTAAAATGCTCCTCTCTATAACTTTAATACAGTGTCCTGTGCACATGTTGTTCATCCAGATAACAGATTTATACTAAGAGAGGACTTTGCTCAATTCTAACACTATAAAGCAGCAAGCATAGGAAATACAATTTTTCATTAGGAGTAAACACTGAGATAAAATTATTTAGTTTAATATGTGGGATCAAGATATCATTCAATGTAAATAATTTAATAAGTTTTACAATCTTTTTTATTAGGATACAAATAAGATGACTCAGAAGGCAGTTAATTGTTAAAAAGCCAATTTTCCAATTATTGTTTTTCCACAGGAAGCAGAAATGCAATTTGGGTTCTCTGCAGAATTCTTGGCAAATGCTCAGAAGAGAACTATTAAAACAAATAATTCATAAATGGCAAGATGAAAATATATATATACACACAGAGATATTTCATATAGTTTTTTATGTATATGAAGTTAATATAAAGAAAGAATTATTAGCTCCATAGTGTGTACCTCTAAAGACTTATTTACAAAACTCACATTAAAAGCACTAATGTAGTTGAAATCCCAAAATTATAAAAACTTAGACAAGACTTTTAAGTAGACTTAACTGGAGAGAAGAGCCTTCATGTCATTCTGTGCAGCGTCTGGGATGGTCTCATAACAGTTTGGGGACTGATATTAAGTTGTTCCTAAGGCATGCGGATGGTTCTGAGCCTGCAAAAATTAATGTGTACTTTCCTCATAACTACAGGCTTTTTGGCCTGGAAAACCCTGCTAACCTAGGCAGGTCCCATGGCCTGGCTCTGCAGCCAGGGAGCTCTTCCTGGTGCAGTAGGATGGGGCAGGGAGTGCACAGCCCTTTGGGTAAGGCTGCAGGAGCAGGCTGCTGATCACCAAGCCCAGGAAACCCAACACACACCTTCCCAGGGGGTCTGTGGCTCCCTGTCACTGGTTACCTCCAGCCGTGCTTCATTGGTGCTGGCTTGCTCCAAGTATGTGCAGCCTACGTGGCATGCAAGCCATCCTCCTTTTCCTGTTTCTGGGAGTTTTTTGACATCTGAAAGCTTCCAGTTTTGTTACTGGAGAGCCCCAGCTGATTTCCTCCTTCATGCATGTTCCTCGTTTTGTTCTGTGTCTTGTTTCATGGCTGTGTTGTGTTTATTTGAAACCAAGGGTTTTATACTAATTTTCCATGGTTCATTTCTTCCTCTTTCATTTGCATTTATAGAAAATGTTCTTAAGAATAATCCCGAAGTCCATCTAATTAAAAGGCATGATTTCAAAAGCCTTTCTAGTATTTCTGAAGACAAATGTTTCCTCATACCTCATGACTCCAGAGGAACAAGGACACAGGTATGGATGCATTTTAAAAAGAGCTAATACTAACTAATTTTCTGCCACATGTGGGGGCTGTGCCCCATGATGCTATTTAGAATTGACCTTGTGAGTAGTGAGGTAGGGGTGTTTTTTCTTGCAAAGATTTATCTCCGTGTTTGTTCCCAGGGTTTTGTGGAGCTGTCTGTCTAGAATTTCCACATTATAAATGGCTCTTGTTTTGGTAAAGTTTGAATTATTTTCATTAGCTGGTCACCTGGGGCCTGACCAGAGTCAGGCTAAAAACTTCAGACAAGCACTACAGCTTTTGCAATCAGTCTCAGTCTCTCTCTCATGTCATCCCCAAGGAAATGAAAGTCAGAAACGTTTACACTTCAGGTTAATGTTTTAGAAGTGTTTGAGGCAGGAAGCAAATGGACTTATTCATAAGTTCCTCGAGGATGTTTTGTTTCAGTCATGAGGATTGAAGCTTTCCTGAATAAGGGCCAGTCAGCAAGAAGTGACCAGGGCCAGGGTCTGCCCTTGGGATGTGCTCCAAGACCTGGGCACCCTCAGGGGACTCACCTTTCAGAGCCCTTCTGACTATGCCTAGCTTTGACTATGGACTTTGGGAGGTAAGTCTTGGATGAGACTCATGTAAGTCTCATACTAAGAATACAGACTAAGACATAGCAAGCTTAGGTTAGATTAGGAGAAACTGGAAATACCTAGAGTGATATAAAAATCATCATACAGGTGTGAAAGGAAAGAGCTGAAAGAGGCCTCATTTATGCTAAGGATGAGCCACATAACTTCTTTGTTTGCAGAAATAAAGATCCTTCTGGAAGGTGCTTACTTTTGAATATCATATCACATCTTCCTATGAAGAATCAAAGTATTTCTTCTTTCCAGATCTTTGACAGTGTTCACACTGCCAGTGACAACCCTGAGCATAATTCAGCAAGGACCACTCAATAACAGTTGAAAGTCTGCAACAGTTATCCAGTAGAGAAGATAGGTGTTGTAACTTCTGAGCCACTGAAATTAATTGGGCTAATACTGCACGGTAATTTTTAGAAACATATGCAAAATACTGTATTTATTCCAATGGCCTAGAACAAGTGTTGTTAAAATGTCTTTCTGTTAATGATCTACAAGGCAGGGTTTGCATTTTAGGAAGAAACATCAAAATATTGATTATATTGACTAAAGTTTATTTTCCTGGGTACAGAACATTATGGCAAATAGGGTAAGTTAACAATAAGAAACATGTTCTACTTCTGATTGCATCCATGATCTAATGTATCCCTCTATCCCTTTTTTGTTATTCTGAACATGTGTTCGTCTTGTGGATTTTAATTCTGCTAGACATTTTGGTGTACCTCCTGTTAAGTAACAGTCAGCAAAGTAAAGTCAAAACAAAGTTCTGCTCTTTTTAGTTTTTTTAGCTGCATCTATTTTCAGTTATAATGAAAACTCTCAATTTTTACAATAAACCTTTGTTAAAATTAGAGTTGAGTTAAAATTTCTATAGATAAACACATCCCAACAAAAAAAAGTGGTTCATGACTGCTTTCTTACTGTATGTTGTGTGCGTGCCAAAGCCAAATGCAGGAGAGCGAGGGGTACATATTGCATGAGGAGCCCATATGAGGGAGCCCTGCAGCTTTCTCAGAAACCATTTTGTGACTACTGCCCTTGGAAGAATTTTCTTTTTTTACATGTTCACCCCTCACAATATTTTGTGTGTTGACCTCTGATGTCTAAGTCTGGCTCTGCTTTGTATCGTTTGTCTCTTTGTGTATTGCTTTCTGTGCCTGCTCCTTTGCTTTGGTTGTTTCCCCTGCTCATTTTACACTAAGGCATCTATAGTATTTTTTTGGTCTTTAGGGGTATGATCCAAAGTTAGGGCAATATGCAGATCTAAACACTTGAAGTGCTATGAAAATATAGCTCTCAGTGAAACAGTCATGTCTTACTGTCATAAAACATCCTCTAGTATTAAAAATCATATTAACACCAAGGGCTTCTGCTCACAAACTCATGGTTTCAAAGAGAAGAAATTACATCTTTGGAAGACAACTGTTTTTGTTGGTTTGACACACGCTTTCCTTCTGATTTGTTAAACACCTCAGTGCCATCCCATGACAGCAGTAGCATGATGTTCCTCTTCCACACAATCACATGGGAACATAAAACTAGTGTTTTCTCAAAATGTGTGCCTATTCAAGCCATCCCCAACCAAGGGGATGTTCTTAACATGGCCGCAATGGTGGCCCCCATTACCATCTTTCCTTTGCTAGTGTAATACACATAATCTACAAAATTAAAATCCACCTTTTTTTCATAAATGTCTTGATTCATCAGAGGTGAATGACACCTTTCCAGATTATTTGCAGGATCTAGATCGGTTTTGTAAAGGCAATTTATTTTCAATAATGTTAAAAAATCAGAGAATCAGAGAATCACAGAATAGGTTAAGTTGGAAGGAACCTTAAAGGTCATCTAGTGAAACTCTCCTCCCAGGGGCAGGGACACCTCCACCAGACCAGGTTGTTCAGGGCCCCATCTTACCTGGTCTTGAATTTTCCAGGGATGGGGAATCCACCACTTCTCTGGGCAATCTGTGCCAGTGTCTTCTCACCTTCATGGTGAAAAATTTCTTGCTTATATCTAACCAAAATCTACCCTCCTTCAGGTTAAAGCCACTATCCCTCCTCCTATTCACAACAGGCTCTGCTAAAAAGCCTGTCCCCATCTTTCTCATAGGCCCCCTTTAGATATTGAAATGCGGCAATGAGGTCTCCCCAGAGCCTTCTCTTCTCCAGGCTGAACAACCCCAGCTCTCTCAGCCTTTTCTTGTAGGACAGGTGTTCCAGGCCTCGGACCATTTCTGTGGCCCTTCTCTGGACTTGTTCCAACAGGTCCATGTGCTGAGGACTTCAGAGCTGGATGCAGTACTCCAGAAGGGGTTTTACCAGAGCAGAGTAGAGGGGCAGAATCACCTCCCTTGACCTGCTGGTCACAGTTCTCTTGGTGAACCCCAGGATACAGTTGGCCTTCTGGGCTGTGAGGGAACATTGCTGGCTCATGTCCAGCCTTTCATCTACCAGTACCCCGAAGTCCTTCTCAGGAAGGACTGCTTTCAATCTTTTGATCCCCCAGCCAGTATTGATACCAAGGGTTGACCCATCCTAAGCGGAGGACCTTGCACTTCTCCTTATTGAACCTCATGAGGTTCCCCTGGGCCCACTTCTCAAGCTTATCTAGGTCTCTCTGGATGGTATCCCATCCTTCAGGTGTGTCAACCGCACCACTCAGCTTGGTGTCATCTGCGAACTTGTTGAGGGTGTACTTGAGCCCACTGTCTATGTCATTAATGAAAAGGTTGAACAGTACCGGCCCCCGTACAGAGCCCTGGGGGACACCACCTGTTAATGTTGCCCATCAAGACATAGAGTCATTGACCACCACCCTCTGGATGCAACCATCCAGCCAATTCCTTATATGTCAGATATGTCAAATCTTTGTGAAAAGCAATTTCTGAAGTTCTCATTTTGATGGAGGATGCTTTTTGTCTTCATGGAACCCTGCAGAGAGTATTAATAGATCTGGAGGTTAGCAAGGCAGAGCCTCCAGCTCCTCCATCTTCAGAGGTACACCACGACTCTGATGCCTTTGGTAGAAAGGATAGGGCAGAATCTAGTCAAGAATGGTGAAAACATGGGGATAAACCTTACTCGAACTTTTCTCTACTTCAGTTAGTTAAATGAAGTCCTGAGTAACAGCTGGCATGAAACATCCCCTTCTTTCAAAAGACCAAACACAACTACTACAATATGTGGAATCCATCCAATCTGCACATATCCCCACCATCCTAACTGCATGTGCCCAGCTCCGACCTCCCAGTTTGTATGGCAGCGTGTAGTGGTTGAGCCTGCCCAGCCAGCTGGCTGGGGTGAATCAACAAGCTGGAATTGACAAAACATTATTCCTCACATATTTAGAATATTTCACTGGGGAGAAATCTCTTGAGATTCAACATCTGATTCTTCAGACTGCCCTGGGAGATTCAAATAAAAGAGAAGGCAACATTAAGTCATGCATATTCTGATTAAAAACAAACACAATGGGTCAGATTCCATCCTCGATTGCAGCCACACTGAAGTCTTTGCGGTTGCATGAGAGTAAGTGAGGACAGAGTTTGACCTGGTGCCTTGAAAGAAAAATAACATAAATGATAGACAAGCACAAACTCAACTGTAAAGCTGCAGCTATTTCATCTGAGGAACCTTGAGAGAGAAAAAAATCTATATCAAGAGGGACTTAATTCCTCAAGATGAAACAAGATAAAAAATAATTATTTGCAAAAAATCAGGACTAGCTGACAGTGTAAAGCAGGGTTTTGCCATCTAACATCTATGCATACTGTGTGGCAAATGATTAAATAAACAGATTGCTGCTCAAGAAAGTTGCTTTCAAATTGAGAAGCCAAAGCCACTAGAATAATCTCTACCCACTAAAAGAAAATCACTTGGTCACACTGTGACCACACAGAAGTCACTGTTCATCAGCAGGGTTTGCCTGCAAGATGAGTTCTCTGAGGAATAAGCATCCTCCATAACTGCTCAGTGCAGACAGCACTGGGCTGACTGAAGTCTCCCAAACCTTTGTTGGCTCCAGAGAGGGTTTGGGTTGACAAAATGAGAAGAAATTTGATGCACACTTTTGTCTCTGCATTCATTCTGCTTTCTTTCCTGAAGATCTGACAGTAGTTGGATTTTAAAGATTCCACCTTCTGCACACACAAGAGCTGTTTTATAACTCTTTGGTAGCAATCCAGCCCAAGAGAGGCATGGAAATCACATGTGCTGTAGAAACCGTAGAAAAAACATGAAAGTTTCCCCATTCCTGTCTCACCTATGACCTGAGTGGGCCAAAGCTCCTGTGTAGTCTTTTGCCTGTTTACAATTATACCCATCTATTAGCATGGCACTGCACCCACTCACCAGACAGTCCATCATGTTCACCGGAGCTGGTGATAGATCTGAACTGGCAGCCTGCATGACTTTATAAAAGTCTGTGATTTAGTGCATGTCTGCACATGTAGTGTCTTCAGAGTTCTGTGTAGTATCATCCTATCTGCTTAATCTCACTGTCCAAGGGTTAGGGTTTTTTGTTTTGTTTTGTACTTTCTAAGCGCCTGCTCTGTCATCTGTGTACCACATTGCACTCTGTATTCATCAAAGATATTTAGCACTCGACAGGGCGAGGGCTTTAGGACTCTAAGATTTCTATCAAAACTCTAGTCCTTCTTAAAGCAAGATCTTGTATTTGCCCTGTGTGTTAAAAATACATGGGTTTTTTTCAGAACCTGCCAGCTCAGAAAATGCAGCTGATAACTGTTTTTCTTTTTTTAGTTTGGAGCTTTGTCTCATCCCTACTAACAGCCTTCAGAATTGTACTTTAGTGAAGAGATAAGTGCATCCAGTCTACAACAAACTAGAAAAAGCTCAGCTGTAATGAAACCCCTCTAAAAACTCTCCGTGTATGAGGAGAAGAGACTCCAACAGCTCTACAGCAAGGGGAAGGAAGTTGTATGTTTGGTCTTTGAATATTTGCTTTGGTTTCGGTGTGACTCTGTATGCAACCTTAGCCTTTGGCATATTTTCATCATCACCAAAATATACAGTCTCAGAAGGAACCGAAACTTTTGCTCTGGATTATTTTACCTGTGCCATTAGACAGTTTCTGAGATCAGGTCCTCATTGTGCACTGAGTGTACACATGGTAGGAGGTAATCCCAGCTGTAAGATACTTACCATTACATAGGAGAGAAAAAGGATGGATACAGATAAAAGGTGACAGACTCAGGGTCATGGAGAAGGGCACTGAATGCATTTCCCCTGCTTTCTTATCCTGTTCCTTACATTATGATTACACACGACTACTCCAACACGAGCAAAGCTGATCTGAAAGACCTCACCCAGAAGTAATACTCCCATCAATTTCATCTGCCTTGGGGTGCTATCCTGAAGTGAACCATCCTACAGCCTGCATTTCACTTTCTCTCATCTGATACTGCCCGTGACCAGCAGCTGCATTCAAAGTGAAAATTTCAAGCCTTGTAATACTGCCCCTTTCCTCACCAGTCAGCAGAGAGTTATGTAAACTGCAGAGGAGACATTTGCCTTGCCAGAACTACAGTCAAACTCACCATGGCTCTGGGGACCATCAACAGAGGTCTTTTCTTTGCCAACCCATAATGCAGCCGGTGGCACAGAGTCAAAATCTGGTCCTAGGAATGCTAGAAAAATAGCACATGAGTTTTAAACTGTGGGCTTCACACATTTCATGCATGGAAGAAATTGGAGAAATGGAGGATAATTAGCAATGTTTTCATTGTTCCGTGAGGAGGGGTGGAAGGTGGCTCCGAGAGCCTTTTCAAAAGCTGTTCTTTGGATGCCTTCTGCAATGTCAGTTGCTTGGCCAGTTCTCCATGAAAGAGCTCATTTAAGCATTGTTACTGTTTTTATGCCAGCCCCGCACTGAAAAGTCTAGTTCAGAAACAAGAAAAGGAAAGGTAGCAAAATACAAAGCATACTGTTAAAGGAACCCAATTATATGGATGAAGCTCCAAAATTTATGTTAAGTAGATATCTATCTTAGTTTGTTGGGGTTTGAAAAGAGAAGAGAAGAGAAGAGAAGAGAAGAGAAGAGAAGAGAAGAGAAGAGAAGAGAAGAGAAGAGAAGAGAAGAGAAAAGAAAGAAAGAAAGAAAGAAAGAAAGAAAGAAAGAAAGAAAGAAAGAAAAGACAGAAAAAAGCTGTATCACTTCTGAAACAGCTGTTGTGCAGACACATTTCCCACCTTCACACTGTAGTGATAGGATTCCCTCAGCCATCATATCTCACTCACGTTCTCAGCTGCGGACATGCTCACCACTGGCCCAAGATTTTCCGTGAAAGAAGCATATACATATTCAGTTATTTGCATACTTTGAGCAGAATCAAGGCCAGATTCCTGTTCACAAGAATGGATAAGAGGTAGAAAATAGCATTTCTGTCTAAAGCAAAAGAAATCTGGTAGGTTTGATGTCAGGACAAGCAGACATACTGGTGTTCTTTGAAAATACGAGAAAAGAGGAATAGCCAAATTTGGTCTATATGATTATAATCAGGATTTTTGTGATCCTGAAAGCTAATGAAATATCTCTGCATGACAGCCTCAAGTGCCAAATCTAGACTCAAATAATCATAGAATCATAGA